>OX637409.1:7858959-8458959 GCA_951799425.1 Ilex aquifolium
TGAGTTATATGTCCAGCAGCTCGAACAAGGCCGTCCAAAACCGACTAGTAAATCTAGTGTCTCTGTCGTTGACAATATCAAGAAGAAGACCCCAAAGCTTCACAATGTGCTTGAGGAATAGATGATTTGTAACTTCGACAGAACATATTTTTGGAGCAGCAATGAAAGTTGCATACTTCAAAAATTTGTCAACCACCACAAATATCGAAATAAAATCAATTACCTTAGGCAACCCATTGATGAAATCCATGGAAACACTCTCCCAAGCCCTACTTAGAATGGAGAGAGGCTCCAAGGTACTCGTCATCTTCATCCTTTATGTTTTGTCCTAATGGCACACCAAACAAGTGCGCACATAAAACTCCACATCTGTTTTCATACGGGGCCAATAATAGCAAGGGTCCGTCCCTGCCCCGAATTCCCTGACCATAGTGCATCGTAAGTCTCTTTTAGCAACATTTGTCGAAGTCCACCCGACTTCGGAACATAGAGCCTCATTCCTTTGGCATGGAGGACAACTTCCTCTATCTAAAGTCGTCGAGTCACCCCCTCCTAGACCTGCTTCAGCAACAAGCTGATCACGAGATCAACTTTCGTTTGATCCTGAATCATTTGCAACATGTCCCTAGTAATCTGGCTAAGTGCGACCATCATCCCATCAGTAATTGGGATCTGGCTAAGTGCATAAGTAACCTGATTCGTACAGCCAGTCTTGTACTGCAAAGTGAAGTGGAATTGAGCAAGAAAATCCTGCCATCTTGCTTGCTTCGGTGTCAGCTTCTTCATGGAATTGGAGCAGCTGGTAGCACACGTTGTCGGTCAGAATTAAGAAATGCTTCCCCATCAGATAATGCCTCAATGCATTGACACAATGAATGACTGTTGTCATTTCCTTTTCATGCACCAAATAGTACCTCTCAGTATCATTCAGCTTCCTATTTTCAAACGTCACTGGATGACCATTTTGCACCAGCACTCCTCCAAGAGCAAAGTCTGATCCATCTGTATGGACTTCAAAGGGAAAATCTAAGTCATACAGCCGCAAAATTGGGCTAGTGTCACCACCGCCTTCAATTGATCGAATACCTCCTGGTATTCGTAGGACCAATTCCAAGTCGTATCTTTCCTCAAAAGATCATTTAAAATAACAAACTTTTTTGAGTAGTTCTTTACAAACTTCCAATAATAATTCGCCAAACCAAGGAATGAACGTAATTCAGTTACCTTAGTAGGCGAAGGCCAATTTGAAATTGCCTCAATTTTCTTTGGGTCCATCTTCACTACACCTGCAGAAATAATGTACCCCAGGAATGAAATTCTATTCTGGGTAAACTCACATTTTTTCAATTTCAAATAAAGTTGCGCTTCCCTCAACTTTGTCAAAGCCAACCTAAGGTGCTCAATATGTTCCTCTAGGGTCTAGCTATAAACAACTATGTCATCCAAATAAATCACCATAAAATGATCCAATTATTCCCGAAACACAGTGGTCATTAAATTGTAGAATGTGGCAGGGGCTTTTGTTAAGCCGAAAGACGTAACTAAAAACTCGTATGAACCATATCTCGTCACATAAGCTGTCTTTGTGTCGTCCCCTTCAGCGATTCTAACTTAGTGATATCCAAGACGTAGGTCCATCTTGGTGAAATCGACTGCTTTCCCCAATTAATCGAACAACACATCAACGAGTGGGACTGTATAGTTGTTTTTTTATAGTCACTTTGTTAAGGGCTCGATAATCCACGCAAAGCTATAAGGAAACGTCCTTCTTTTTTTGAAACAAGACAGAGGCTCCATATAGAGCTTTAGAAGCTTTAATGAACCCGATGTCCAATAAACCACCAAGCTACCTCCTTAACTCTGCCAATTATGATGGAGACATCCAATAAGGCACCTGGGCAGGGATCTTTGCCCATAGAATTAACTCAATGGCATGGTCAATCTCCTGTCTCGGTGGTAATCTGATTGGTAATTCTTTAGGTGCTACCTCTTTGAATTCTGCCAGTAACTGTTGCACTAGTTCAGGAACTTGCAATGCTTTTAGGCTCCTCATCCTCAAATAAAATAGCCAAGTATGTTGTGTCTCATCTTCGCAAACCATCTTTCACTTGCAAGACAAACAACATTTCCCCTGAGGACTTGACTTTGATGAACGGTACAAAATAGGGACTGGGCATGTCCATCACGAACATCTCATGCAAGTGAGGCATCACAAACACCTTTACCTTAGTAAGAAATTCCAACCCAAAGATCACCTGGAAATCGTCGAGAGGGATTGCCATAAAATCACATTGTCCTTGTCAATCATCAACTTTTAGTGGAACGTCTTTACCAACACCGCCTACTGGTTTTGCTTCTGAATTGTCAGCCTTGATCTAGCTAGAATCTTTCGTCAAAGCCAAACCAAGTCGTTGCAACTCTCAGTCAGAAGCAAAGTTGTGCGCTGCACCTATATCAACCGTCACCTGGACAGTCACATTGTTCATCCTAATCTGCACAAACATCAATCCCTTACTTGCCATAGTCTCCTCTTTGCGAATTGCATTAAGGATTTACAATGGATTGACTCGTGTAGGCTCATCTGAAAGTTCAGCATCCTTAGCCATGAGGGCATTGGGTTTCTCATTCTTGGAGCAATTTTTGGCACGATGAGGGTCATTACAGATGAAATAGCCCGAGTCAACATGACCTTTTGACGCAGAGGGATTGTCGGTCTGCTTATCCGTTGTAATAGACTTCTCAGCCTTCTTCTTTTGTTTGTCCTTCTTTTGAAACTTGACTTTCCCTTTAGGCTCCTTATTCGGAGGGTTAGCCTGCGTCTTGTAATCCACCAACGCGTCTGCTGCAGACATAGCAACAGGTATATCCTTCACCCCTTGCCGACGAAGTTCAGCCTGTGCCCAAGTCTGAAGACCGGACATGAAGTTGAACAACTTGTCTTCCTCTAACATGTTTTTAATGTCAAGCATGAGAGACGAGAATTGCTTCACATACTCCCTCACTGTGCTTGTATGTCGAAGTTTTCTCAAAACGTCACAGGCTTGCCAAGTTATGTTGCTTAGAAGGAATTACTTCTTCATTTCAGCAGATAAAGCTTCTCACGTAGTGATTTGAGGATGAGACTTGTCATTTGATCATGTGCGCCACCATAACTTAGCATCACCAGATAGGTACATGTTGGTGAGATCTAATTTCTCAGCATCCAGAGTGCAGACTACCTTGAAGTAGTGCCCCATATCCCACAAACAATTCTCAAGCTCTTTGGTGTTGCGACTGCGTATTTTCACTGCCAGAACCCGAAGGAGCATTCTGCAATGCTTTCTTGAGCAATGCTACATCCGTCTTGAGGGAACTCAATTTTTCCCCTAAACCATCAATCCATGTAGAAATTGTGGCAAGCTCATCAACAACTTCGTTCTTCATCTGGCTGAAGTGATCAGATTCAGACTTTTGAAGTCATTCTTGTGACACCCACATCTCTTCGAACTGTTGGTATAGCAACTCAAGCTGCACAGATAGAACCACAATATCACCAGCTTGTAGGGGACCAACCAATTCCTCCAAACATGTCGCCCTTTCCCTCAAATCAACATTCATTTCGCCAGCCATGGATCGATCTTTTTGCCAAAACCTGGCTCTAATGTCAAACTGTCACAGAGTAACTACTCATTTTTCACTTTTGAGGCTATCTATTAATGCGTTGTCACTGCAACCAGCCACACAAACTTGAATATAGGGACACACAAAGGCAACACATGAATTTATTGGGAAAATATTCCAAACCTTATATTGAAGCTCTCTACAATTACAAGAAAACTCAACTTTAAGCAAGAACTTTCTACCTCTACAAAATGTCCAAGCACCCCTATTTATACAACAACATAGCATATGATACCCCCATCTGCCACGGGGCTGTTATAATAGTCTGCCAATTTTCTAGCAGACTTGGTCAGCAAGTTTACATCTCTGCGCAACACCTGCCAGACAGTTCTACCATTTCATCACCTGATGTGGAACTGCCCTTATCTGCATGCACCTGGACTAAAAATGTTGCTAGGAACGCCCACAACTGCCTCTCTTAGACTAGGTCATGCTCAACAACTGTTTTGACTGAGTCATGCACAAAAACTACCCACATTCTCCTGATCATATGCATTAAGCGGCCATGTGTCCACAATTTAGCAGCCAACCTTGCCCATGAACCATTATGCATGATGGGTCAAGCCCAGGTCATTCAATTCAACGTCATGCACTAACATTGCCTCAATTGAGCCCACCACGCGCTATCATGCTTAGTCGGGTGGTCTCATGCTGCCACGGTCTGCACAAATCTGTCGAACCACTTAGCTGCATCACCTTGATTCCAAACCATGGTGTGCCTTGGTGCAAGGTGCCACCAAGACCTGTCATTGTGCACCCAAGTCAGTTAGGGTGTGACAGTTATTGTTAATGTCACATTACAATAGTGATAATGTCACACTACAATAGTTATAATTAGGGGTGTTCAAATTTTAGATTAGCCGCAGTTTCCTACCCGACCCGACCTTACCTAATCTTATTGAACGGCTAGTCGAAAAAATTGGGTAGGAATGCGGAATAGCCATATGGTTTAAACTTAAAATAATTGTTATTGTATTTGTGCAACAATTATGATAAATTGATGTTTATGCTTTCTTGTGTTTTGTTGTAATTGTTGTTATAATTGTTTTAGATTTGATATGATCTTTTAATGAGAAGGTTTGTGAAAACATCTATCCAGTGAAAAAAAAAGGGGATAAAAGTGTGATTAAATAAGTTTCCTTGTTGACCTAGAAGATGTCCACTGATATATAGATATCTATATTCTCTTCCCATAATCACACCTACATACACGTTAGAATAAGATAAAGGAGAGGAGAGACTAGGGTTTTGAGTAAAGAAAACGGAAGAGAAGGAAAGAAGGGGATTTAGAGAAGAAGGAAGAAAACTAGAAGATTTGATCATCAAGATTAGTCTTCATATTGAAATTTAATTATGTATTTAATCATTATATGTACACATATACAAGTTTGTAGTCTAATATAATCTTGCAAGTAGTCCATATGGGTAGCTTTATAGGGTTAAAATATGTGAATTCAAATATAATATGGTCGGTATTTGTGTTAAGAAGATAATGGAAAAAAATGGGAGAAAGGAAAAAAAAAGTGCAGAGCATGGATTTTGGATACGTAAGGTTGAAGAAGATGAAAATTCTGAAATTTTAGAAACCTCCCCTTTAGTTTTAAATAGCTTTGTTTTGACCTTATACTTTTATAAACTCAATTTTGACCACCATGGAACTTGGTAAATTATAGAATTGACCTAATATGTTTGAAACAAATATTGTCATTTCAAAACAGCCCTCGAGTCTTGAAAAATTTCTGAAATTTTGAAACGACCCATAAAAGTTTTGATTAAGTGTTTAAAAATCAATGGTTACTCTAATAAATCAAATCGAGGTTGTATTCTTGAAAAATGGTCTCTAGAACCTTAAATACTATTCTGGAAAATTTATGGCAGCCCCGAAAACAAAAAATTTGTTTTTAAGGAAATTACACATTGACCCCAAAACTTTAGAAACTTTTTATAAACTGCCCATATTACTTCCATATCCTATTAGCTCACATTAAAAATATTATTTCTATGAAAAATGATATATAAAGTATATATCAATTGGTAGGAAGTATAAAAATTAAATATAGAATCGTGCAATGACGAAATTATGAATAGAGATTAATCGTTATATGTTATTTTGAATTAGGTGGTGATTGCATTAAGGTTGGGAAAGAGTGCTTTGAATTGGTTTTTGGGAATCAAGGTGAGTAGTATACTACTTCTTTTGGGAGGATTTTCTATATTCAATGTGTGGGTGCGTGCGTGTGGATTTTTCATATATATGATATATGTGTTGATATTTGGGATTGAAATTAAATGTTTTGCAATTGTGAACTGTTATACATGTGAATTTTGGAAAACTTGTGGGATGATTTTATATCATTGCTTTGGTGATGAATGGGAAATTTTGTGTACGTTGGGACTAAAATTACAGTTTTTGTGTATGTGAAAATCATGTTTATGAGACGGGGACTGGATTACCAGGTCTAAATGGTAAAGAGATTGTATACCGATTTGATCGGTATAAGGATAGGCACATAGGGGTCAGTCATCAGGCCAGTGATGACAAGAGACGGGACCAGTTACCATGCTAGTGATAACAAGAGACGGTCAGTCATCAGGCTAGTGATAACAAGAGACTGGGCCAGTTACCAGACTAGTGGTAACAAACATGATTTGACAAATGTATTTGAGACTGAATGTGTGTGTGTGTGTGTTTTGAGTTATAAATGTCTTTTTATTTATAAAGTTATTTGTGAAAATGAGTTGGTGTTTTGGGTTATAAATGTCTTTTCATTTATAAAGTTATTTATAATCATGAGATTATTTTGTTTCAATGATTATGTGGGAGGGATTGTGGTACAATTTGTTGTACTTACGTATGTATCAAAGTTTATTTTTATTTATAAACTGTGGGATTTATTTTCACACCTCATTAGAGGTGATTGCTATTCATGGGTCATTGTGCTCATCCAAACATTTAACATTTTTCAGGTGATGATTAAGTCCACAGATAGACAAGAGATTAGAGGAATTAAAGATTTATTTTATTATAGGTCTTCAGGAATAAATATTTTTTGTAATTTTGAGACAAATGTTTAATTGTTTTGGAAACAATGTTGCTTACGTTTGGAGTAGTGAACCTTATAGTTTGGTTATTATTTTACATGGATTTAGTAATGATGTTGGTGATATTTAGTTTATTCCTCTGGTATTCATTAGGTCGGTGGAATGGATCACGTTATTATTTGTCTTCCGCTGTATTTTGTATTTATTATGCACAGGGTTGGTTGGTTAAGGCCTTGGTGGCCGGTCCGCCGCCCACCCTATGTGATCCAGGGTGGGGGTGTGACACCCAATCTACAATCCTCTTAAGTCCGTGAGACTAGGGTTTTAGATCATATCTTTGGTTGTTCCATTATCGCGTCAGCCTTTCCTGGGGTGCGACTTGTCAGTTGGTTGTTGTGGGGTACGATACCGACAATTTGTACCTCATCCAGTAACGAGTTCCACGTTGTGTCTTAATTCACAGAATATTTTGCTACCTGGCTCACTGATCAATTTGTCACTATTCCACGCACAACCGCTTGCACCGATCTCTTCATTTGGTCCTCTGGTGTTGTTGGTTTTGGCAGTTGTCCGGCCATCACACCGAGGTGAGGTCCATATTGGATCTGATTTATATGGGATGTCAGATGTTTACACTCTAAATTATCATGCCCTAATCTCCCACATCTATAGTAGTAATCGTTCAACGTTTCATACTTGAGGTCAATCCTCTGATCTGGGAAGCCATTCCTTGGGAGCCAGAAGAAAGTAACCAAAGGTTCTTTGATAGATCATGACTCGACTTCTGAGATAATTCTTCCAAATTGATTTTTGCACTAGTTTTGTCTGATGCTCTATAGGTCGCCCCAATGCTTGAGCGATTAACAGGGCATTCTCCTTTGTAATCATATCCGGTAGTAGGCCGTGAGCTTGTATACAAAAAGGTGAGTAATTGAAATCCAGCTTTGAAATTAAAATATTTGGTTGCCACTATTGGAGTACTATGAGCTTTCCTTTCACCAGCCAAGGACTTCTCAACACCTATTGTTTTAGATGTGTCTTGATCCTCATCCTTGATTTCCACTTGGTTTCTAGTTCTCCATGCTTTTGTGCGGATTTGCCTAGCAGCATTTCGATTTATAGGTTTATCATAACATACCTTCATAATGAAACTGCCATTCAAGCTATTGTGCGTCGTTTATGTTTAATTTATGGGGATTGCATTTTCTACCTTAAAAAATTTAAGATTTTTTATTTTAAATAATTAATAATTATTTTTTTTCTTTGCATTGTACTCTCAATATATTAAATTAATAATGTGATCCTTAGTTAATTTTTATTTCTTATTATGTCAAAAAGCACTCTATTGATATTTATTGAAATGAGTAATACTGTTAATACATTTAGGGCATGTTTGTTTGAAGGATAATAGTGATACAAGGAGGTGGAATTAGAGAAAATAGTACGTGGAGCCCACTAATACTTTATTTGTCTGTCTTTTTTCGTGTGATACTATTTTTCGGGTTGCAAAATACCAATCTATTAGCTACAGTTCACTGAAACTCATGTACATGTGTTTATATAATACCACCTAGGAGGTGGTATTATTTTTTAGTTTTAGCCACCAATGGTATTAAGGATATTAATGACCGGATTAATCTTCAGCCTTTAAATGTTAGTATGGACTTGGCGACCAACAGTTTTTTTATTATTTTATTTTATTAATTATTTTTTTTTAAAAAAATCTGATTTTGAATTTTTTTTTCTTATATTATGTTTAAGTGTACGGTGTCACCGTTTGTTTTTTTTTTTATTATTTTAAAAAAAAAAATTATTTTGAAATTTTTTCTTGTATTATGTTTAAACATATGGTGTCATCAGTTTTTTTTATTATTTAATTTAAAAAAAAAAATATTTTGAATTTTTTCCTTGCATTTTGTTTAAGCGTACGGTGTCAATACTTTTTTTTAAAATTTTTTTTTACAAATTTTTTCTGTACATATATTTAGAACATTTATAGATAGCTGTTATGTTTTTTGTACGATGTCACCGATTCAAAGCGTCATATTCTTTATTTTTCATGTGTATTTTTTACATTATCTGAGATTTTTTGGATATGAATTTTTATACCATGTATTATACAAAAGTGTAAACGAAATAATGGAATGAATGATGTTAATGGTAAAATTATATATTTATTATATAAGATGCGATATAATAGAGAATTATTTGTGTGACCCACTCTACTCTAGTAAAACATGAAAAGGGATTAAAATATTTTCTTTTATAGACACTAATTTTCATGTATATTAAAAATATAAAGAATACATTTCTTAATATTGTACAGAGCAACCCTCAAAACACACATCCCGTGGGGTAAAAATATGAGATAACAATTCTTAAATCTTACGGGATACAATTCAGCCTGAAAAAAAAAAGGGAAAAAATTAGCTGCATGAGTCGGAAAATACACGATCCAGTGGGATCTGAGCCCTAGCTCCGTTTTTCAACTATTATTCATCGTAAATCTGGAATTTTCCTCCTAGTTTTGGGTGGAGAAGCAAATCAATTCACTCGATCACCATGAAGATGAAAGTGAAGAAAAACCACTCGTGGATGTGTTTGAACTGTAATTGACTGCTAGAGCACAGTAATGGAGGCGGTGGCGGAAGGGCTATGGGGACTGGCAGACTATCACGAGAAGAAGGGTGAAATCGGGAAGGCCGTCAAGTGCTTGGAAGCTATATGTCAAAGCACAGTCTCTTTCCTACCCATAGTTGAGGTAAAGACTCGCCTCCGCATCGCCACTCTCCTCCTCAAGCACTCCAACAACGTCAATCACGCCAAAGCCCATCTCGAACGCTCCGTTAGTCCCTATTCTCTCTCTGTGTGTGTGTGTTGATTTTGTAAGTTTAATTTCCAATTTCCGCTATTAGATTTGGTATGTAGTATATTTGTGTGTCTTTATTTTCCGATTGAAGAGTTTACATCTGCTCAACTGCTAAAAACATTGGAGAATTGAGTTAGGGTTTGGAATTAACGTTTTGCCTGAACTACTTTGTCTTCTCCGAGCGGTAACTTGGGGCCACTAAGGTACTGTTGAGAGGCAAAACAATAGCATTCTCCATTTATGGGCCATCCATACTGCGTTGGGGGAGGGGATTGAGGCGTCAGAATGAATAAAGATTTTTAACTGCTTTTCAAAATTATGATTTCAAGACCCCAATTCGGTGCTGCCAAACGCAGAATAAGCTCTGGATTACTGTTTTAGGATCCTTATTAGAGATATAGCTATTCGTTCTTAATAATCTTTTTATATCATCGTAGCTGAGACTGAGATATATAGGCCTTCCTAGTCAAAAAAGAGAAAGGCTAACCTATTTAATAATCAATGACTAGTCACTTTCTTCCTTCTAACCCTGCATGGCTGAAACACTGTGTTAGTAAGGTATAAGACGAATGTTCATTTAAGTCTGTGGTACCACATTTTACTAGCAGAATTTTACCTCTTGCAGCAACTTTTGTTGAAGTCTATTCCTTCATGCTTCGAGTTGAAGTGCAGAGCATATAGCTTGTTGAGCCAGTGTTACCATCTTGTGGGAGCTATTCCTTCACAAAAACAGATATTGAACAAAGGTTTAGAACTTACTGCAACTTCTGGAAATGGGTATGCTCATTATTTTTGGGGCTTCTACTTGTTGCTTAAATAGCTATTTTTTAACTTTACAATGCTTCTTGAGATGCAGTCTTTAACATTGAAGTTTTACCCAGGTCTTTTTGCTAATTGCATGCCATACTTCTCATGCTCATTTTTTTTGATGTAATTGGAGGCCTGACCATTGCACTTGGATAACAAGTCATTTTAAGATGTTATATGTATTTCATATGTTGTATATATTGTAGCATGCAGGAGTAAGATTCTGAATAGTTTCTTTAGAATATTATGTTTTGCAAAATTCTTGTTCTGCCTGTATGTCAGTTGAGATTTAGAGCAAAATTAAGTTGATTTCCTAATTTAACACTAAGTTAATTGCCCAATGACACTGTCTAGAATAGAATGTTCTGTGTAGTTCAGCAAGTTTGCAATTTGTTTCAAGTTTTCTAATATGGTTCTATTCTCAGTGGATGGTACAAGTGATGATATGCATTTACGTTGCGTGGTTCTGTATTCACACTGATTGGTTTGGGATCATTTACTTGAAGGTTTGCTGGGAGGTTATGGTCGTGCAACTTCAGTTCACAACTGGCAAATGCTTTGATAGTTGAGGGAGATTACCGGGGTTCTATATCTGCTTTAGAACACGGATATATATGTGCAACTGAAATGTGTTATGCAGAATTACAGGTTTGTGTGAACTAAAATCAATATTTCTTCCAGTAATCTGTTTGCATCGACATTTCAGATAAAGTAGATGGTGGGGTTCTTTTTAGTATCTGTTCTGTAAATAGATTTGGCAGCCTGTAGTTGTTTTCAAAATTGTAGTTGCACAGGATTTGCTACAAATACATTAATGGAGCAGTGGGGCATGCCATGTGGCTGTAATACAGAGTCAGTCTGATTATCATATTTTTTGGGCAGACAGTCGCCCCTTGGAGGTATTATGCAATTCTATGTTTCTCACATTCTGTGTCTTGTGCTAGTTGAGCAGATGTTCTTTGCTACTTCTGTTTTGCACGTGCGCCTTATGGAATGGGAAGATTTAAATGTAGTCGAAGGAGCTATCAATAGATGCAACGGGGTGTGGGAGTCTATTGAACTCCATAAAGTAAGTCCAGATCTTCATTGTTTTACGTATTTTGCATCCCAGGGGAAACTTAGGTTGGAGTTCCAACTTGATATTTGACATGCTCTCCAGTTGCAAATTTAATACACTACTGCAGGTGAGGAAGTATAAGAACTGTTAATCTGGCAAAACAGAGATTTGCTTGAAATGCTGTATAAGTACTAAGATGGTTTAGGAGTTTTCTGGAGACTTTTGACACTCAAGCAGTGAGAAATAATATTTTACAGATAATTTATTGCTACCACACTGAGTATCGACGCATGTTCTTATATCTCTCAGCTATATTGATGTGGATTGGCAATGGATCTCTGTTAGGCAAAATGGCTTAGCTTTCATTCGAATCTCCTGGTTTTGTCTGAGGTCTTTATTAAAGTACATGTCTGTCTACTGCTAACCCTTATTGGATTTATTGTTCCAGTCAAAGCATTCTAACTTTATTTGAAAAATTACTTTTTCATATTATTGGTCCTAAGCCTGGCAATAGTAGGGTAGTACAAGTTAGATAGCTAAATTCATTAACTCAAATTTTGATTGTTTGCATTATTTGTTTTTCTTTGGCAAGTAATTGTTTGCAATATTTGTTAATTTAGTGGATGTGGCCAAGAAGTGATTGGTTAAAAAGTTGTATAAGGAGTCGGGATAAATCTTTGTTGTCTTGGGCTTTTTGTTCTAAAAGTAGGAAAATAATCAGTTGTTGTTTTGGTGGACAGCACCTGCGTGTAAGTGAAATTTTGGTGCTTTAGTGTTGTGGAATGGTGTAGGAGGGGGCTTGTATATCCCTTTCTGGGGATTGTTTAGTAACTGCAAGGATTTCAAAAGTTGAAAATTGTTTGTGCTGAGGAGTTTGTCTTGGGCATAGATAAACTGAAAATTTGTTTACCAGAGAATTGAAACAGAAAATTGCTTCATGGCTTCCAAGAAATGCATGAACTTTTCGACTGTTTTTAAAAAAAATGAGGGATAGCTTCTGATTGTGTTTTGCAATTTGCAGTGCTGCTTCTGAATTCTGGTATTTACTGTATAAGCTTGACTCTGTTCATTTGTTACTATTAGACTCGTTTTTTTGTGAAGATCTGTGATCTAACATTAATTCATGCCTTTATTTCTGCCTACTTGGATCCTAAAAGAGACAACAATGCCTTGGTCTACTCTTTTACAATGAGCTGCTGCACATATTTTATCTACTCCGGCTATGTGACTACAAGAATGCTGCTCAACATGTTGACAAGTTAGATGCCACTATGAAGGCGGACTTACAGCATATGCGGCATGTCCAGGATCTCACTAAAGAGCTTGATGCATTAAATCAAAGTCTATCTCGGTCTGAACTACACTACAGAGATAGATCAGCACTTTCAGAAAAGCAAGCTCAGCTTGAAGAACAACTTAGTAGTGTTAATGGGGTGAGTTCAACAGCAAAAGACTCTCTGGAACCAGCATATTTTGGAAACGTAAGACGAGCATGGGGTGATAAACTTGAGTTGGCTCCTCCTCCTATTGATGGGGAATGGCTGCCGAAAAGTGCGGTGTATGCCCTGGTTGATCTTATGGTGGTGGTTTTTGGTCGTCCAAAAGGGATTTTTAAGGAGTGTGGAAAGCGGATTCAATCTGGAATGCTAAGCATCCAAGGTTGGTTTCCTAGATTGAGGCATAATTTTGGTTCTTACCTCTTGGCCACTGTTTTTGTCATTTATGGTTGAGTATTAATGCCGATTCTAGCTCCGTCTCTTTCTTCTGTTAATTTGGAATACTCACCTGCATTTAGACTTACCGATGGCACATTCAAGCTTAACAATCTGAAACTTGGGGATCTGAAAACTTTTTGCTTTCTTTACCCTTTACTTACTAAGAAAAATTATCAGGTCTTGCCTTGGATTTCATCCGAATAATTACCTGTCCCTGAAAAGTGCACCCATGAAATTGACTCAGTGGGTCCATGAGTCCTCTGCCTTTTGTGTTCCCAGATGCTGCCACTAATGTATGGTGGTAGCGCGAAGCGTAGAAGTCAAATAAGCATAAAGATTTTTTATATGTTAATGGATTGCTGAATTTTAATTTAAGGAACACATTTAATTGTGTGTCTAAGAGTCTCATGGAATTTCTTTTATATATTGAGTTTGAAAAGGCATGTCCTTGAGTAGCAATGCTTTGTAATTACCAACTTTAAAATTTTGGTTACTTTACACATTAGGACCACATTTTTCTGCAGACGTTAGAAGCGAATGGTGGATTCTATGTGTCAACAATTTTCATAGGACCACACATATTTGTACTCATTAAATGTAACCCAGATAATTGTTAAAAGTATTAGAGATAAAAGAGATTGGAACCAACTGATGGGCATTGGGCCATGGATAGTTTTGGTGGATTAAGAAGGGCAGCTTAATGCACGAGGCTCCAACCACTACTGGGTTGGGATAGTTTTGTGGATTCACGGTGCCAATTTTTTTCTTTGGTGCGTGATTTAGAAAGTTCCACTGTAGTATTCATTTGCTATTTATTTGGAAGCCTCTGGTCACTTCTCAAATGTCCTTGGTCAGCAATTTGTGGAAAATTTGGACTGCTAAGATCCCTATTGCTATAAGGTGGGTACTTCTTTTATCATCCTGCTCTATGGTAAACTTGCTCCGAGTCAGTTAATTGTTGGCATGAGTTTGACCGGTATTTTTTTGCAATTCGGCATGTCATGGGTGATGCCTTTGTCCACTGTGAAATAAGAAATTAACAAGTAACTCTGAGGCACGTAAGCATTGAATGTGGGAGATGTTATGCCAAAATCATTGACATGGCGCTTTCTTCTGCTCAAGCACAAACTTTGCAGGATATATGGTGTCGGATTTTCATATTTTTGAGTATTTTTGCTTATGTTGCAGTAATGCAACAGCATCTTTCTATTTATTCTCCAAATTGAAAGAGCAGTTATGTACGTGGAAACTTCTTGAGAAAGAGGGCAGGCGTGCGATTCTAGGGCAGGGGTTTAAGCCTTTAGGACAATTGTTTGGATGAGAAAACTGTTACTGTGAAAAATGAATTTATTAAGACTACTTAGTGACTTCATGAGGTTTTCTCCTTAAAGCATGTAGTATGTAGAAATCAGCTTCTATAACATGCTCAGCTTTGAAACCTGAAATATTGTGTGACATGCAGAGGAGCTGGCAAAGCTTGGAATCACTGATGGTGTGAGAGGTGTGTTTCTGTTCTTAATCTATATTTAAAGTTGCTATTTTTCTCTTTGTATTATTTTTTTGTAGAGAGTTAATTTTAATCATTACTAGGTGGTGAAGAATGCTGTTATAACTGGTCTTTATTTCAATTTTTTTTTGGAAGTCGAGGTTTCTACCAAAAACAAAGTATAGGGTACTAATGTTTGTTTGCTGAAATGTTCATTCAAGCAGAAGTGCAGTTGCAACACTCTGCCATATGGATGGCTGGTGTTTATCTGATGCTTCTAATGCAGTTCCTTGAAAACAAAGTTGCTATCGATCTCACACGGTCTGAGTTTGTCGAAGCACAAGAGGTTGGTTGTATCCTCTGGTGCTGCCATGTTTTACTATATATGTGTTTTCACTATATCGTTATCTGGTTCAGGTACACTGGTTTATATACTTTCTTATTCAATGTGTTAGAGTTGGAATATATACTACTTTTTCTTAGGTAATAAACGAGAAGTACAGTCACCTCACTATGTCCATGCGATTGAGATATTTGTATAGAAGAAAACTGTCTTCTTTTCACCACATCTCCTTGTCCATGTGCCTCTTTTGATTGTGAATTCCTCATAACTGGCTTTAGTAAGTTTTTTGAGTTTTGAGGGATTACGAAGATCATGACGTCTTGTTTGTTCTCTTTGCTTTTCCTTGTGCGCAAACCAAATGAGTGGGTATTCTATGGCCCTGAACTTCATTTTGAGGGTGAATTTTCCTAGCTGGTAAAGTTACCAGAAGTTTAAAATAATGAAAGTTGATGGGTCAAACCCAAGGGCCCAACCCATGTTGTGAGCCCAGTTTAAATTAAGAGCCCAATTTAGAGGGATCCAGTAAGTCCAGCCCAAAGGGAACACGTCCGGTCAAGCTCGTCAAGATTCGAGAAGCTACATCACCAAGGAGTAAGCGGGATCATCCAAGAGCCTCATCCACGCCGCCTTGGAAAGAGTCAAACACCACGTCATCCTTTGACCAGATCTTATGGGGAGTGCCAAAACTGTCTCATCCGTTGAGAAGAGGGCGCCAGCTCCACCAGATTAGCCACTTAGCTACTGATAAGTCTCCTCAATCTGTTAGGAAGCGACTATAAATTGTAAGTCCCGCCAACACTTGGAGGGCATCTCACACTCAATTGCATACATTGCTATCACTCTCCTCTCTATATCATAGCTTGTATCTCCCTGCTCTCCCTACACTTCTCGAAGTAATAAAATACTCAGACGACTCTAACCTTTCAAAGTGGACGTAGGTCATGTCGACCAAACCATTATAAATCCTTGTCTCATTTAGCTTATTATCTCTCTCCACTTTATTACTGCATTTATTATTGATCACTTGACCGGTAGTGCATAAACCCAATTTGTGCATCATTAGTTTGGCGCCGTCTGTGGGAAAGACAAAATTCTCACCTAAGCACTCTTCTTCCTATACCTATGGCGATCACCACCAGATCTATGAATTAGCCTGAAGACAATCCACCACGAGAAGAGGAGGTGGCTCCTCCACCAACCAATCCCATTCCAAATGCACAGAAGATGTTGGAGACAAAGCAACAGCTCGTGGCCCAGAATCAGCAAATCCTACAATTGATGCTCGCTGGACAACAAGGAGGAGTACAACCCGGAGGACCTCAAACTAGAGGAGCTCCACGCCCTGGGAGTCAAGAAGCTCCCCACTTGGGTGCCCCACATAGGGGAGCCCACCATGAAGGACCTTCATCTTCTCCTCTAGCTCTTTCTTCTCATGGTGGAGACCTATATTTCCAAGAGGATGAGGGGAAAAATCAAAGTATGGAGCATGGGAGCCGTTTCCACTGCCCACTTAAAGGAGTCTCCCAGATACATCTGGCTTTCCCAGAACTCTCTTTAGAGGCTGGTCCGTGACAACGACAATGGTGTGACTCTGAAAATAATGTCGGAGACGCCTTGCCGTTGAGATCAGGGCGAGCGCCAGCTTTTCTAGTCCTGAATGTCTTATTTCTGCTCCTTGGTATGCTCTGTTCACGTAATAGATAGGCTTTTGCACTCTATCGTCGTCTCTGACGAGGACGGAGCTTATTGCCAATGGGGAAGCAAAAAGGTACAAATATAGAGTTTTATGTGGTGTAGCATGTGAAAGGTGGGGAGACGTAGCCAAGTAGGCTTTGAGCTTTTGAAAAGCTTCCTTTGCTTCATGTCCCCACTCGAAGGCTTTTCAGAGAATCTTGAAGAAAGGTAAGCATTTGTCTGCAGACTTGGAAACAAATCTGTTGAGTACCTCAATTTTCCCGTTGAGGCGCTGGAGCTCCTTGGTTGAGGTGGGTGATTTCATGTCCAAGATGGCTTTGATCTTGTAGTGGTTCGCCTCAATTCCCCTCTAGTTGACCATGAAACCTAAGAACTTTCCTGACCCGACGCCAAAGGCACACTTCTCAGAGTTCAGCTTCATGTGGTATGACTTGAGAACATCGAAGGTTTCTTGGAGGTGGTCTATGTGGTCTGCTGCGGTGAGACTTTTCACCAGCATATCGTCCACGTATATCTCCATTGTTCTTCTGATCAGAGACTGGAACATCTTGTTCACCCACTGTTGATAGGTTGCTCCCGCATTTTTTAGCCCGAAGGGCATGACCCTGTAACAATAGGTCCCCTTCGGAGTGATAAATGATGTCTTCTCTTGGTCTGGGGGTGCATGCTGATCTGGTTATATCCAGAGTATGCATCCAGGAAGGTGAGCAATTCGTGTTCTGCGATGGCGTCGATGAGGAGGTCAATTCGTAGCAGCGGGTAGCTGTCTTTAGGGCACGCCTTGTTGAGCTTCGTAAAGTCGACGCAGAGGCCCCACTTTCCATTGGCCTTTGTCACCATCACCACATTTGATAGCTACACAGAATATGCTACTTCTCTGATCGCCCCGTTCTCTATCAACTTTTCCATCTCTTTGTCCATCGCTTGCACCCGTTCAATGGAGGCTCTCCCTAGCTTTTGGCGAACAGGCCTGTAATGAGGGTCAACGTTGGGCCGGTGTGTGGCGACCTCAGGGTCGATGCCTTCGAGGTCTTCATGTGACCATGCAAAAACATTCATATCGTGCTTCAGAAAATCTGTAAGTTGGCGGGCTAGATTCTTAGGAAGAGAGGAGTCAATGTACATTTTTCTGTGTGGATGCTCCTTATCCAGGACCACTGGCCAAGCTGCCTTGGAATAAGTCAACCACCACGTCATCCTTTGATCGGATCTTATGGGGAGCGCCGTAACTGCCTCATCCGTTGAGAAGAGGGTGCCAGCTCCACTAGATTAGCCACTTAGTTACTGATAAGTCGCATCAATCTGTTAGGAGGCGACTATAAATTGTAAGCCTCGCCAACATTTGAAGGGCATCTCACACTCAATTGCATACATTGCTATCACTCTCCTCTCTATCTCATAGCTTGTATCTCCTTACACTTCTCGAAGTAATAAAATACTCGGGCGACCCTAGTCCTTCAAAGTGGACGTAAGTCACGTTGACCGAACCACTATAAATCCTTGTCTCATTTAGCTTATTATCTCTTTCCACTTTATTACTGCATTTATTACTGATCACTTGACCGGTGGTGCATAAACTCAATTTGTGCATCATCAAAAGTGATTTCAATTCCAACCCCCCTCAACCCAAAAAAAAAAATCCCAAAGAAAACCCTACTAATTTCTCTTATATCTAGAGCTGAACCCACGTCCTACTTCTTTCTATAGAGTAAGCGACGGGCAGGTGAACATAGTACAGCCAGCCCCAGGTGGAGAAGAGCCGATATCGAGGTGCCAAACCGATTTGGAAGAGCTTAACTGAGGAAATGCAATTAGCTTGAGTGAATGATAGGAAATTATTTGCAGATTCGGATTGAACTTCCACTTCCACTGTCACAGGAACAGGACCACTTGTAGTGCCTGCTTGAAAGTTAGTAAGGTCAGTCTAAGGCTAACAACGGTAGGCATTTTCCGCTCAGGCTTTTTGCACGATCCACCCAACCCAGCTAAGCTAATAAATGCTGCATAAGAGAGTGGGAGGCCGGCCCCCGCCCATCTGGAGGTGCACACCCATTTAGGTAACACAATTTCACTAATGAAATGGATCGACCCGTTCAGTATAATTCCGAAGAAAGATACGCTTAACTATAAGCCTAAAGTTGTTCGTCGGATGAGACCGAGAACCGAAAGATGTCTATCAAAGAGATCTAGTTTGAGAGCTTAAGCTATGAGTTGAAAAGTGAAGTATGGGCGGGCCCCAGTCGATTTAGCTCTTTTCGGAAGGGAAGAGAGTTCCGTCACTTCTATGGGCATTCAATCAATGGTTTCGGTTTGCTGTTATAGCTCCATAGCTTGATCCATATTTGATCTAGGCTGCATTCAGGATGCCAATCAATTACAATCTCAGGCAATGCAGCCCGACCCCTTTTTAGAGCGTATAAGAGGGGGTCGAATTCCAAACCTTTTCTCTCGAGTATACCTATGAACTCAAAATGGACGTCTATATGGCTTTTTGGGGCTTTTCGCGATGCGGTTTTCAAAAATGGCGTATATATAGTGCTCCGCTAGTCTGGTTTTCACATTAGCATTCCTGAGCTGTACGGACAATTAGGATCTCAAGACGCAGCAACACCTATGATGCAAGGAATAATAGACTTACATATAAAGTATAGAGCTGAGACTAAGCAAACGGAGGATCTTTGCCGCTTCACAGCTCCACAATCCCGCTTCCAATCGCTAGCGCATCCAGGGCCCCGGCGCCCAGCTCAGCTGGAGAGGCCTGATCCCGCTCGGGGTTTATTCCCTTCGCTCGCAGCCCACTTGAACAACTTTATCTGCTTGTTCAGATAAAGACTGAGTATAAAATAAAGGTCAGCTGGCAGGTGTGCCACTTCCCGTGCTCGCCCAAGATAGTATAGTAGAGTAGAAGACGCTCAGACGCTTCCCATTGTCCGAGTCACCAGCCCAGGGTTTCATCTTTTCACCACTGATAGTGAATGGATTTTGAATCTTTTCATAGTTACCCAGGATCGGGAGAACCGGGGCGGCTCTCTAAGGCTTCGATGTACTAGTACCTGCACCAAAACATCGTGAAGGATTCAGTGAACGTCTTGAAAGATAGACATCCACAGGAATTTGCTTATCGACTCCCACGAAGTTGAATAGACAGGTTCAGAATACCTAGGTTCAACAATTTATTAAGCAAACAAAAAGGGCTCTTGAATCTTAAAATGGTCCCATTCTTGTAGGTTTTAGGAATAGGCCTTGGCTTGGTGGCAAAGAAAGCACAAAGCCAAATGGTCTTCCCTTTTTTACCTCCACTGAAATCCATATCATTTGGACATAGAAGAGATGTCATGGTCCTTGGTGGCGCCCAATAAATTCCCTCAACATCAAATAACTTATTCCATTGTGATTGCGTCAAAGGGCAATGCAAAAATAAATGATCCACACATTTACTATCACCTTTACACATGACACACCATTGTGGAAGGAGACACTTATTGGGTCTTTTCTTTTGAAGAACATCATTGGTACTGATCTTATAATGAGCAATTATCCATACATAAGATTGCACCTTTTAAAGCACTTTAGCTTTTCAAATCTTCAGTGATGATTGGAATAATGGAACTAAAGGTTCATTAATTTGAGACTTAAAGAAAGATCTACATGAGAAAACATTCGTCGTTAGAATACTCTAATGATACTATGATATGAACTTGATTTCACATACCTGTCATTGATTGGCATGCTAGAAACTTGTTTACTCGTTACACTTGTGCAATACTGTTTATCAATATGAATACAACTTGTAAACTGAGAAACTAAATGTGGTGTGTATATTTGCAGGCTTTGGTGCAGATGAGAAGTTGGTTCAGTCGCTTTCCAACTATTTTACAGGCTTGTGAGAGCATCATTGAGATGCTTAGAGGGCAGTATGCCCATTCTGTTGGTTGTTATGGTGAAGCTGCTTTTCATTTTGTTGAGGCTTCAAAGGTACATTTTAATGGATACACTTAGCTTGGAATAGTATTTATGACCAATTAGAGTGCCACTTGCTATAGTTCTAAGTCTTGATGGCCTCCCATTAGAAAGTCGCTACAACAGATCATTGAATTGGTATCAAATGTTAGGTTCGACAACTGGAAGTGAAATATGAGAATTCCAGCCCTCCTTTTTCCATCCCGTAAAAGGACATAAATGTATCATTAGAACAGAACTATTGATCATAATATGGATGGAGAGAGGATATTGCATGTATACTCTTTTAAGTTGACTGTTATGCTTAATACTTTCAGATAAGAAACTTCATATACTTAATTTTGCAAAATTTGGAAAATAGGGCAATAAGTCAATGAATTATTAACTTGGTGATTAATTTTTTAACAGATTTTGTTAATCTTAAAGATCTGAGAAGCCAAGAACTGCATGATAATATTTTAGGTATTTATTTATAAAAAATTGAGATTTTAAGGTAATATAGATAATATTTTATATTTCCATGTAAACCATGTTAATTGGGAGAAGTAAATGATAGAAGATCTATTGATGTCGCCATGTCAGTAGCGTTCAAATTTTTTGATTTAATATTTCCTTTGATCTTCGTATGTAGCTGACTGAGAGCAAATCAATGCTAGCTATGTGCCAAATTTATGCAGCGGTCTCTTACATTTGCATCGGTGATGCAGAATCATCTGCAAAGGTGAAATCTTTTGCTGTTGCAATTAGATTTTCATCTTCGGTTGTTGATTGCATTTGGAAATTTATTATTTTCTATGTGGAACTGGTCTGAATGCAGGCTCTGGATTTGATTGGACCAGTTTACAGAGTTATAGATTCTTTTGTTGGAGTGCGCGAGAGAACCAGTGTCTATCTTGCTTATGGGTTTTTACTTATGAGACAACAGAATCTACAAGAAGCACGGTAGAAATTTTAAGTTCTTATTGATATTTTCATGACTATGATGGCATTTCATTTTGGTTGGGAACTTGCACCTTGGGTTGTTACGTTATATTTGCTTTGGCTTGATCTCTCTCCCATTCATTTTCAAGTATTTTTAGGAGTATACCATGCTGTGTATGTATCATCATTTGCAGCATTAGAAATTATCTGTGTTTAGTTAAATAGTATGGGTCCTCTCTGTGCTTTTCGGTGCTGGTTTTCCTCACTTTTCTCTTCGGAGGTGGTTGGAGGAATTCCAATATTCCACTGTCCTCTAAGGCTTGGGTATGGATCATTTCCAACTACAAATTGACTTGTGAATCCCGCTTCATGTGCTTTGCTTGGCACGAACATGTGTGGTGCCACTAAGCATTGAACAAAGATGCCTAAGGCAGCTATAGTGTCTAGAGTCTAGACCGAAAAAATCGGGTCACTATTCAAGTTCGCTACAAAATGCATGAAAACATAGACCATGGATTTGCAAATGTTGGTTGTGGGCATTTCATTAGAGCTCAGTGGTCATTTGATGTCAGCATTCTGGCTCTAGGGCGGACCACAAGGCTTTTGAATCGAGTTTATTGTGTGTTAACTACGCGATGCGAGAACAAGAAGACGAAGATAGCAAGTCCTAGGCACTTACATGCTCTTGATAGGTTAGGACTAACACTATGGGGTTTGATAAAACTGAAAGTTGAATGCTGAATTTTAAGTGCTGAATGTTAAATTTTAATTCTCGAACTGTTTGGTATCCACTAAAATTTAAGTACTAAATTGAACAAAACCGTTTGATAAGAACACAAAATTGACGTCTAAAAATAAATTAGTCCCTAATTTTACCCTTTCACTCTTTATTTTAAAAATATTTATAAAATATGCATTTGTCTAATAAAAAGTCACGATATATCACTAAGAGTAATTCATAACATAAATTATAATCACTATTATTACATTGCAGTCTACATTTAAGAAACATGATAATTAACAAAATTAATTCAAGTGTCTGTTGTGGATAGTGTGTGTGTTGCATGGTGCCATTTTTTTTAGGTGTTTGTCATCGTTCTCTCTCTCCTCCATCTGTCTTGCAGACAAAAGGTCTTCTCAATCCGACTACCATTGAAGCTCCGGTCACCGAACCGCCATAGCCATTAACTTAAGTTCTCGGATCTTAATTAATCAAACTTCTACAGGTTTTCTCTCAGATATCTGAATAAATATAATTTGATCTTCGGTTCCTAGAAAATTTACTAAAAGGGGCTTGATTAAGCTTTCAAAGTGTGAATTACTGATTTAATGCCTAGATAATGTTCACAAACCGCAAGTATCGAACTTGGGAAACTCAATTATGTTGTATGCTATGCGTTGTGTTCAACCTTTTCTTGAGGAATATGGACATAAACACTTCCTTGTGATTTGTGGGTCTGTCTGTGTGATCTATGTTTCTGTGTATTTAATCTTTGTGTGCGTGCGCGTGTTATTATGTGTGTGTGAGTGTATGAGCAGAAGAAGATAGGAGGAAGAAAGAAAAAATATTTCAAGGTAAAATTGTCATATTGGAAAAATTATAAAAGATACTCTTGTTGAGCGCTTTCATTGTTCAGCATTAAGTAAGGGACCTCCTACTTATTATTTTAGCCTATTTTTAAGGGGCACTTAAAAAATTAAGAGATATTAATTTTGATTATCAAACGGACTTAATTAAATAAGTGCGAAATACATTCATTTTAATTGATGAATTTAGGTTAACAAACATACTCTAAGGCGAGGACTGTTTCTCTGTTACTGTCATCTTTTGAAGTTTCCACTTTCTAAAGTTCTATTAAAATATTAGTAGTTGAGAGTTTTTAAGTACTACAAACCCTACTTTATACTGGACCAAAAGGTTTTCTTGGGTTAATCTAGTCTATTAGTAGCTTAGAACTTTCTATTTTCATTCAAGTCTTTTCGGACTTTACTCCAATAATGTGTGGTCCCCAGTTTTAAAAGGTTTACGCGAGTCTCGAGTTATCTTGTATCCTCAAATAAGTTCCTCTCTTGTGAAATGGTATGATAATAAAAGGTCCTTTTCCTTGGGTGTGGATGACTGCAGAGTTCTGTATGTAATTGTTATGTGTGGATCTCAATCAAACTTATGTGGAGTAAGGTATCTTAATATCTGTTTTTTTTTTTTTTTCTTTCCTATTTATTGAAATTTCTACTGCTATAGAGCTTGTTACAAAACCTTCAACTAAAAAACTCTAAGCGAGGGGCCAAAAATCTGCTAATTACCAAACCAGAATCCCAAAATCGTTTGTGATCTCTAAACTACTGGTTTCCAGTTATAGTTTAACCTTGCAGTATCAGATCTCTAGTCTGTTCCATGTCACTTTGCTCTACAAGATAGACTATTATTATGTTATTGGTGCCAACTGCATTGGACGCTGCAACTATGTATGCCTTCAAGGGGTTGTAATTTAGAGTTGTCAGTCAAGTTTGGCTAATGCTCGATAAAAGGTGCATCCGGCCATGAGGCTTTCATGACTTGATGGCTGGCAAGCTGACGTGCTATGTGCTAGTTTAAGGCTATGTTACCTTTTCAACGTAGGGAATCTGAAGCAGGATCTGAGACTATGATGTGTACTTTCAATGCTCCTTTGTGCTTGGTTGCATGGAGATATGGGTCTTGGTTCTTTTAGATAGGGTTGTTATCTTCCTTTTGATTTTGTGCTGGATTGGCTGTGGATCCTTACTGTAGTATTCTTAGGTTGGCATATGTCATGGAAAATCAAATCAGTTGGTGAGTGTGAGCATGACAATGAAGCAATCATTGGCCACAGAGGTGGTAATGAGATGATATTGACACTTTGTAAGGTTTTTTGTTCGATGGCAAGCCTTTTGAGCTTTTGCTTTCTTTTTTTGTTTTGTTTTTCTTGGGTTGGGTTCGATTGGGGGTTGGTTAAAGGGGGGGGGGGGGGGGGGGTAGGCGGCTTTCATAACATTAGCTAGGCACAGATTTATGCCTTGAAATGCCCTACAGAAACTAAACAGAACTTTATTTTTTATGTATCACCTATCAGAATCCCTCCTGATAAGAAATTACTTCAATTTTGGTGTTGGATTTCAACATCATTCATAGTACAGGCAAATGTTAAAAGACAACTGCTTGCCCTTTTTATATTTATGACATTTGTGTGATGATTCATTATGTAATTTTTTCTTTTCTTTTCTTTTCTCTGGATTTTTGGACACAACATGAGTTTGATGTGTCAACGGATGGTTGCAGCATGTGATAGAAATCTCCCTTTCTCTCTAATGCCGTACAATGACTTTTTATGCAGAAATCAATTAGCCACTGGTTTGCAGACAACGCATAAACATTTGGGGAATCTTCAACTTGTTTCACAGTATTTGACGATCCTTGGGAATTTAGCACTTGCACTTCATGACACTGGACAAGCCAGAGAGATCTTGAGATCCTCCCTGACATTGGCAAAAAAGCTCTACGACATCCCAACTCAGATATGGGTATTATCAAATTTGACAGGTACATGTCGTGCCCAGTGGCCTCTCTCTCTCTCTCTCAACTGCATAATATGAATGCGACTGTCGATGGTTGGAAACTTGAATTTATCTTTTTTATATATGGCAGATATATTAGTTCCATAATTTTTTCTGTGCTGTGTGTCATTCATGTTCTGGTATCACATTTATGACGTAGGTCAAGCATGATGTGTAGTTGAGGTGGGACCAACTTTAATGCGGAATTTTATAAGGAAAACATTACATAAAATTGTCACCTGCTTTTTCTTCTTGTTTTCTGATGTCAAAGCGTTTTACAGTTAATAGCAGTTAAAATCAATGTGGGACCAGTGCAGCCTTCCTCTTCGGGAGTTGCATGATATGTTTAATTTCTCATTGGTTTCCCTAGGGTGACGCAGGTGGTGATTTTGCACCAGGATTTGAATGTAATTAAAGGGAGGATAAATATAGCTGCCATAAAATGGAAGAAGATGGAAGAAGTATGTGATTAATGGATCCTTTGTCTTTCATGAATTCTTGAAACATATTTGTTAAAATTTCAAGCAAAATGGAGAGTTTTTTTTTATTTTGTACTTGGTGACCTTCACTGAGTTGGAGTCCAGTTCGTCAGCGCAATGCATCTCTGTTATAAGTTCTATTTACTTGGTTGGCACAAACTATGTGCAGATCTGTTATAAGTTCTATTTACTTGGTTGACATAAACTATGCAGCTCTGTTATAAGTTCTATTTACTTGGTTGACACAAACTATGTGCAGCATTGTATCAGCAATTAGGTGAGAAAGGCAATGAAATGGACAATTCTGAATATCAAAGGAAGAAAGTAGAGGAACTGCAAAAGAAACTTGCTGATGCACATTCATCCATTCATCATATTGAACTGGTTAGGGCATTGAACCTACTCTTGTATTTTTACTGAAGTAGTAGTAATAGATATTGGGATTTACAAGCAATAATCACTGATCATCACTTTATTCCTAAAATAACCAGATTGACCAAGTAAAACTTGAAGTTCATCTACTGAACGAACTTGACATCAAGCGAGCAATGGCAGGCCCGTCAATGAGAGTCAATCTTGACATCCCAGAATCTATTGGTCTGTCTACACCATCACCTATGCCTTCATCATCAAGGCTGATGGATTTAGATATTGGTAGACTTGGGAAGAGAAAGTTGTAGTTTGCTGCCTGTAGATTATTGCTTCATATTTAATGAGAAACAAGACCGAAAAGATATAGGCCAGGGAGGGCTTATATTTAAATGTGGTCATGTCCAAGATACCGCACCAATGTACTAGTTCCTTTGACCTTTGTTGTGGACAGCCGGATGCCCTTTACATCATTTTGAAGAATGACGACCTGTTTATAATATTGTGAGTCAATTCTGCAATCTTTTTCTTGAAATCTCTTACATTTGTATATGTTAGGTAGGTTCAGATAGTTGAACTCTCATTGTTATGTTGTACCTCAAAGCATGTATGTTTTGGTGCTTCTATGTAATACTTTAGCTTGCTTTATGGAAATATATATGAGCTGTCAAATTAGATAATTGATTGTTCCATCAGGAAGGAGTTCTGGGTTTTAGAGTTCTGAAAAAAATGCTGATAATTATCTTCCAAATGTTGTCTTATGGAGTTGTCATACATCTTATGATTGTACACAAAAATAAGCGATGTGCAAGTAGTTGGTGAACCACTAAGACTTTCGATATGCGATCTATTACATAAAGTGGGACCTGTAATTGAGCGTTTGTAAATTAGGATAACTTCTGGCTACTATTGATTTCGAAGAAACCCTATTTCGGAATGATTTTGATTCTTGATACTTGAGGTTGACAATGTCATGGATGTAAAGAAAGGAACAGGTAACCATGAGCTAGCCTGTTGCATTGCTATTACTGGACACTACATCTTTGATTCACCATGGAGGCCTCTGAGTGATACAATGAACAGCGAAGAGCCCAAAGCTAAAGGTTATGTGGATCATTATGCTTCCTCAGTTGCTTGTAGTCCTGCAGTTACTTTGAGTGGCCTCCACATAAACTTTCTCCTGCATAGGGTGTTAAGGGTAAATGCAAACATGATTACTCACTTCATAAACTTTCTCCTGCATTCGGTTGATATTCTCACAACCCAAATTATCGGGTCAACTAGAGCACGGCCATTAGTTGGATTTATATCGTACTAATGGATCATGTCAAAAATTGCCATCCCGACTTCATTGCCATGGCTTATCAGCAGGAAATGAGTGATTTTGCAGGGAAAAAAAAAAAGGATTATGTACCAGTTTCCGCATTCTGCAATGACCCTGACTTTAGGCCGGAGTGCAGGGAGGATGGCAAGAAACTGCAGTTCAGCCTTCGACAAAACCTGACCAATGTAGTCACATAATTTATAGACATTTGTAAAATGACATTGTTAATCAAATAGGAACCGAATTTTTTTGAATTCACTGGTATTTTTTACCTTGGCTTCAAGTATCCAAACAACCAGTCCTTTGGCGTTTGGAGGAAGTTGAGAAAGCCTGTAATCAACTTCTGGTGGAAAATACCACCTTGCTATTGGCTGCTTCCCAACGTGAGCCTGCAACCCAACCATGTAAGTCTTGAATGACAATTCTGGTGTTTCATCCATGCATGCATATTTGATGGGGGTAATCAGAGTTGTGTTGTATTACACTAATCGTTTTGGGTTCATATCATGTTCTTAGAACCCTTGATCGACCCATTTTATGATGACCTCCTTGTTAATTATGTCGGATTAATATATATATATTTGAACTAAAAATTCAAGGATAATCTCTCTTTTTCTCGACCAAATCAATCACCTATAAGCCCCAAAAATCGAAAATCAAGCATGTTTCATATGTAGTATCAGGTCAAAAAAATCAAGCATGTTCTTTGTTCTAACGTGTGTTTTTGTGTATAAATCTTATTATCCATGTTTAATGCTCACCCCACACTCATTCAATTCAATGATTACCAACGATATAAATCTTTTCAAATTTATGTGGAGTACTAATCAATTACACTTTTGGTGCAACGTTAAGATCGTTGATAAGACTCACCGGGCAAACAGGGTGAACCTTGGTGAGAGTGGTCTCAGGGTCACCGAGCCCACGGGCGGAGAGGTCCAAGAACTGGTAGCCCTGGTACCTAAGCCTCGTGAAGTACCGCCCCTCGTAGCCTCCCTCGTGTGGACAATATATAGCTAGGGCTTTGTGTTCTTCCACGTCCGACAACCATTTTCCAAGATCGAACTTCACCAGATCACCTCCAATAAAGTCCTCAATTCCTACACTGCACCTCACCACCGCCGTTCTACGTTGTTGTCGATTCAGTCCCCGATTTCTGGCCGTCATTGGAATGGTGGAGTGTGGTGGCTGTTGGTGGCGCCGGAGGTTGAGTGAATGCAGCGGCGAAGCAGGATACGAACAGACTGAAGCTGCCATTGTTATTGATAGATAGTTAAAGGTATAACATGGAGCAAGAAATGGCCATGAGAACGATGAGAAGGAAGTTTTAGGAAACAGGTGGTGGTGTCTTCTATGTTCTATGGTGGAGAAATCGGATAAGAAAGCATTAGTCGGGCAATGTGAGATGGACAAAGCGGGTCGACCATATTAGGAAGTTCAGACATGTTAACTTTTTTTTTTTTTTGATCAAGCAGACATGTTAACTCAAATCTCGACAATTTGTTAGGTTCGGTCCGTTTAGCAAATAATGTTAGAAAATATCAAAAAACGAAGGCCATGTTTGGTTTGCGTCTGCAAAACAGTTTTTTGTTCTCAAAATTTTAAAAACACCCAAATCCTGTTTGTTTAGCATTTTTGTTCTCAAAATTTTCGGAAAAAATGAGATTTGAGTCAAAGAAATAGAAAACAAGTTTAACTTGTTTTCGGAGTTTTTTTTGAAAATTTTGAAAACAAGGAGAACAATTTTGGACTTTAATGAGGTCTGCCCTTCGAATCTCCTTAGCAGCAAATTTTTTCATTCATTTTTTTTTTTACTTCTTCCTCTCTCTCCTAATATATATATATATATATAATATTCTATTATATTATATAATATTATTATATAATATATTAGTATTATATTATATAATATTATTAAAATTCGTATATATATATATATATATATATGTGTGTGTGTGTGTGTGTGTATGTATAAATATATATATAAATTGGTATATATATGTATATATATATCTACGAATTTATATATAAGAATTTATAAATATATATTATATATGTATCTATATATTATATATATGTATAAATATATATATTATATTATACATATATATAATATATATATACATAATGTATATATATATTATATATATGTATAAATAGGTATATATGTACATATATATACATACATATATGTACATATATATACATATATATACCAATTTATATGTATAAATATATATATTATATTATATATATATTATATATGTATTAATATATTATATATATGTATAAATAGGTATATATATACATATATATGTACATATATATACATATATATACCAATTTATATGTATAAATATATATATATTATATTATACATATATATATATATATTATATGTATATATATATGTATAAATGTATAAATATATATATATATATATATATATATATATATATGTGTGTGTGTGTGTGTGTGTGTGTGTGTGTGTAATTATATAATATAATATAATATATATATGTGTAAATATATTATATAATATAATAGAATATAATATATATAAATAATATATATTATATAATATATAATATATAATAGAATATTATAATATAATATATTATATTATATTATAAGATATATTATATTTTAAAGTTTGGTTTATTGAATTTTTTTTTTTATGAAATTATCAATCTAAAAATAACTTTCTTATATTTTTTTATTAATGTTTGAATTACTGTTCAAACATATATTTAGGCTGTCCAAACAGGTTTTACTATTTTCTGTTCTGTAAAACTGTTTTTGAAATCATCTAACCAAACAAGTTTTTTATCTCAAAAAATATCAAAACCATTTTCTCAAAACTCTTCTCAAAAACTGTTTTCGGATACCTGTTTTTGAAACGCAAACCAAACAGGCCCGAAAATTTTAAAATTTTACACGTGTTGTTTAATATGAAATAAAAAATAATAAAAAAATAATAATTTCCTTCCATGTTTAGATTTTCTTACATCTAACTAACATTTTTTTCTTGCAAAAAACATAAGAAAAAATAAGAAAGTTGTGTTCAATAATCTAACTTCTCATTTTACCCTTATTTTTTTTAAAATATTCAATTAGTTACTAATTTTAAAAAACTTTGTACAAATTAACGTAACTATATAATTTGGTTTAGAGATCAGGGTTCGAGTCGATCCTTATCCCTGAATTAGGTTAGGAGCCAATTTCTTTAAAATTTAAATAATATTTTTTTTCTTATTTAGACCAACTTAAAATAATTAAGGATAATTTAGACAATTAGAAAATTTTTATTGTAATTTTTCTTTTTTTCAAACAATGGAATGAAATTGTTTTACAAAAATTTTATAAGTTTTTATGCTAACCAAATGGATGCATGAAAATATTATTTTATTTCACTTTCTTTTCTTTCACTTCACTTTCTATCTCTTTCACTTTTCATCATCTTTTTCTTGCTAACCAAACGGACCCTTAGTATAAAATTGAGGAATTTACTTTTTATAAATATTCTATTTGATTTGAATGACTTATTTTTAATCACACTAAATGAAAAATTAATTGAAGTATATATAAACTAATCTAGATATCTCTTACGATTGAAACCAAAAATAAAAAAAAATAAAAAAGATAGACAAAGCTGGGCTTAGGCACCACACTTTTAGTCACCGGGGAGGTGCAAGTTTTAATAAGAGTTTTTATCAAATTATTATTATTTTTTTGGCTAATCTCAACTTGCACTTTGAAAAATTACTTAAATTTTAATTTGCACCTTCAAAGTTTTAAAATACCAATTTACACTCTGAAAAACATAAATTCATATCAATGTGCACCTGGAATTAATTCCGTCCATTTAGTCGTTAAAAATGTATGGACTAATTATAAATTGTACCCCTCAAGGTTTAAATATTTTATATTTATGATCAAAATTCACCAATTAATGCTCTTTAAATAGCTCTCAATTATATCGTATCAAAATATCTTCGTGTCATGTTTGAGTAACTAAAAAAAAATTAAAATAAAAAAAAAAATTATAAAATACATATTTTTTGTTTACAATATTCGTTAAATAGCTATTTTCTATCTACAATTCGACACAATTTTTTTGATTGTTCGATTAAATTAAAGTTAGATACGAATAACACAATTGTAGACATAAACTAGTTATTTAACGAGTATTATAGACAAAAAAAAATTATTTTTTAATTTTTAAAAAATATTAAATAGTTTTATATGAATTGTCGTTAATGTGAAATATATAACACAACGCAATTGACTCGACAAGAAAATATTGGATGAATTTACACTGTAATTTTTTAATTTATTGTTGTATATATAAAAAGTGTTGTAATTTTTATTGAAAAATAAAATTGTATATTAAAAAGAGTGAATTAAAATTTTATATTTTTTAAAATGCAAAATATTAAAAATGAGAAAAAAGTTACAACAAAAACAAAGTAACATTCAAATGGTACAACAGTTTAATGCTGAATTCCAAGTCCCAGTTAGGGGAAAGATGAAGCCATTCTTAAAAAACTCAAAGGCTGAACGGATAGTGACGAGTTATAAATTCAGATATTTTAAGTTTGAATATTGGCAGGGTCAGGTTCTTAAAGGATTTATCCTTCATAAATACCCTAATTCCAACGTAGATGACTTGTTTTTGACTAAACTGAAGAGAAAATTAGTTGAAATATACATAAGATAATCTAAACACCCCTAATCGTTAAAAAAAAAAAAAATCATTATTGGACGAAATAAGGATCGGCCCCACAAAGGTCTTGTTGAAAAAAATTGTACCTAGTGTACAAACTTGTGCCTAGAAACAATAAAGGATTAATTTACCAAAACAAGTGACTTTTAAAATAAATAAAAAGACAAATTTTACTTTATTTCTTAAAAAATGTAAAAAATAATTCTTAATTCCTAAATAATAAAAACTCACACATTAACTTTTAATTAGTAAAGAATTTTGCAATGAACCCCCAGCAACCAAATATCAATGATTTGTTGTCATGTTTGTCACACATGATGTGAGAAAATTAATTTTTTTGTGTCAAAATATGAATAGTAAAAAAAATCAAGGGATCTCTATTATTTATTTAAAGATATAAGAAACCAACGCGCAGGCATTTCTATAATTTAAGGGTATAAGATGAGGTTTTTTTATTTTTAAGGGATAAAAGTATAAATTTTAAAGTCGGCAGCGAATTTAGCCCGAAATTTAATTTATTTTCTATCCGTTAAGGAAATTCTAGGCGGTGAATATCTATGTCGGCATATGAATGCTACAAAATTCAAAAGTCTGATTTAATTGCTGTATTAAAAATAGATGGATTAAATAAAATAATTCAATCTAATATAATACAGAAAGATAAAAGATAAGATTAAATAAAGTATTAAAATAATACGTAATTTTATTTAGTATTTTATAATACGCAATATACACGTTAGATAATAGTTATTTAATCCAATTGATTGTTTAGTTAGAAAATTATTTCATCATATTAATGTCGAATTAAAAAAAAATATCGTCAATCAGTGTTTGTTACGTTGATGACCGCTTGATTTTATCAATTGAGAGTTATAATAATAAATGTGTAAAATAATACATTTGAGTTAAATTATAATACCACATTTCTTGGTGATATTAAAATACCTCAATAATATCTATCGTACAAAAAATATACAATTAATATATATTTTTAAAATTAATACGATATTAAATTTATTTATCAAATAAAATATTAGACCTGATTAAATAAAAAATAATACAATCTAATATTTAATTCCCTCTATCAAATGAGCCAAAAAAATTATAACTCAAATAGTGTTTCAATACACATATACACACACACATATACATATAGATATATATATATGGAGTTGTACATGAACACAGGAGCAAACAAGGCAACTCAAGGGCTGGACGTCTCCTCTGCTGTTCGCCGCCGTCCATGTCGTTGTCGGAGCAGTGACTCCTGGAATTCCATTAGAGCAGTGCCAACCAAAATACACTAAGTGTGGCGATATATCAGAATATAAAAGCAGGAGCAGAAAGGAGATAAGAAACTAGGGTTTCTTCTTTTTTTTTCCTTCTCCCCTTTCGGTATTGAATATTCAGTCAATCAGTCCAGTCCATTGCATAAAGATTGGAAAAGAATGCAAGCTTGTATTGCTCCGAGGTGTTTTCGGTGTAACAAGCTCGTCTTCTTCTTCCACAAAGCAGAGACGATGATTACGAATTCCAATCGCGTTTCGTTTCATCACAATTCCATCGTCATCCCTTCACGATCTTTTCATTCACAAACCTTGAGGACATGCCAATCTCTTCCTATGTTCACCAGACAACTCTCCACTAAGCGTAAACCATGGGAAGCTTCAAGAACCACTCCATATCTCTCTAAACGTGTTAATGCATTCCTCTCAGATGTCCCCGTCAGGCCTCCCCAAGAATCTGTAAGTCGATCTTTCTTTGTTTTGGTGATATTTATTTAGGTAATGGAGCACATTCTGTTGTTGTTTAATTTCATTAGAAATTTTGATGAACAGGGTCAGATGTCAAATGGGCACGCATTGTTTTCGACATCAACTGAGGGAGATGCAAAACCGGCTGCGAGACAAGAAAAATCTACTACGATTACGAAAGGGGATGTTTCAGGAGAGCAAATTACAAACACCAAAATTCTTAGTACTCTTGCAAGATATTTGTGGATGAGAGATACTATTGAATTCAGATGGCGGGTAATGGCTGCCTTGAGTTTCTTGGTTGCCGCCAAGGTGAGCTAATTTATAATTTGAATGTACAAAGGCGGTGAGTACTTGATATGATTGTTGGTTACTAAAAAAGTGGTCGTGCTGTTGTTTTGTAGGTACTGAATGTTCAGGTGCCTTTCTTGTTTAAACTTGCTGTTGATTGGTTAACAACGGCAACAGGAAATGCTGGTGCTCTTGCTGAGTTTAATGCTGCTAATTCAACCGCGTTAGCTGTGTTTGTGAGCCCAGCAGCCGTGCTGATTGGATATGGTATAGCGCGGACAGGAGCTTCTGCATTCAACGGTACTTCACCATGAAGTAATTGCTAATGCTTGCTTCTGTATATATGGGGTTCCTTTTCTTTTTTTCTTCTGCCTTTTGAAGATAGATATCTTTAATAATGTACTTTTTTCTGTCTTTAGACTTTGACATGAATGTTTATATTTTTATTCCGTTTCTCATAGTTTTGTCCGGATCTTTTGTGGCAGAGTTGCGAACGGCAGTTTTTTCTAAGGTCGCGTTGAGGACAATTCGATCAGTTTCGAGGAAGGTATATGATCTGGTGGAAGTTCTTTTCGTATCTGAGCACTGATTGGGGACTTCTAGGACACATGTTTCCCCCCCTCATATATTTCATGTTTTCTTCCCTTTTTATCCCCCACTTTATTTGATTTTCTGTGCTTTGGGTGGGACTTAAGAGGTATGTGGGTGGCTTGGGAATCTTGATTGGATTCATTGATTTCCTGAGATTTTTGTGTGTGCAAACTACTACTGGGACTATATTTCATCAACATTCCTCTTCATGCCAAACCGGTAAAGGTGCTCTATAGAGGAGATTTCTAAAATAGTTACTTCGGCCCTTGAGAAATGTTGTTTATCTATATTTGGTTTATTTCCTGAACATACAGATTGTTTTGTTTACGGAATATCAGAAAGAAGGAATATGCACCAATATAAACTTGAAAACACAAGAATCTTTAAGGGGAGGGTAAACATATGGGCAGACATAGACATGGAGGAAAACAATCATCACCTGATAAAGATAGCACACTTTTCTTCTTCATTAGTGGTCATCATGCTTTCTTCTTTTGTTTTTTGGCTTATTTTTTGCTGTCAGCTGCTCCTGAGGAAGTTCCTCCTCTGGTCAAGTGCAGTTCCTAGGAAAAAGCAAACAACATGCTAGATGCTTCTGCAGGAGGTGCAATCATGCATGAATTTCAGATTCTCTGATACTATCTTTTGGTGAAGGTCCTTGGTATACATTACACATACTCAGGATCTGCCCCTTTATTTTCAATTTAGTGAACTCTTAGTACTTACTAGAAATATAAAGTCTGACCGGTGACCATAATACTGATCATGAATATTTGGTTTACAAGGACAAATTGATATCTTGCGTGGATTTAAGGACTATCATTGGTTAAAAAAATCGTAAACCTGCCTTGCCAAGTTGAATGATATTGGCTTACCTGATCGATGGTGGGCAAATTATGCTGATGCTATAACATGTTCTAATGCAATTCTTACCTTGTAAAAGTTAAATGCCAATAACTGGGTACCTCTATTTTTCATATTGTTGATCATTGTATGTCTTTTAGCTGATTAACATTCTGACTTCTTGTAAGTGGCAACATATATAACAGACTCCAACTTTTGCAGGTATTTTCGCATTTGCACGAGCTTGATTTGCAGTATCATCTTAGGTATTGCCTGGAGAATTTTCTGTTCAGATGAATTTAAATTTTTTTACTGGGGTGATTCTTGTCATTAATATTGATCACAGCGTGGCATGCTGTGCTTATAAAGCTTGTGTTATTGAATGGTCATGTGCTGTGCTCTTTAGTTCCTGTTTTCTTTTTTGTTTTCCCTTTTGGGTTGCATAAATGTTCAATTCCGTTATACTAATTTTCACACTATAAAGTATAGAACGTGTACACTTAGAAGTGTAACTGCAAACACAGCCCAGATGAGAGAAAAGATTTGATAAGCTGAAACTGTTGAAGTGGCAGTGGTTAAGGAGAAATACAAGTCTGTAGGGGTTACATGCTTGATTAGTTTCTGGAAGAAGATTGCACTTTTCGCTCTTAGAATAGAAATAAGATTTTTAAAATTAATCCAGATCCTTCTCTTTATTATGTAGGTTGACGTGCTTATCACAGAATTTGCAGTGCTCATGTATATTTTCTTTCAACATATGATAAGTAGACACGTAGTAGTGAACTGTGGTGCAAGATTCATCATCATATACACCTCTTATGCAGCTATTTTATTTCAATATGTCAATTGATCAGGTTGCACGTGCAATATGAAGTTACAACAATCTGGCATTTCCCAGCAGAGCAACAACATTACACCTTTGCTTCTTACGACTTACATTATTATCAATGTCGGCCTGCTTTGTTGCATAAACATGAAATCATTAACTTATTACTTTCCTGTTGTGATGGATATACGGTGTGGCATACTTGTTTTGTTCCAACTGATGAACACGTCCTGGTTAATGCCTGGGATTTCTGTGGGATTCCCTCTTTCAGTCTTGTAACTTTTGTTGACGGGTTTGACTATGTTGTTATTCTTCTCTTCCTTATTTGCTCTCTCTTTTGTTTTTTGGTAGTCGAGAAACAGGTGCATTGAATCGAATTATAGATCGCGGTAGCCGTGCTATTAATTTTATTCTTTCGTCCATGGTGTTCAATGTTGTACCAACCATCTTAGAGGTACGACTTTGTCAACTCTCTATTGTTTTAGAGCTTCACATGAGTTAAACTTTAGCTCCGGGATCAAATACTTTTGCTCACTGGGATTTTAGGGACCGTAGTGTTTTCAATATTGTTGCTATAACCTTGCTTTCGTATCTCGTACTTTGAATGCCACGTTGGCGGATTTAACATGTATCCTTTCAGATATCTATGGTATCAGGTATTCTAGCATACAAATTTGGAGCACCATTTGCATGGATCACTTCCCTGTCGGTTGTTGCATATGTTGCATTCACGCTGTCAGTGACACAGGTACATTCTCTTTTTGAATGTGTTGTATAACTGTTTCTTTCCAGATTTGCTCCCATTTTTTTAGTGAATATAGTGACTTTACCCATAAACAAAGAAAAGAAAGACAGAGAGCAAATCAGTTTACTTTGTTTTTCAGTGATTCAGTTAGCTCTTTTCTTTTCTTTTCTTTTTTTTTTTTTTGTAATTTAAGGTAGTCCTCTCTCTTTTATTAGTTAGCTCCCCTCCCTCCGCTTTTTTTTCTCTTCCTTATTCATTTTTGAAAGCATTCTTTTTCCTTTGTATGCAATGTTTCTTTGTTAGTTTCTGTTGCCCAAGTTTCTACTTTTACATTTTCTCCTCATATATCATCCCCTCTAATCTGGTCTGTGTGCGTTGCACAAGCACACGTGCCACTGTGCTTGGGCCTTGGGGCTGTCAGTTTTCTAATTTCCTTTTCTCAAAGGTGAAAGTTTTGTGATTATTTTTCGTCTTAAGGTTTCCCTTCATTTTATCTATTTTCAGTGGAGGACTAAATTTAGGAAGGCAATGAACAAAGCTGATAACGATGCAGGTAGCAGGGCAATTGATTCACTTATTAATTATGAGGTGAGTTTGTGATGTGTCTTTCATGAATATCTTTATTTCGATGTAGCTTATCGAAAGAGAGAGGGAAAAAAAAAAAAAAAGGAATGGCATCTTTCTTGTGATGTCAAAATAGTGCCTTATAGTTTGGGTGATCTTCTCACATTTGCTGATATATTTTCAGACTGTAAAGTATTTCAACAATGAGGCTTTTGAAGTGGGGAAGTATGATGAATTTTTGAAGAGTAAGTTGCTTGTGTTTTACTGAAGTCCTTCCTTTATGATGTATTTTTGCAGTGTGACCAACAATAGAGCTAAATGGGAAAATAGGAGTCATGTCTCTAAGCTTATGCAGCTAGGTGTTGGGATAAGGCTTTAATATTGTTGTTGGATGACAAAGCCAGATCCAATTGTTGTCTAGTGGTCATTGACGTTGTTGCTTATGCATAGACACAGGCCCATGTGTTGACATTTTCAGATGTCAGCAATTCGATTTGGCCTTCCATTCTAAATAAATGGATATCACAAGCGTACTAATGTTTTTTGACTGACAGTGTCTTTGCAATTGTATTCTGGTTGTCCTAGGTGTTTAGAAACTGTGGTATAACAACATAATTGATAGCCTCCTATGACAGGAGGTGTCATTTCATTTATCTTTTTCTTTTTGGGTTTAAATAGTTTAGTCTAATTGATTCATGATGATGATGCTATCTTCCAGAATATGAAGATGCTGCCTTGAAAACGCAACAAAGTCTTGCGTATTTGAACTTTGGGCAAAATGTGATATTTAGCACAGCTTTGTCAGCAGCCATGGTGCTGTGTTCACAGGGGATTATGGATGGCAAGATGACAGTTGGTGATTTGGTAGAACATTTATTGCGTATGCTCTCTTTTTTAGCTTTCATACAGTCATAGAAATTGAGTAATGGTTATAATATTGAATTGTGATGCAGGTTATGGTGCATGGGCTCCTATTTCAGCTGTCTTTTCCTCTCAACTTCCTTGGCAGTGTTTATCGTGAGACTGTACAGAGTCTTATTGATATGAAATCCATGTTTCACTTACTTGAGGTATCTGCCAACTTCCTAAATATCCTAGCATTCAATTTTATATCCATTTTGAGTTAATTCATGTCATCAATTATTTTGGAGCCTGTGGGTCTGTCTGATGTTTGGTAGTATTATTCCTGAGATTTGCTCGTATCTTGAGGTAATCACTTAATTAAAAAATTGGAAAAAGAAAGATATGCCAATTATCAAAAAACACAGCCTAATGCACAAGGTTCCTGCCACTACGAGGTCTAGGGTGGATCAGATGTACGCGTCCTGACCTTTGCATGTGGAGGTATGCAAGGCTGTTTCCACAGCATGAACCTTTGATGCCCATGTCACAATGAGGTGGGTAGAGGTTGGTGCATAAGGAGGAAGGCATCCCCAATATGAAGATGAAGAGTCTATTGGAGGTCTGCATTGTTGTTTACAAGTGCATGATAATTCACAATTCGTTTGGTTAAAATTGTTTTGCATTACCTTTTATATTCTATATGAGAGCTGCATGCTGGAAAAAGCAAGATTATCTCATTGCCCCACTCATTCTACTTGTCAAAAAGTATCCCACTACTCTACCCCCTTTTACTAAATAACTAAGCAAAGAGAGAACAGTAGGACAAAAGTGGTAAAGAGAAGAAAATTTATTGTTTTGTTTTGATGCTATTTTTGAATGCTCATGGAAACATAAAGAACTGTTTTGTCTTATGAGCATCACTATATTTAATGTTTACTTTTGGATCCTTTGATTAGTTAACATGTCTTTGCTTAATTAGTTGAGTCAGTAGAGGTGTGGAGTTCCCAAAGCCCGAGAAGAGAATGAAATGGGTGGCTGAAGCTTAAGGTAATATCCTAGTTGACATACAGGCCTCTCCTTGTAATGCATTTGGAAACCAATGGAGGGAAAATGTACAAACAAGAACCTGATTCTTACTTCAAATTTCAATACATTAGACGCTGGACTCTGAAAATTCCAGCTCTTATTCCTACATATCCTGACACGTGGCTTACAAAAGTTAGAGAAAGATTTCTTTAGAGGTAAAATGTTCAATGTGCCTCTAGAGTCCAGAGTGTCAAGTAATTGCTAGCCATTAGAGCCCGGAAGACCCATCGGTCCATGACACTCCATGGTGCAGGGCAAATGCTGAAGAATACTCTGCAAGAGGTTTGGTTGCCTAGATCGTTGTTAATATACAAAGTAGGCTTTGTGGCTGGCGATTGAGGCAAGTAACAGGAGTTTAGACGTAAAATAAAGAAAAAGAATGCTTGTGGTGCTGGCTGTTGCTGATGTATCTTTGACTCTTTTTGTCATTCTTATTTCGCTTACTCGGGTTTTAGTTTTGAAGTAGTACACTTGATAGGGGAGGGTGGCTTAATAGAGTATATCTTTAGGGTTGAAAAGAGAAGTTTAACTGTCTAATATGAGGCCTAAAATACAAGGAAAGAAGTTGAATCTAATAATTCCACCTATAGTTTTTTAGAATCACCTTGTAAGATGAGATTGCATCATACACGAGTGACCCAAAACCTAAACAAAACTTCTCATTATACATGATGCATTTTTATTTTTGTGATAAGTCAATGAAGTAAATAAAGTAAGTGAGTATTTGTTTAGAACAATTTATGAGATTTTGTGCAAGAAAAATTAGAATTTTGACCTCAAAATGGTTATCTATTTGACACTGTGTGTTATTAAACAAGCTTCTCTTATAATATGTCATTATCCCAAATTTATGATTTAACGTGTCTAGGAAGTGAAAGTGAGAATTTGGTGCGAGTATCTTATTTAGGTGATTATATATATTTGATATTTTAGATGTGTTACCATCGAAATGCCTTGTTTTCTACTCAATTAGGATTTATGGATTGGTTCAATTTATTTTACCATCGAGTACAATATAAAATAAATAAGAATATCTACATTTATTGATGTAACTTTTTGGTATACTAGATCTTTTTTTTTTCTTCAGGATTTTGTCATACTGTTGATTATTATCGTGTCGTACCCGTATTCATATCCGTGCCTTCCCTAGGTTATATGTCAGCTGTTGAGACTTGAGAGCATTGGCTTTTGTTGGTTGAGTTGACCGTGACATTAGACATTGATCACTAATTTATGGAGTTTCTCATGTGATGAGAGACTTCATCTTGAATTCATAAACTCATGGAGAAGAACTGTTGTGGCTGTGGAGGAAGTTTACTTTTTTAGATATAGATATAGTCTTTTTGTTGTAAGTTTCTCACTCTCTCTTATTGGCATCACGTGTTTGCAAATTAGTATTGCTCTGGAATTTTCACCTTGTAACTGTCTTGTTATTATGCCTTTATTATTGTTTACTTGCTATGGTTCTGCAGGAAAGGGCTGAAATTAGAGATGAAGATGATGCAAAACCTCTGAGGTCAAATGGCGGTAGCATTCAATTTGACAATGTTCACTTCAGGTGCCTCTTCTTTGTATACCACTAGTCCTTACTGTGTTTTTTTTTTTGTGGGGCGCGCGGCTTGTATCTTAATTTACAAGTAGCACCATGCACAAACACACACGACTGTGGTCATTTATTTGTGTTCATTGATGTAAAGAAAATATCAATGGTAGTATGCAGACCATCTAGTGTCTCTTTACTACACAATATTAAAAGCTCCACTCTCATAGAGATAATTCCTCCTCCCCCTTCCCTTCCCTTTCTGTAACCCCTCCCAAAAAAGGTAGAATTCTAGAGCAAGGGACGGACGTAAAGTGTGTTGTCATCCTTGCATTTACTTTCTAGGTGTGATGTCATATACCTCCAACTTGTAAGCACATGTATGTCATATGTGATATTTGTAACAGTTGTCTTGCGTTATTATGTGGACTTTCCAACTTTCACTGCCTTTTCACGATTGCATATAGAACCTTTTGAATCTATATGGTTTTGATCATGTACCTTTTGTGTGTTGGCATTGTGCTTCAATTGGGTTGTCTAAATCAGGTAATCTTTTTGTAAGCTCATTGTATGGGTCAACAAGCATTATCTCTTTGTACCTAAAAGAGTATTTTTTAACTTCACGAGTACAATACAAATAGTTGTTGGATTGATCTTTATGGAAAACATTTTGATTGATGATTTCTAGACCTACGTGATTACCATTTCAGATTTGAATTGGGAGCTAGGAAGTATGGGTACGGATACATAATACAAACACAACGATACGACAAAACCTAAAAAATATGATCGGTATGACCAAGATCTATGAAGCACGGACATTCTCAAGAAGGTGACGTGTCCGTGTTGGACACCGACACTCTTCGGACACGTGTCCGATACTCTTTTATCCGTGTTCATAATTAAATGATGAAATCTTAATTTCGGACACGTATCCGACACTTTTTTGGTTTTGTATCCAATATTTCTTTAAACTGTATCTACTACTAAACAATAAACATGTGTTGACATGTGATTAACAAGCTTAAAAATTTGACTATTAAGTATCTTATACTATGAGAGGACATATAATTATCAAGACTAGATATGTTAAAGTTGTAATCAACATATAATAATAAAAGCAAAAGATATATAAACAATTTAGAAAAGAACAATCATATAAAGTATATATCTGTAGTACACGTCTAAGAAAAAATTGATAATTATTTATTATTATGAATCTATGATGTTAGTGTAAATATTCACACTAAATGACTAGAGATATCATTTACTTATCATAAAATATTGAATTTTTGATGAATAATATATCACTATCATTATATTTGTGATAAATTATATAATTTTATATATAAAACACAATTATCTATAACGTGTCCGTGTCCTACTTTCTTGAAATTTGTCGTGTCTGCGTGTCTATGTCGTATCGTATCCGTGTCCCGTGTCCGTGACTATGCTTCTTAGATACGTCTACAATAAAACATATATTTTTATATCATTACCTGATGATTTAATAAATCATTTTGTTTTCCAAATTCTTTGCTAACTGCCAGAAAAATAAGCAATTTTGGCTCTCAAAAACTAATTGGTTTGTTTAGAAGTAATTGCTGCCATAAAATTGTAGTCAGTCCATTTTATGTGCTCTTGGCATGTAGTAGGTAGTAGATGATGCTTAAGAAACATTCTCATGTCTTCGAAGCCATATGATGTTTTCCAATTAAAAGATAGATGATTGGTTTATTCGCCTTGGATGCCCATATCCAAGATGTATCCTGAAATAAAGAAATACTTTAGTTGTCGGTATGTATCATTGAGTATTTGATGCGTATCCGAGTTGGGTATGGGTCGGGAGAATGTTGTATCAGCACTTTCACTTTCAATTTTTGTTTCCAGTATATCTGTAGTTGGTTCTCAGAGTGTAATTGAGCAACAATTCATTTATTGGTGATATTTACTGGTTCTGCCTGGACGCTGATGAGTATTTTGAAAATCTCAGCAAAAAGGAGTGGGAAAAAATATTTTCTTGTTGCTATATATTCTCTCTTTCAGACTCAATGCAGATGTTGTGTTGCATGCTGTTAAAAATCTCATGGATGTGTTGGCTGGGGACTTGTGACATTTTGGATCTTTTCTTCAGTCTGTTTGCAAATATGCAGAATTATGGCTTGTTTCCGTCTTTCTTTGTATATGCAGACCATGAAGTTGTACAATTATATATTGTGTGCCATTTAATTTGGTTGCTGTTGTAATTTTTATGGCCCTGTGGATTAGCACCTGTTGATGCATATTATTTGTTCCACTTGCTGTAGCTATCTGCCAGAAAGAAAGATTCTTGATGGGATATCATTTAGTGTTCCAGCTGGAAAAAGTGTGGCTATTGTCGGAACCAGTGGTAGTGGTAAGGTTTCAGATGTTTTCTAAATCTTTACCTCACTGGTTCTCTATTTTAGATCCAAAGTGCTTGTTGACGCAAACTTCTCAAATTTTCATGTTTGATGTCTTATTTTTTCTCAAATGAGATGATATACCTCTCTCCTCTTTTGATCAGCTTGTAAGAAATTCCTGCCTTATTGCAAAATTCTTATGGATAACGCAGGGAACAATGCAATTTTTATTGGGCTGGAAAACGTCATGATTAACTCCTAAATGGATAAGGTTTGTAGACTAGGAAAGATAAGGAAATAAAGATGTAGAGGTCAGAGGACGTCAGTGTGGCTTTTATTTCTGCATGGTTAGTAAAAATGGTAATTGAAAGATACCGTTGAGAGAACTTTTTTGTTTGCGGTTTTCCCTCCAAACCTGAGGAAAGCTCATTTTTTGGTATAGAATTTTTTTTCTGGAAACCATATATCTGTAGTAGCTTATAAGTACGGCATGATGTTGACAGTTGGCAAAGGAAATTTCATTTTATTTTTGGAATAGTTATAGGTTTTGAGAAACCACTATTTCAAGTAGGTCCCATGTCTTACGAGAAATATGCTGATTTGTAGTTGGAACATGTAATTTGATATGGGCATTGTTGAGAGGTGGTAACACAATTCGTGACAGATCTGGGACTTTCAATGACAATTGAAGTTTCTTGTAGTGTCAAGTTCCCTTCGTTATTGTGCTCAATTGAAGTATCTTGATTGTGTAAACTTCTAATTCTTCATTATGCACATATGGTAAGAGTCATTGATGTATAATTTTTCAATGATGTGCAGGGAAATCAACCATTCTTAGATTGCTCTTCAGATTTTTTGACCCTAATTCTGGAAATGTAAGAAGGGATACTTCTCTGATGTTGTATGCTTTAGGCTTTATGTATAAGCCATATAGCCATATCTAACTAGCCTAATCCTGTTTAAATCTTTATGAAATTGTCTGCTATGATAGCTCTTCTCATGTGTAGATGCTAGCATTTTAAAGAAAGAGAATTAAAAATCAAAAGAGTAAAAATAAAACACTCAAGTCTTTTTCAAAAAGGAATGCTGGTGCACATAACTATTGATGGAGCAGTCTTGCTGTTGATCTTTGTGTATATGCGCTTCTAGGAGGCTCTGTGATTGTAAACCTTCAAGTGACAATTAGGGTTTGTTGTCAATTTTAACAATTAACTTTGGAGTTAAATTCTTCTCTTGCCATATTTTGAGGCTGATGAAATGGCAACATACCTTTTATGAAGCTTAAACATTGGCCTTTTTGTTTGGTTTTAGCTCTAGCATTATTTCTTGTGTTTCCTCACATTTTACCGACTTCTGATTTTTGTAAATAAGCTGTCATAAATTGGATACGGTTTATACTTAATGATTCAGTATTTATATTATTACTCAGTTTTTTTCCTCTTGGACTTTTCCTAAGTGCTAGCAACAATTTGCCGCTTGACAGATTAGGATAGATGGTCAAGATATACGGAAAGTGACACTTGAGAGTCTTCGGAAGTCTATTGGTGTGGTTCCGCAGGATACAGTGAGTTGGCAATAGCCTCATAATATGTGTGCTACTGCTTTTCTTTTTTGTTTTATATTTATTCCTAGGTTACCTAGTGGTACCTTTTTTCAAAATAATAATATGAGCAACCCGTGCTTTGTGAGCAGGTACTGTTTAATGATACAATATTTCACAACATTCGTTATGGTCGTCTTTCGGCAATAGAAGAAGAGGTTCATGATTATTTGGTGTTTTATTTCTGGTTCTTTGCTCAGCACATCCTGCACTGTAATATCTTTTTCATACTTGCAATTGATTTCTTTCATTAGGTGTATGATGCCACTCGGCAGGCAGCAATCCATGATACCATTATGAACTTTCCAGACAAATATTCTACTGTGGTAGGGGAACGAGGGCTTAAGGTGAGAAGCTAAGCTGCTTTTAACAACAGACCTTCCCCCCCCCCCATGTAATTAGGGGGGTAAAATTAGACTCAAGAGAACCTCCCTAGCCCCTTATATTAAGGATAGATTGAATTTGGGTTTGGGTTTGCAGATGATCACCTTTGCTGGTTAATTAGACAATGTGCTTAGTATCTACGGTGCATTATTGAACAGCAATTCATTTGAAATCTTTATTGTTTGTGATCCACGACCATTTTTGGGGTCCATGTAAAAAATCAGGTGGTCCTGAAATCAGCCTGTTCAGTTTCTAATTTTTGGCTTAATGCTAGATATTTTTTTCTTTTTTTGTAGCCTTGTTTTTATATTAGTGTTTTCAGATCTCTCTTTTTGGCCCACTCTTACTGCTTTAAGTTATTTTACCCCCTTGTTTTTGATTTTTGGGGGGGTGGGAGGGGGAGGCGTGTTCAGATTTTGGCACTGGATTCCAGATCTTATTTCGTGTAATTTTGACTTGAGAGGACGTGTGTGATTATATATTTTTTTAAACTCAGGTTTGTCTTTGAAATGTTATTATGGTGTGTAGGCGAAACACCTGATTTTATTATCCAGGACCATAAAATTTTCCATTGTATTAATTTCTGACAAGTAACAAACCATATTAAGAACAGAAATTAAGTGTACAGTAACTTAGAAAATAGCCAAGAGTTATCACTTCCAAAGGGTGTTAGCTTTCGTATTCATTCCAAAACCCATGTATAACCTGGTGCAACCGGGTTATTACCCTTCCTGCGGCACTTGATGAAACAATACCAGAATAACAAGCAAGCAGGTTTCCGTAGTATTATTATGACCTGATTGTTGCCGGGGACTAGTTAGTCCATGAGTTCACAAATTGTTTATTAGGTCATATTTGGTAGTCTATTTGTCAGAAGTGTAAGTTTCTCAGTTGCATGATAGTTTGTTAAATTATTGTTATTGTTGATGGTGGTGTCAGACTGGCAAATGTTTGTTAGCTTAAGATATATATGTTGGCCTTATGAAAGGACTACCATGGTTGATAGTATACTAGATTACTAGTAGCTCACCAATGCATTATCTCAGCTGATTTTCCATGAAGTTGTAACTCTTGTGATTTGGTGATCCTTTTTTTCTCTCGTGCAGTTAAGTGGGGGTGAAAAGCAGAGGGTGGCACTAGCTCGTGCATTTCTGAAAGCGCCAACCATTTTGTAAGTGTCGTCTTTTACTCATTTTGCCCTTTGGTTGGAGCCACCATTTTGGTTGTTGCATGCCACATTCACGGACCGCTGGCTATGGCTTTAAGTTTTTGTTGATAATTTCAGAATTAGAGAATGATCCTCTGCACTCTTTCTTCAACTCACTTTGTCGAGTGGAATCTTTTATCATGTATGTCTGATGTATATTGCATGTCAATACCAATTTGGTGTGTCCTACGTGTACAAATGCTTCATATGATAACTTTTTTTTGTTGATAGGAATATGATATGGTATGACCCTAGCCTTTCTTGCCTTATATCTCATTTGATAATTTTTCATTTGGCCATCAGCAATTTATGCACATTTTCTTGGTTAGCATGCTCTAAAAGCAATTCCTCCCTTCACCCGCATTAATTTCGTTGGCTATTTGTTGATGTTCCCTAGAAGACAAACAACTTACCACTTTCAGGTGACATCTGCCCATTAGTGATATTGTTCTTTTTCTACTCCTAGTTTTACGATAGTTGTAGTCAAAATGGTTGATGCAAGTCCATGGTGTCATGAAATCTGCTGGTTTGTTATTTAGGGTCTGTCTTACACACAGGTGGTTAAAACGTGGAAGCTTAGGAGGAGCTTTGCACTAGGTTGATAACAGAAGTTAACCTTCATAATTGCTGCTCGGAAAGATAAAGATCCCTTTTCTCTTTTTGATCCCTGACAAACTGTGAATGGTTTCTATTTCATATTGATCTCTCAGGCTTTGTGATGAAGCTACAAGTGCACTTGATAGCACAACAGAGGCCGAGATTTTGAGTGCACTGAAGTCCATTGCTACTAATCGAACTTCGATATTTATAGCCCATAGGCTTACAACTGCAATGCAGTGTGACGAGGTAACAGGCTTTCTTGATATTGGATATGCTACTCTTATTAAGCTACACTTCATCACCATGCCCATTAGTAATCTTTGTTTTCCTTTGGTTTTGTTCTTGTTAATGCATTATGTCCACATACCTCTCAACTGTAGTTTATTCCCTGTGGTGCGAGGGGAAAATTGAAATAGAAATGACCATACATTCTTGTTTATTTTCTCAAATTCCCCTATCTCTCACACCAATGTTCACCTCTCTAATAAGAAACAAGATGGCTTATTTATTTTTTTTTTTTTTGGGGCGGGAGGTTACTATTTTGTAGGCTACTCTCTTGGAATGGTCATATCTATTGTGGGATGTGGAGAATTGTGCATTGATTTTCAAAACAAACTTAAAATGGAGATGCCTTTCATCAATACCTAATCACCATAGTCATTTTAACTCTATGATCATATCTTATGGATAATCAATAAGGTCATCTACCATCAATGTTCTTCCTCTCCACTAAGATTCTTTAGTTTTATTCCCTTTTTCCCTCCCAATACCTTTTAACCTCTTTATTTGTTAATTATAAGAGGCGTTTTTTATTTATGATTTTCAGATTATAGTCCTGGAGAATGGGCGGGTGGTGGAACAGGGACCGCATGAAGTACTTCTGTCAAAAGCAGGGAGATATGCACAGCTCTGGTCACAGCAAAATAACACAGTTGAGGGACTTGATGCAGCTATCAAATTGTAGGCATGAGTGCCTTTTATCTCTATTCTGCTATGCAAATGGGAGATGAGTGCATCTCTTTTCTCCATTGAACTCAAAATATCACTTGCTTATCGTCAACAGGCTTGACACTGTCTAACCACTGTACAAGTGTGTTATAATCACCCAGCCATAGTGTTAGCAGGCTATTTATTTCCTTAAAAACTTACATGAATTATAGCTCCTTGTTACTTTTTTGCCTGAGAACATGAGATATTTTCTTCCGGAGTTTTGGCATCCAGTTGTGTACCAATCTGCACCGTTTCTTTTTCATGTTAATTCAAATCAAATGACTAAACACCCTCTTTTTTTCTAGGACATCGGGTCTGTTTAGAGTTGGCTCAAATGGGTTGATTTTATAGATTTTGAAGTAAAATAAGTTAGGTCCGTTTGAACTAGCTTATGCAGATATTTGAACCCCAAAAGTCTTTATTTAGACTGATTTAAGAAGTTGGTTTTATAGGTTATTCTTTTGACTCTTTGGAGTTTGGTCGTGGGTTTTATATGACTTTTTAGTTTATTATAATTATAAAATATTATTAGTGACAGTGAAATTCATATTTTGGGAATTATTATGTATAATTTATATATATATATACATGTAATTATTTTTTTTATTATGACACAAGTCAAAAAAGTTAGAAAGTTGATTGAAACGAAAATTTTCAACTTTTTAAAGAATATTCCAAACGGTTTTGGGGTTTTTTTTTAACTCTTGATTTTTTTTTTAACAAAATTTTTTAAACCGTAATTTTTCATCTAAAAAAGTCTGTTCTAAACACACCTAACATTTTCATTTTTTTCAACTGCGGTGAAAGTGGCACTAGAAAGAAAATAGAAAATGACGGGAAGTGATTGTACTTTTTTCCACTATTTTTAACCTAACATTAAAAGATAATGTTGTTATTTTAGGGGAAAATGATGAAATGGGAAAGGAAATTGATTTTTTGTCCTCCTTTCTAACTATATTTTCGGACAAGAAAAAAAAGTGATGGATATAGAAAGAAAATGCTTTCCTTCCCTTTGCTCTTCCCTACTACTCATACTCATCCCCCCCCCCCCCCCCTTCTCTCTAGCAGGTGTGTGTGGCAACTTTATACATCCTTTAGTTTCCTTCCACCACCTAAATTTCCCTCCCTCCCTTTCCTGGCTCTCTTATTAATTGGAATTGTGCTCTTTTCCTTTTATTAAATAAAAAGATGAATAAATATATCGTTGTTAAGAGGCCAAGAAAAATTTGGTTTTAAAAAAAATTGTTAGGAATTGAATTTTTTTGATGGGACAACTCGGGGTTAAGAAAGGTAACGATCATCCTTTATTCTATTCCTTCAAAATGACGGAATGGTTGACAACAGTAAGGAACGTTCAATCTCTTTGATGAGTTACCTCTCGAATTACGTCTTTTCTCCTACGCTTTTAGGGACTATGAAGAATGACTAATACTTCCGGCAGCTGTTGGACGTTCGTTTACTTGCTAAAAGGCAAAAACCTTATGGTGCTAATAATCTCATCTTCCAATTGTAGTGTAGTTGTGAAAAATTAGCACGAGATTACCATAATATGATCACCTTTATTTTGATGATATCACTAAATGCATCGACAATATACCAAGTAATGAACTTGAAAATGTTGTAGCACCTTTGGTTAATGAAATCAATCACTATATAATTTTGTCTATGAAAATTTGTCACAATAAATGAGTAATATGACAATTTTATCACGTAGCAGTAACCCTGACAACAGTTAGAGTGGCCTAATGCCTCGTTTTTTTTTTTTTTTTTCCCAATAAAAACCACACTAATAGTGTTATAAAGGGTTCAACAAATTGGCGTATTAGCAGGGCCGGCTCAACATCATTAAAAAAAAGCATGGGTTTTAGGTTCCAAATTTTTATGTACATTACTAACCCATACAAAATTAAATCCTTAAAATTTTGAACCCTAAAAAAAAGGCTCCAAAATATTAAATACAATCAAAAATTTTATTGTAATACTTTGGGTCCTTGATTCAATTCATAACATTAGAAATCTAAAAATCATAACTTGAAAAAATAAAAAATACTCAAAAATCAACTCATATTTACCCCTACTCTCTCTCTGTGTAAAAATTAGTACAAAACATTAAAAAAAAAGTTAAAATTAAACTCTCTTTCTGATTAAAAACAAAAACAAAAACAAAAGTAAAAATATTTTTTCAGTAACACTAGCACGTCCTTCTTTGATCTCTCTCTCATATAATAAATTGAAAATAAATTAATTTTTTAAAAAATTAATATTAAAAATAAAAAAGACCTCATTTAGTGTTTTCGCTTTAGGCTTCCAATTGCCTTAAGCCACCCCTACGTATTATTCTCATTAAAAGCTCCTAAAAAGAAAAAAGAAACAAGGGTTTCAATTTTAAGAAAATTTTCACAGTTTGAGCTAGTCTTCGCTGATCAAGAAGAAAGAGAATTAGTTTCATTTTTCTCTACTTCGAGTGGTGCATTATTTTCTTGCAAAGCCAAGGCTTCTTTATTGAAATGGATCTTATACATTTTTTTTTTCTTCTTGAACTGGGTGGAATGCGTTGTTTGGAAAATTTGGTGAATAATTACATGTTTTTGACATAATTTATCAAAAGATACATCATATTCATCGTCTCGATCATTTCTTATTTTCGTAATCTTTTTACCAAGTTGATTCTTAACCTCATTTTTATAATAAATAAATTTTTCTAATACTTCACATTTACTCCTTAACAAATATACATAACAATATCTTATGCAATTATCAATAAAAGTTACAAAATATTTTATTTTACCTCTAGTTTGAACATATTTCAAATCACTTATATCACTATGAATTAATTCTAGATGTTCAGTACTTTTTTCAATATTATAAAATGATGTTCTGGTTAAATTTGATATAATACAATACATGTCTCGCATTTTTGATTTGCATCAATATTGAATTTGGGTAACAATTTTAAATTCACCAATTTACGTAAAATATCAAAATTAACATGTTACAGCCTACCATGTCATACATTAGAAGACTCAAGCATATAAGCAGAAAATGTGTTATTCTTATTATTCTCTATATATATACTATTTTAAAATATCAACATATATGAAAAATATTTTTTTTCACTTTTACCCTCCAACACTATAACTATGACATGCTTATCCTCCAAATTTAATGGAGCTTTTGACCAAACCCAGTCGGCCCACCAACTTTATTCCCAAACCCATCCTGTTTTAAACTTATTTTCCAAACTCAGTCTCATTTTAAAAACGTCATTTCAAATGACACATTCTGAGAGAAAAACATCATTTAAAATGACGTTTTTAACGTTAACACCACTGAACAAATATTGTGATAATTAAGGAATAAAACGTCATTTAAAGTGACGAATTTAAAAACGTCATTGGGAATGACGTTTTTAAATTGCTATTATAAACGGCTTCCTAACGACGTTATCTGAAGCTTAATAAAAACGTCAGTTGGAACTAAAGTCGTCATTTGGAATGACGATTTACTCGAATAATATCATACCCAAATCACAGAAGACTTAGGTAAATTTTTTTAAAAAAATTCACCCTCTCTCAGATCCCTCTCTCACAGTCGAGAACTCCACCTCCTCCAACCACTCAGCCACTCTCAGATCCCCCTCTCACAGTCGAGTCCTCCACCTCTTCCAACCACTCAGCCACCCTCTCTCACAGTCGGTCTCTCCTCTTCATCCTCCTCCTCTAACCAGTCAGCCACCCTTTCTCAGATCCCTCTCTGTCATATCGCTCTCTCCTCCTCCTCCTTTCCTCTTCCTCCAACCACTCATCCACTGTCTTCCCCTGTCTCAGATCGTTATTTCCTCCTCCTCCTCCAACCACTCATCCACTGTCTTCCCCTGTCTCAGATCGCTATTTCCTCCTCCTCTTCCAACCACTCAGCCACCACCTTCTCCGACGAGACCAGTCCGACGAGGAAGACAACCACCATCTCCTCCGACCAATCACACCACCAATCTGTCGAAGCTACTGTCAAGGTATATTCCCCCCTCTTTCTCTGTGTCTGTGTGTGTCTCTTTCTTTGACCAGGCATAAAACTAGATTGCTGGGTAGATCAGATAAGTGTATTTTGTGTCAATCTGTTATGGACATCAAGTGTTTCCGATTAGTTGTGCTATTTCTTGTGGGTATTTATGTTTGTTTGTGGCTAATTGAAATTGGGCATTAGCAAAAAAGAATTCTATATTATAGAGTTATGAAATTTGTGGATTTAAAATAAGTCCTTTTGTTCTCAGCTTCTTAATTGTTTGGACTTTAGGATTGATTAGCTCTTTTGACTGTGTTTTAATTGTTACAACGTGTTTGTTTTTTTCATTGTCCACTATATTACATGGAAATTTGTTGTGTATGGACAACAAGGACTTTAAATTCAGTAATGGTTGATGGGAATTGCGATTTATTTGTGACATTCTCAAATTGGTCTCAAAGTAAATTGTTGTCCTTAGACCATATGAATTTTATCGTTGTTACTTGTGAACTTAGTGTTTTGATTGCTGTCGAGGTGAAATTGAATATGCGGAGGCATTGTGCATTGTAGTGGCACAAGTTTTCTTAAATAGCTTGACATGAAAAGGGTTTAGCTATGTTGTTGAAGTTATGAAGGTCCATAATCTCAAGAAGGTTGACATATGGCTATCAATGTATCCCTCTTAGAGGCACATTGATAATATCTGGGAATGTTGTCATTATTCAATGGCAGAATTGAATTTCATTATTAGGTGGAATCTATTTGCTTCTTTCTGTTATATGTTAGAATTTACATCCTACAATGTCTTCTTTTGTACACCTTTTGATGTAAATCCTGACTTTAAGTGTTTGATCCCTTTGTGATAATTCATTGGCCAATTCTGAGGGTTTAGGTCTTGTTGATGGATGGTTATTGCTGCTAGAAGAATTTTGAATTTCCTGATATGAGATCTCCTGGTTTAGATTTACACATTAACCCTGATCATGAATATCTATATTACATTTCATTCATGCAAATTATTAAATGGTAGGGAGACAATTCAAACATCCTAAGCTTGCAAGGAGACATTTGAAGGCTCCTTGTTTATGTTTATAGTCGAAACTTTACCAAACGATATATCTGATCAACTAATACATCCAAATTTCTATTGCGGGCTAGGGAGTTGACTGAGTACGAGTTAAATTGCACTACCTTTATCATGGCTATTAGGAGATAATGTACTAAGCTAATATAATTTTTTCCACTTACTACTCAATCATGTTGGGAATAAGATTAATTGTTTGTCTCGTAAATGACATCTAATGTTATTTTTGATATTTTTATTGTAGAATTGTTATGAATGGCTGGAAGACGTGCATCTGTGATGGTGTATTGGGGTGGTAACATATCCACGAAAGATGATATTTTAGGATACGATAATGGTTATAAGCGTGTGATAAAGGTTGCTCATGACACAAGTCACTTGGCTTTGGTGGATATGTTACATGATGTGACGAGGATAGATAGGAATAAATACAACCTCAAACTCATCTGTAGGTTTCCTACTGCATTGAGAACTAACATCTTTACATATATTCCATTAGAAGTTGTTGACAACGATGGTGTGGAGGCAATGGTGAATGTTGTATTTGACAATCAAGGTATTAACAAAGTAGATTTGTATGTGAGCGAAGAGGTTAGACCCGATAACATTGGTGGAAGTAATGAAGGTTGGCTTGATGGTGGTTCATACTCTTCCCTACTCAGCCAACAACTATATATCTCAATGCTTGAACCTTCGGCAATGGTGGATAATTATTACACCTCTTTAACGATGCAGTGTATGGAAGAATACAATCGATATATACATGCACAGTCTGAAACAGGGCCTAATACTTTTCCCGAATGCTCATCCCAGCAAAATGACAGTGTTACACTGGGTAACGAGATGATGGAAATGATTGCAGTTACCCCGACACCGGCGCCATTGGACCTCGTCCAAGCACTTGTAGTTGCTAATAATACGTATGAAAGAATGCGTGCTTCTGACCAGAATGAGTACTACGAACAAGAAGAATTGCCAGAAGATTTATTGACTGATGAGTCTGATGATGATGATGACGATGCCGAAGGTAATTCTGTTGAGGATGATGGTGAGGTTCCTATGCACGAGCCAGAGTCAACATTTTTCACAAACATTGAACCGGGAACCCAGAATGAAGTTGACATCTTGTGCAATTTATATGAATTTAAAACATGGGATCCTACGAGACCTAAATTTTCAAAGGATATGGTGTTCAAGAATAAAAAAGAATTGGAGATGACAGTTAAATTGTATTCAATTAAGATGCACCAACAATATGTTGTTGTTTATACAAACAAATCGCGTTGGGTTTTGAGGTGTAAGATGTATGTACAATGTGGATGCAAATGGAGGCTACGAGCAATTTTGAAGGCGAAGCACATAATGTTTGAAATCACAAAATATCAGGGACCTCACACTTGTTTCTACCCAAGGTTGAACCAAGACCATTGTCAGCTTGATGCAGACTTTATTTTTCGATGGATTGAGGGTTTGATTCGGGTTACACCAGATGTAACAATTCCTGTCATCATAGAAATGGTGAAAATGGAGTACCAATATTTGATAACGTACAAGAAGGCGTGGAATGCGAAGAATAATACTATAGCAAAAGTTTTCGATGACTGAGATAGTTCTTACAACATCTTGCCAAAATTTATGGGTGCTCTTGTGAAATACAATCCTAGGATGATTGTAAGGTGATAGTATGAGGCTCGTGCTCCCACATTCGATATATTTGGAAAGGTGTTCTGGGCATTCAAAGCTTCTATTGATGGATTTGTTCATTGTCAGCCTGTAATTATGATCGATGACACATTTGTAAATGGAAAGTATTAGCATAAGCTTCTGATTGCTACTGGGATTGATGCTCAGAAGAAGATTTTTCCTCTGACATTTGTCTTTGTTCATGAGGAGACTCGTGAAAGTTAGGGTTGGTTCATATATCATCTACGCCACTCTGTTGTATCGAATAGAGCTGGTATATGCTTAATCTCATATCAACATAAAGGTATAATCTCAGAGGTTAAGCAACTTGATTCTAGGTGGAATGAGTCATACGTCTATCACCGTTTCTGTCTTAGGCATGTACAAAGTAATTTTAACACAACTTTTAAGAACACGTATTTCAAGAACACGTGAGTTTTCTTCACTTAGTTGATTACAGACGATGAATATATAGTACTTAAAAATCAAGGATTCGATGGACATATCAATTCACTCAAAAAGGACTTTCATGACTTGACAATACACTGATTGTTTTCCTATTACCCATAAATTGACAACCCACTTAATCAATGAATTTGCTTAAGAAATGACAAAATCCTGCAATTGATGATCAACTATGTGTTGTAATGAATACACACATCTCCCAAAAACTAAGCATATCAATACAAACACTGTCTTGAAGTGACAAGTAACTGCTTTTTCAAATTGATTACTCGTAACTACTTAATGTCATGTGTTGAAGTGACTAAACCTTGAATGGGTTTCAGCAGACCATGTGGTGAAGTGACTAAACCCTGAATGAGTTTCAACATACCATGTGTTGGACTGACTAAACCCTGAATGAATTTCTGCATACCATGTGTTGAAGTGACAACACACATTTGATAGGGGCAAAGACTGAAATGACCTTACACAATTCTGATGCATGACTAAATCCTGAATGACCTCTAATGACTACACTGTCTTACTATTGACTGATGTGACCTGTCTAGCACACTAGAGTTTGGACACAACTATTTAAACACCTTATTTGTGGTTGATATGGCAAACATAACATTATGTCTACTTCAAATTTCTCTACGAGATTTAACAATCGCAGACGTGAACGTGTTTGATTGTTATAAGAGTGAAACGATGATTACAAGAATGAGAGATTTTTCGATCCAAAAGAGTATTATGCAGGAGTACGATGAGAGTAGGCTTTTCGTGCTAAAGAATCAAACGAAATATTCACACAACTAAGAGAACTTGGCATACCAGTGCCTCGTAGACGATCATTACCAATGCAACGCCAGAATAGAGAGGACTACGAATCAGCAGTAAAACAAGTTCGAAGAGAGAATAATAGAATGCTGGTTCATAGATGTCGCTATTATATGCTCAACAAGCAAAATATATGGTGAAAACTGCACATAGACGAGAGTTGACACTAGTTGAGCAAAATAATATATTGTCCAATGCACAATACCTGTCAGATGATTATATGTCTAATGAAGCTAAACAAAGTCTGCAATTGTTCATTTTGTGAGATAGCAAGCCTGTGTAACCAGTGCAGTGTCAAGTAATGTCAGTTCTTTGTATTTGAATTGTTATGTCAGTACTTTATTATTGCGGAGTCATTTCATTGCTTTCTCAGTGTAGTCAGTCTACTGTCAAGTCATGTCAATCCTTTTGTCATTCACGAGTTATGTCATTATTTTATCACTATGAAGTCATATCATTACTTTATCTGTGTCAAGTCATGTTAGTCGTACTCAGTAATTGTCCTGTCAAATTTATATATATTTGCATTTCGTGTTTATATAAACCATCATTATTAATTGTGTACATCATAACCCAAAAAATGTCTAGGCGCACATTTAATAGGCAATCCAGTCAAATCACTCAAGGTTCTTCATCACGCAATGAACAACAAAGTTCATCTTCAACCAACGAACGTGAACGCTCGACTGGCTGAGCAGCATCGTCGAACGTAGTTCGCTTAATTGAATCATGCACAGATTCTACCGGTGTAACTTGGTATGGACAAAAGCGTGAGTTCCGTAATGAATCCATCGACCCTTATCACTCATTCGGTCAAGTAGGACACGTATTTGTTGGGTCTGCGACCGACTATCTGCCTCCGAGTGTTCGTATCGAACCCATACCAAAATGGCGACAATTATATGATAAACTTTGTAAGCTTGAAGTATACTGTCGTTGACATGGATTAATGGTACCAAAGACACGTTCGATTGATATATATGATCCACAAAACTCTACCAACCATAACGAGATCATAACAAGGCTTCAACGTGAAAATGATCAGATGCAGCGTAGACTTGATCGTTTGCATGCAATCGAGCATGCAAAAATTGAGCATTTCGATCCTGATTATGCTGAGATTCAAATTTTAGAGGATCCGTTGCTTGTTTCTGATACTGAACTTTCTGATTATTCCAATTTTAGTGATGATGCATCTGACACTTTTATTCCATCGAGTTTATGTGTACTCGGTAACCCTCTATGTTATTTTTTACATCAACCACAATATTGACACACTGTATTTCTTACAGTCTCATGTAATAAAATTGTTTTGTTTTAATGTATAAGAATCTTTTTTCATATTTTCAAGTTTTGCACACTTTTGTAGATCAACTCTCATTGTTCGATGAACTTATAACATAAAATTGGAATAGATAATTTTTTAACATATATAAAACAAATTTATCAAAATTAGTCACAAAATTCATGTACTACACACACAAACAATATTTTAAGCATTTTTTGGTAATGTACTACACTAAATTAATTAACTTTTTTTAATTTATAACTTGATTTTTTTTAGTAGCTTTCAAAGTTTATAAATTTCTGTGCGAAACATACTTTAATAATATATTTTTTAGTTAAAACAAAACAGTACTGAACAAAAAATTTAATATCATCAACATAATTAACAAACTCGTCAGTTGCGTTAGTAAAAAAAATAGAGGGTTTTTTAGGGTTCTTAGGGTTTTATTTATTTTATATTTTTTAGGAGTTATAGGGTTTTTATATTTTTTATTCTTTTTCAGACATTTTTTAAAACGTCACTTAGAATGACGTTTTTTAAAACGTTATTTAAACTGACGTTTTCTAGCCAATTTTCTTTTTAACACCTGTTATGTTTGTCGTTTCAAATTCACTTTGTTTAACGCCATTTCACTGACGCCTTTAAAACGTAATTAGGAATGACGTTTTCAATAATAAAAATTCAATTTGAAATCGTCATTTTAAATGACGTTTTAACCCATGAAAGCGTCATTTCGAATAACGTTTTTAAAAAAAGACTGGGTTTGAGAAATAAATTTAAACAGACTGGTTTTGGGAATAAAGTGGGTGGGCCTACTGGGTTTGGTCAAAAACTCAAATTTAATGCTACAAAAAAAAACATTTATTTTCTTCTTTTACCCTCAATGAGTAATTGTTTTTCAATTTCATCCATCATCCATAGATACCATAACTAATTTGCTAATAATCCTACAAATTCTCAATCTGAATATTAAATTACAGTTAATTCAATATTTACATTTTGGAAGTCTAAAAGACAAACAATGAATACATCATCTATATCTATATTATCTATCTACTAGTAATTGCCCGTGCCTGAAGGCACGGCGTAACGAAAAATTAAATTAAAACTCGAAAAATCCTACGTTACCTAAATACTCTTTACAACCTGAAACAATCTGTCAATTTGAAAACAATGTAGTCTATACTATTATCCAAAAATAGGAACTCATAAAATCTAAACCTGCCTACAGAACTTACAATCATCATAATTCACTATACCACCACAATAATCAATACATATTCAATCATCAACACATATCCAACCACCAAAACATAAAGCTAGTCTCTATTAATTTCAAGAAATTTGGGCAGAATTTCCTCAAAAAATGGAGGTCAAAAAAAATCTGAATCTGTCCATAAAACTTACAATTATACATATCAACCAGTTTTACGGTACAACGTAAACGAACCAGTTAATTCCCCAAACTATTTAATTTAATTTGCTTTAATTTAAACAATTGAAATTAATATAGTCCCCAAATATTATTTGGAAACTATTTCGGCAAAATTTACTCTAAAAATAAGAACCCAAAAAAATCTCAACCTATCTACAAAAATCAAAGCCTCTTGAATGCACAATACAATCAAATCAAAGCTAAAAATTCAACTTGGTTTCCTTTGAAAATAGAAGACCATGAAATACTAACCTATATACAAAACTGAAAAACAAACGTAACAATCCCCTAACATCAACTGTTCATACCCAACCACCAAAACAATCAGCAATTTCAAATCAAGCTAAACATATCCTCATAATCGTGAAATTAGTTCATCATACTAAACTCAATAGTAAACAAAAAATCACGCAAATTCGATTAAGTTGATATAGTAATTGTCATTGCATAAAGATACGAAGTAACGAATAGTTTTGTGTCTAATGGCACTTTGCAAACTAAAATAAATGGTTAATTTGAAATAATTTTGTTAACATTTGCTTTAATTAAATAGATTGAAATCAATCAAACCCCCACTAATTTTTCAAAAAATTTGGCATTACGGGGCATTAAAAATAGGAGCTCAAGAAAATTTCAACCTGTCTACAAAACTCACAATCATACAGAACAATCATAATAATGCCCCGTACACCACTACAATTCAATTCTATTTCCACCACAATCATCATACATCACAACTTAATTCCATACTCAACCATCAATTCACATCAAAACCAAACATATCCTCATAACAATGTTTAATTAGTTCATTCTTTAATCCACATAGTTGTACCTAAACATAATAAATAAGATTAAAGAATGACCAAAAAACGTAATTATATATAGTCATTTGTAAAATGAGTCATTCTTTAATCTAGTTTATCAAAATGACAAAATGAGTGATTTATCTACACGTTATTGTAAAAACAGTTTCTCCATCACAGTCTTGAATGTAATTGTATCAATCCAAATCCGCAGCTTCCAACTGGGAGAATGTACAACTATCTAGCATTTACAAAAACAGTTAAATTTAGTATACGATAGAAATTTTAAAATTATAAACTTGAAAATAAAAAATAAACTATAAAAAATAAATTTAGTTACCTTATTCAAACAACCCCATCGAAAAAGATGGGTTGCATTTAGTCTTTTTAACTCCTGCACTGCTTCATCCCAATTCTATAGATGAAATAACATAAATAAAACGTTTGATCAATAAAATAGCATTGTTAAAATGTTAGCAATTTAATACCACTTGACACGAAGTACTTACCTTTTCCTTGTCAGAAGAGGTTGATATTCTTTTTCCTTTACACTTTGTATTTGCAGTTACGACTGTTCTTTCCTTTGCCTTTCAGATAGTAAGCATAGATAAGTGAAGTTATTATATAGAAAAAAAAGTTCTAATCTATAAACAAACTGATGTGTCATGACACTACCTCAGAAATGAGGATGCAATTGAGTTCGCGTTCGTCGCGGATCACAACACTAACATTATTTTTCTTGAGCAATTGAACCTATACATGAATATGCATTTAACAGGTAAATGAACACAAACTATATGAGAACAAATTATTAAGAATATGAGTGATATGAAACTCATCTTACGGTTTCCTCTAAGTCTTCATCAATCTGTAAAAAGATGCGTGAAAATAAAGTGAAATAAATATGTGAATATTTTACGGTGCCGAAAAAAAAAAAATAGAAGATGTTTAAACTCACACGACCAAAAATGGTGAGATCTTTCATTTTTCAATGTTGAGAGTTTGCAGTGGTACAATATGATGGCTACAAATATAAGAAACAGAGTAAATTAAAAAATTAGAAATATTCGTTAAATACACATATTCATTTTGTTGTAAAATTGCTAAAAACACAATTAACACTTGACTTGTAAATTTTGATATGTGTATTCAATTCGTTAAATACACATATTTCATACTACTTGACATACAATCTCTATCAATTAACACACAATAAACCTCTATTTCATACTAAGTAACATTCATCAAATCAAAATACTAAAAAATCAAATTGAAATTTCACAAACTATATTCAATACCCAATTTAAAAATAAATTACTCTACAAAATGAACACTCAATAAAGAGATAGAGAAAACACAACTTTAATAATAAAAAATTCATAAATTCAAACTGAAAACCTATAAAATTCATATACTTGAAATTATATACCTAATTAGAAATGGGAAAACTTGAAGGTCTTATATCCCTAGACACACATTAACGTGCCTGAAGGCATTGTCCAATTCAACAGAAGTTTTAATTATTAGATTTACTAAGCTCAACTCTAGATTAATTTTTATTTTTTAATTAAATTTTGATTTAATTTTCTTTGTTCTTTTAAAATATTTAGACAAATTTTTTCCTAAAAACAGGACCCAAAAAAATATATGATTCTTAATAGACAATTACTATGTCACAATAAATCCAACCCAAATTCAATTATTAGACTCAATATCACACCTCAATCCAAGCTTAATATATAAAAAATTACAACCATCCCAATAATATAAACACTGGTGATGAAAGGTAAGATACAAAAAACATCAATTTGTTAGTTCTTTAACTTGTATACACAATTTTCATAACTAAACTACAACGTAACACGCATTCGATACTACAAAGATGAAAAGAAACACAGTTGACATAAAAAATACAATGTTATTTCTTAAAGTGCCCAAACTCATAACCAAAATCCAATTTTCTTTCTCAACATCGCACATTAACACTTCATGTCACCAACTGCAGAAAGAACACAAAGAAATTGTACAGTTTTGATAAACATAATATATTCCACCACAATTGGTATACCAAGTTCACAAAACCTACTGATAAAATCTTCCTTTTTAGTCCTAATGGACACTTCTTACGTCAAACAACATCATAAGCTAATTTATACTTTGAAAGGCTCTACGTAACACAAAGAATCATACATTCGGAAAAAAAAAATTAAGCATGTGTTTTGAAACTATAGACATGCATTTTAAATTGCTTCCACATAAAACACTCCAAACTTCGTACATCCATGAAGCATGCATTTTAAAACTATACGCATTTGACTAAAACCTCTTGGTAGTCCCATTGAAAAAATTTCCATGTCTTTTGTTAAGTAAGAAAAGCTTTATTCCACCGTCAAAGTAAACCTATCAAACAAACTCGAGTCAAAGTACAACAATTAGCTTATGATTTGCTTAAAATCAAAAAAATCAAGCACATACATATATTTGCTTATGATTTTAAAAAGAATGCTTCATGGGTGTATCATTAAAATTAAAGCCATCGCGCACACATGAAAATTATAAGATTTCATTCATTGCAAACCACATTAATTCTCATAAACTATACCAAACAAACTCTTCCAATCCAATCTCACCAATCCAAACAAACTCACTTAGAGTGTCATAAACCCTACTAATTCAATTTTCACTCATTCCATTCTCACCAATTTAATTATCATCCAATCCAGCAGTTGCAATAAGTGAAACTACAACCATGATATCATACCAAACATTAAAGATTAGTTGAACTCAATACGTTTTTAATCATTTAGGTGCTGTTTGGTAACGTTTTTATTTCTCGTTTTTCGTTTTCGTTTTGACATTTGGAGAAAACAAGAGAAAAAAAGTCGTTTGGTAATTGTTTTCGTTTTTTTTTTATTGTAATCGTTTTGAAAATCGGCTCCGTTTTTAAAAACGCTAAAAAGTCATTTTTGAAAAAATGAAAAACGTTTAACGCGCGTTTGCTTTTAATGAGGTCAAGGCTTCGAGCCTTATTAGCACCAAAAAGACATATTTATTGGGCATCCATATAAATAGTACCCAAACCCTAACCCCTCTGTCTTCGTCGCCTCAGCTTCATCGTGCCTCCCTCTCTCTCTCTCGCCTGTCATCTTCGTCGCCAAGCACACGCAGCCGAACCACACGAAGACAACCCAAAGCACATGGATCAGACGCCATCTCCCCCCCCTCTCCCTCTGTCACTCTCACTCTCTCTCTCAACCTTCTCTATTTGGGTGGTGGTGGTGTGGTGGGTTGGTTGGTGGTGGTGGATTTGGGTGGTGGTGGGTTTTCGGTGCTGTGGTTAGGGATTTGATTGGGTGGTGGGTTGGTTGGTGGTGGTGGATTTGGGTGCTGTGGTTAGGGATTTGATTGGGGAAGGCCTCTTGATTCGGTGGTGGTGGGTGGATTTGATTGGGTTATGAATTTAATTGGGTTTTGATCGTTCTTCCTGATTCGGTGGTGGTGGTGGGTGGATTTCGGTGGTTGTGGGTTGGGTTTCGGTGGTTGTGGGGTTGGGTTGGGGGGTGGTCAGTGGAGGTGGGTTTTGGCAGTGGTTTTGGGTGCTCAATGGTGGGGTTTCGGTGGCGTTTCGGTGGTTGTGGGGGTTGGTCAGTGGGGTAGGTTTTGGCAGTGGTTTTGGGTGCTCAATGGTGGGGTTTCGGTGGTTGTGGGGTTGGGTTGGGGGGTGGTCAGTGGGGGTGGGTTTTGGCAGTGGTTTTGGGTTCTCAGCGGTGGGGTTTGGGTGATAAATTTTTGGCATAATACCAAACAAGTTTTTTATTTTTGTTTTCACAAGTTTGTAAATATAAATGACTATCAAACATGTTTTAAATTTTTAATTTTTATCACAAAAAAACCAAAATTGATTCTGTTTTTCATTTTTAAAAAAAACTAAAATCGTAAACGTTACCAAACGAGCCCTTAGAAAATAATCTTAAGAACAAAAAACAAATAAAAAAGACCAAGAAGAGGTCTTTGTAGTAATTGCCCGTGCCTAAAGGCACTATGTAACAAATAAAAAACCGCAAATAGTAAAAATCAATAAAAGAAAGTACACTCAATATGGATCATTTAACTTCTATATACACTACCATTTGTGTTGTTAGACCATCTATGTACCCCTCATTCAACCAACCCAACAATCCACCCACACATACCTACAGGATTGCAAATATTAACATATAAGAATTACAATTACAATACAATCTTAAACATGGAGCGGAAAAAGACACTAAAAGATCAGTAATTTTATTTCAAGAAGGTAAATAGAATCAACAATCTATACCTTGAAAAATAATACCATTGTGACTATCAACTCAAAGAACCCTATTGAATAGAAAAGATAATCCTGTGTACTAACAATCTCTAATAAAAAAAGTGTAAATATCTAATAATGCTAGTAATTTATAAAAACCATGTATTTGAAGAAAACACAATCCAATATAGAACTCACCATCACGTCAGAGTCCTATCTTACTATAACGCCATTAACCAGTACCGCAACAATTAGAAGCCATAACCAGGCCAAAAGTTATGATTTAGCATGCATACCCCAAAAGTTACATGACCAGGCCCTCTAGTATTTGGTCTCAAACCCTCTACACTATCATACTCCGTGGGAACCAAACACTTAGAAGATCAATTTATGATTCTACATTGTTCTAGCGATAACCCGTGCCTGAAGGCACTGTATAATTCACAAAAAATTAAAAATTGATCGTGGACACAAAAAAATGAAGTACTGAATATTGACACGCACTAAGCTAAAAGCCTAAATTCATTCTTAACACACTTGCACTTCGCATACATACTGCACAAAGCATTTAAATGAAAATTCTTGTGAAGACAAATTTCAATGAATAAATGAAGAAAACTCTTTAAATAGTCATAGCCCCATAAATTTAAACTAAGTTTAACTACATTTCAAGATTTATTTTTTATTATTTATAAGCCTTTTTCATTGATCAAAACTCTTTAAATTGTAACTTGGCACTGATTATTTATATTTTTTTCGATCTCTTTTAATATCGTAGATCAACCTCAATTCTAGATGAAGATAATCTATTCACTCATCCTAATAAAAGCATAAATTTGAAAAAATTGGAAGATCATATGCTTTAAGGTAGAATCAAATCTACATAAACCCATCTTTTTGCCATTTAAAAAATACCAACCTCATCAAAAGCTACACAACATAGTTCTCTATTAGTACAACCAAAATTAGAAGTACAACTCTAAAAGGACGAAAAATTGAGAGATTCCCAACAATTAAATAACAAAAAACTGCATCAAGTTGCTGCGTTGGATGCAAAAGAAACCTGTGTATTGCCTTCAAAGAAACCTGAAGGGGCAACATAGAGGGTCCGTTTTTGACTGGAAAACATAGCATAAAAGGAGCCCTAGAGCTGCTGCAAACGGATTAAAAATACCCAGAAAATTACTATAGAAAAACAGAGAATAAAAGTGAGAGTTGCTGCCAGAGAACAGAGAGGTGTTGTGCATGTTGCCGCATAAGCTGAAGCTTCATCTGTTGGTCTTAACATCCTATATGCACAATGTTCCCTCAAAATCATCACTTTATAAAGATGTACAACATAACACAGAGATACTGTACAACATAGCACACAGATGATATGCAAACAATAATAAATCCAAATAACCAACCTAAAGCTTGACCCAAATACACCTTACTTAGAAAACCTAGCCCATTGTTTAATAACAAAAAGAAGCACATAATATTAAAATTAACAATTTGTTTGTGCCTTAAAAAAAAAATATACCAAGTATGAAGCCAATCAAATAAAAAACAGCAATAAGTATTAGCGATTCATAAACTTCAACGTTAAACCAACCTAATAAATTTCAAGTATTTATTAAATTTTCCAACCATCACTCCACAAAAGCCACAAATTTTCCAACCATCACTCCACAAATTGTCCATAGTTGTAGGACTATACCACTCATAAACAACCAAACACATTTGAATTTCTTCCATGATGAAGCACATCCAAGTCTATCTAAAGCTATCCACTAATCAAATTATGAATTGAGCATCAATGTTTTTCTCACATAGAAGAGTTGATACACACAACATTAAAGAGAGTATCAGCTAATAATTCCAAAATCAACTCATACAAATAACCCCAACAACAAAATACACAAAGTGAAAGAAAAATAAAATCCTGAAGCAATCAACGTAAAAAAACAATATGTGGGTTGAGGAGCATAGGAAGTTTCAGCCAAGAACAACTGGTAGCAACATATAGTTATTTATATAAGATATTAAGAATGCTAATATTTGGTAAAATGCCATCATAATCATACATCTAGATTTGCATAAAGAACTGCTTGAAACAACAATCTAAATAACTATCTTAAAAAAATGAAGAATAAAAAGATATCAATTGTTATGGACGGAGAAAAGAAAGACTCTAGATGTATGATTATGATGGCATTTTACCACTCTAGATGTATGATCATGCTCGGGATGAACTCATATTACCCTTAGAAAGAAAAATACTTGGTACTACAGTTATTATCACTTGGATTGATATAAGCAACCGTAAAACATGATGGACAAATTGACAATAATTACAGAAAACTTAGCTTAATAATTGACTTTTTTATTGAAATCAACATTGCAAATCGAAATAGAAAGTGGTCGTCCAAGAGTTTTAATCAATGCTTCCAAACCACATTATTAGGAGTTTAAATAAGTGAAATTACAAGCCATGTTTCAAAAGATTTCACCAAGAGCCATTAATCACGCCTTCTTGATTCAATGTCCAGTACAAAGAATTTTTCTTATTGATTCAATGTCCAGTACAAAGATTTCACCGGTCATGCTCGGGATGAATTTTTCTTTAACTGAAAGTAGACCTAACTCAACGTCTTTCATATCCATAATAGTAATAGTACATCCAATGTCCAGTACAAAGAATATATACAGAGATAGTTCTTAATGAGGCACTGAAAAATGACTCTCTATCATAAGAACAACAATTGTTTTTTGTTATTTCTTATTGTAACAATTATTTAAAAAGGCAAAAAGAACAAAAATCCTCTACAAGCTGGCACTTAGTTTGACGGAATCCAGAATTAGAGGGAACTAAAAAAACACAAGGGGGATAGATCAAACAAAATGTAAATCAATTAAAATTTAGTGAAAGAATCAATTAAAATCCAAGAGAAATCTAATTTCAACACATTATACCCCAAAAAATAGGTACACCGGAAATTCATAACAATGGTAGAGTACACAAAATTTCCCTCGGTCATTCCAACAAACACTTGGTGTGGGTGGGTTTGTTTGTGATGTGTGTGTGGGTGAGTGGGTGTGGGTGTGGGTGTTTGATGAAAATGATGTATTTCAACAGAGTATTAACGTTCATAATAGTTTCCAGGGGACAATGCACTTTAATAGTTTCCGGTGAGTGTTCAATCTTTCATTGATCTGATTCGTTGAAAAGCAAAAGAAATTGTGAAAGTTTACTTACATGGACTCAGTTCTTGAAGTGATGATGTTCCAAGCACTACCAGCTCTTTCGAAGGTATCTCGACAACTAGTAGTAGTTCTGGTGAAATTCTGGTGGATATAGTGGCGGAGGCGGTTGCTCCGAGACTGTTGAAACCACCGGCGTTGGGAATTTCAGGTTGAAGTGTGTGGGGAGGAAGAATAATAGAGAGAGAGGGGTCAGAATTTTGAATGAGTGAGAGGGAGAAAAAAAAAAAAAAAAAAAAGAAGAAACAGAAGAGGCAGCCGGAGAGGCATGGCTCGTCTGACAGAAGGGAGGGGGTAAAAAAAGAAGAGACGGTGAGGTGACTGAATATTGATTGAGAGGTCAGAATTTTGAAAAATGATGATATTGTGGATGATTTTGGGCCGTTGGATGTTGAAGCCCCAAATGATTTTAGACCGTTGGATGTTGAAGCCTAAATTGATTTGAGGCCGTTGGATGTTGAAACCTTGGGATTTGAACCGCTCTGTTTTATATTATAGATTCTGAAAAACTTCAATTTTTTTTTTAACTCTTGAATAATGATATTAAATCACTTTTACCCTAACACGTAAATTAATTTTTTTTTATTTAAAGAGACACGTAAATTCATTAAACATGACTGCTGCATATATGTTCACCCCTTCAAATCCCCCCCCCCCCCCCCAAAAAAAAAAAAACCCCAAAACTCCCTTCTCTCTCTCCCGTTACTTTACCCCTTCAAATCTCTATCTCTCTCTCTCTCAAACAAGCAACGTATATCTGCGTCTCCTCAATATCTTCCATTCGTCCCGCAAGAAAAGCCGATCAATTCCTGCGCTACTTTGACCTTGGTTTGACGGTGAGGCAGACATTGAAACACACTGATTACACCTCCAATTAGATACTGGAATTGACTCTATATGCTTGAATTTCTTTTCATGATTTTTATCAATTTGTGTGGATACCCTCTAACACCCATACTAAAGGTCAAGAAGAAGCTTTTACGCATGAATATCTCATAGTTTTAATCACTCATCGGTGTTGTCCCACTCTTCCCGTTGTCCTTTGAATATCTTTGTTTCTACTTTTTTTTTTGGATGTGGTAATCCGGACTTGACAAAGAAGAGAAAAGAGAGAGACAGAAAATACCTGTACTTGGTTCTTTGGATTGGGCTCGTGTTTGATTCCAAAATGCTAAGAAATTGGGATTTTCTTCTTTCCCTCAGTTGGTCTCTCTTTAGAAGCTGAGAAAACAGTGAACTCTATTTTTTTTCACCTCTTTAAAACAACTCAGTTGTTTCTTACCTTTTTTGCCCCACTCATAACTTCTTCTCTTGATTAGTATTTCTTTGTACAAGGATTGAGTCGGTGATTGAAAAACTCATATCTGTTTTTGGCCTATTTTCCTTCAGCATTTTGGTTTAATTTTCCTTATTCACAAAACATTTTATGCGAAACCCAGAAGTGTTAATTGATAGCTGAAGCAAGAGCTGAAAGTTTCAATGGTTCTGTCCACACACCCATCGTATCATATATGTTGTGAAACAATGAGTGATGGGACATCCAAGAAAAGCAAGGTTGGAGTGACAAAATTCCAAAGCATCAATAAGCTTCCATTTATTTGTTGATTTTCTGCATTGTTATTTTTCATATTCCGTTTGTATTTTCTGCATCAATAACCATTGTTTGTTTTCTGAAATAAAATTTCCAGTTTAATGGCTTTTGCAATTTCTATTTGCAATTTATGATCTCTTCTTTGTTTTCTTCTTTCTAACTTAATATATTTTGTGCTTTTGTGTTGGAACTAATTTTTTTTGTTGTTTCGTAATTGGTGCAGTGACAGTGAAATGGAAACAGCTTTAACAACTTCGGTTTTGTATTTTCCAGGCATTTATGAAGAATGGAGGAACCACTTCTCAAAGAGGGAGGCACGCATTATCGAGAAAATTGGAACAGGTTCAGTATTAGACAACCCGTATTCTTTTGAACCATCAACCATACCACTCTCTAACCCCACTAAAATTTGCATGACATAACCGCAAACAATATACAAAGAAAGATTACCTGTTGATATTATTTGGGTGCAGGTTGTTGTTCAGAGTGCTAAGAATAAGCTCTAACGTTACTATTTTCTAGCATTTGAAAATATAATCAACATGTAAATGGTACTCATAATCTATATCTATCTATCTATACTACCTCTAAGAGGCAGCAAGTATGAAAAACTTTTATTTTCTAATTTTAGCCCTATTTACTCCTACAATGACAATTTTGTCTTGATAATTGGCTTATGTAACCGAAGATTTATATTTAAAACTTTGTGACGGTTATTTACTCTTACAGTTTCATTTCTTCGTATTGCCTTCTACCCCAGCATTTTCAATGATGGCTAATGTAACTGATGTACATTTACAACTTTGAGACTATACCCCTTCTATTTAATGAATATATCCATTTGTCGAAGTCTACTGTTTCATCTTCCATGTTCTTGGTTTTTCAGTAATAGCTAACTCGCATATGCAGTCTACTTTCCAACTCGGCATATTCAACTTGCTATCCCAGAAAAGGAAGCATCTTATATTCTCCTTTGTTCCAAGAATAAGTCGGGAATGTCGTCGACCAGATATGCGATTGGAAAAATTGGAGACCAGGATAATGTTGTCTTGTCGCTTCGGCGGGTGAATTTGAAAAGGATTGGGAATGGGAGGTAAATTTGTCCCAAAGCAAAGGTACACTTGTCCCAAAGCAATTTCAAAAACATTTTTATCCATAAATTATCTCAACTTAAAAGCCTTAAGAAAAACATATTGTCGTATATCTATACATCCCCAATCTCGTGGCCATCAAAACTCTCTCTCTCTCTCTCTCACACACACACACACACACACAAACACACACACACATGCACACACAACAAGCAGGCTGCTTGAACAAGAACCAATTTTCTCTCACATGTTCAGTATACAGTTATTTTGGTATCTCCATTTTCTTTCTATGCTATCATGAATTTAAAATTTAATTTTAATTTTTTTGGTTTGGGTAATTTCTGTTACATGAAATCTACCATGTTAACTTGCCAAAACAAGAATCTATTCTCTTGAGGGAATCTTGAAGAGAAGAGAAAAGTTCAATGCCAATCCTAGAAGATTGTCGCTCCTTTGGATGCTAGCCGAAGAAATTACTCTTATCTCAACCTTTCATATATTTGTGCATGTAAAAAGAACAAGGTGCTAATTTTTAAATGCTTCATTATATCTACGATTTTTTGTAGTTTCAACGATTGGCAAATCTATCGTTGTTGAAAACAAAATGGACTTTGGATTTATAGCAAAAACAAGCGCGACCAAAAGTCAATGAAGGAACTAGAAAGTCATCCCTTTTATCAAATTGAGCTTTGCAACCACTCATACGTTTTCTGGTCTTTTTTTTTTCTTGTGTCTTGGTGTATCATTCTGTAGTTTATGAGTCATATAGCAACATGTGATTGTTATAGCAATTGGTGTGAAATGTCCTTGTTATGTTCTTATTTTCTTTCACAATCTGTCCTTGTTCTTTTATCTCTCTTTTCCCAAAAATTGTATGTTTTTTGTCGAATTTATTTTTTTTGGATAGGGACATGCGTTATTATGTCATTTATGTCTTTACCACTTCTTATATTTCAATAGTAGCCTATTACTATAAACATACGCTAAACTCATGAGCATGAGAAATTTACAATTTAAAAGTTAAAACATTGAGATCACTGATTGATTGCAGATTTGTAACGAAGCCAAGTGGTTGACTTATTAAATGTGACCAGAGACATAGTGATGTAAAAACAATATAAAAGCCTCTCATTTCAACGAAGAAGCCTATGATGCTTCTGTTTATTTATTGTTGATGTTTTGACTGACTAATATGCAATAATATTTGTTTACGTTAATTACAAGTTTGAAGCAATTCGAAGATGGACATGATAGGAGATTCTATGATGCATCGCAGTGAAGATTTCTTGGACAATCAAGTATTTATTTGAGATTTTAATTATTGCTTTTCAAACTCTTGGTTTTATAGTGATTTTGAAGGAAATGAAGAGAAGAAGAGATGTTAGACGCAACATGTACGTGTTTCAAGAATTAAGCACTTTATAAAGGACATAGTTTAATTTCTCCTTGCAAGTGTTCGGAACATATATAGAATTTGTACTATTTGAATATCAGGGGCTGGTGTTTCCAACTTATCATATTTATAAATTTTTAGATGAAAAAAATATCACATACATTCTGTTATATATAAATTTTATAAGAACTTACGACCAAACTTATATCTTTGGCTTATAGATGGGAAAATCACAAGTACTCAATTAGCTATTCTCAAATTTTTTGTTGACATTATACTTGAATTCATTATTGTTATAAATGGAAATCTTAAAGATTTGGTTGTTACGTGGCATGGGGCTTACATTAATGTAAGCGATATGGTTTTGTGCTTCCAAGCAGAAGAGAGTTTAGGAATATTATTACTATTCCAAAATTGACATTGGTGACACTTCTATTTACAGTTTTACCGTCTTTGACATTTTTCCATCTTCATATTAATTTAATTTATTGCAAGGCAGCTGAGTATTGACCCCATAGAATTTTTGAAGTTGTTTCTGCTTTCAATTATAATGTACAAAATTCCTGGATGGCCTCATGTGATGATTTGTTTCCATTTGCATATTGCTGTGATACGATACACATGAATTTCATGTTAACAAATAAAAAAAGTGCTTGAAACCTTACTGGTCTTATTCTTCACGTTTAGAACACACTATGACATTAATCACCTGTATTATTATGGGAATGTGAAGACACTGAAACTTAGCAAGCTCAATTCATAGTTTCACAAAACAAAAAGTTTGTTTATACTTTTGAGTTATATATGTTTCCTAAACCACCAAATGTGGTGATTTGTGTCCATTTGCATATTTTCATGTTATTGTGCATGAATTTAAGTTTTACCAATCAGAAAATAGTCATGAAGCCTTTATCATTTTTGCTTTTTCACATCATGAAGTTATTTGGCAGAGCATTTGTTGGTTAATTACTAAGAATGCAGGGAAAAGGAGCAGAAATTTGGAAATCTTTATTTTTTTTTTTTCATTTGTATCTAATAGATAGAAATTAAAAATTTGTACATTTTGTTCAGAAATCATAATCTGAGAATGCCAAACTAATATTTATTGGGTCCATTGTAAACAATACAGATGAAATGAAATGGGATTCTGGAGAGTGCTTGCATTTTCTATGATTTGAAATAGATAATGCTAAATGTGATTTCAATGTTGCATATAAGAAGGGGCACTGTAGAGATTCTGTGTAACTATAAAAATATATGAAAAGCTTTCCTTTTGTGATCTACCAATGGATAGAGAGGAGTCAGAGGACAAATATGCATGTGGAATGTGACCTGTCATTACAAACATACTTGATGACTATCACAATTTATAAATGAAGTTCTCAGTGGCAAATGGCAATTTACAATCACCGTCTTGGGGAGTTTCGGAACAGAAATCCAGTGGTAGGAGAATCTTCACTAAAGATGGAGATGCAATTTCTAGGAAATCCGAGAAAGAAACATGCCTAAAGCATTCATATTGGAGTCCACACATGGTAGTATGTTGTGTCTTGGAAAAGAAATGAATGGCTTTTGAATAACTGGAATAATCATTTAGAATTACATTATCGTATTCAATATATGATGCAAATAATAAGTAATTATCTTTATGAGCAATTCCACCATTTCTTATCAGCATATATAATTCAAGTAACATTCTTGCTGGTGTACTTTCACGTGAATGAGCAATGAGTTCGATATGAATGGTTTACAATAGGTCTGAGCTACAAGGCTCGTGGATGGGTAGATGAATGTTCTAGTTATATGAATTGTGGTGTGTGAAACATAGTGGAAATATAGTGGTTCACCGGCTGATGAGCTCGGCTAGTCCACTCTACAATGGAGGCTCTTGCTCCTGAGAGGTATATTTATTCAACAAAATGTTTACAGATTGCTCTTGGATGTTTTTTTATCTTTCTTTTGGTTGGGGCTATATATAGTACTTGTAATGTCATTCCTAACTCTAGAAGATCTCTGCCGAGATCGTCGCCCTTCATTCATGGGATTTCCCTTAAATCTGGGAGAGGATCTTGGTCAATTGAGTGTTTTATGCCTGAAATGCTGCTTGGCTTATTGCTTTGGGGATGTCAACTGTCTCCCAGCTACTTCCTTATCATTTCGGCTATTATTTCGCTTGGGAGGAGCTCGGGTTCTGGTCCTCTGAGCTTTGTAGCTCCTAACTGCCCTCCCGATCTGATCTCCTGAACTGAGCTCATACTTAGGATTAATTTTTGATACCATCAATTCTTTTTCTTTTGGAACTACAAAGAGAAAAACTTTTACTGCACCCTTGATGCTCAGCTGTCAGGTCTGAAGAATGAGACTTAATGTGCAAGCTTGTGACAGAGAACTAGTTATGAGTGTAAGTCGGATCTACAGGGATCCATTGCAAGGGGTGTATATGCACATGATGGGGGAATGACCTAACGTAAAAACTAGAATGAGGAAGGGCAATGTGGTGAACCTACATGGACATTTGGCTTAGTTTTGACAAAGGCCAATAACTCAACGAGGGCTTCAAACATGGAGCAAATGCATCAGTGTGCATATGTGCCTAGTGCCTACATTAGGAGATCATCAAGAATGCTGCACCAGGGAACTCTCAAGTCAGCCAAAGGGATATAGGTGACACTCAATCAGATCAATAGTGGTTATCTATCAGGGCTAAGACCTTTGGGCCCATCCCTTAGGACAACAAAGGAATACCTCCTTCTGCCAAAAATGCACTAAGCTCATAGAGCCGGCCCCTAACCCTTGGTCTCTTTCTATTCAAGTTGTATGCGTCCAGGAATCATGTTAGGACGCGCTTGAGTAGGCGCAGTTAACTAGATGTTTCAATAATTGTCTCCAAGAATAATATTAGAAATCACCCTGAGTATACTCATTCTTATGTTATGCTCGATTAGAGATTAAATCTTAAATGCATTGTCAATTTGGTAATATATTTTCTGTAGTTGCACACAAAAAATCGTTGCTTTATCTATCTTAAGTTTTAGGTAGAGTATGATTTCGTAATGAAAATCTATATAATAAAATAGCTAGATTGTTTGTCTTGAACTTTTCACGATTCAGATCGTTTTGATCCAATGGTCCTAATTGAACTTTCATTCTTTTCACAACTCTAAAGCTTCCATCTTTCATATAACTCTCTTTATCTATCTATCTATCTTATACTCTCTCTCTCTCTCTCTCATACTATTATCTTTTTTTTTTTTATTTCTTCTGTGTTGTTTTTGTTATTATTTATTCCACAAAATAGATGAAACTACATGTCATACAATTATTTATTCCATGAAACTAATTCAAAATTTTTATATATCTAACTACATGTATTTTGCCATTTGCTTTTTAATTTATAAATAACACTTGATGTAAATAAAAAAATAGCACATTGACTATAAACACCAAATAATATTCAACACAAAATGAACTTTAGATTGTAAATTAATATATATTTTTATCAAAAATTGACATTCAATTTTGGTCAATTTCTATTCAAGTTTGTCAAAGTAATATCAAATTAATTTTTATTGTTATCAAATTAATATTAAAATTTATTTAATCAATTTTTTGGGGTACTAAATTATATCAAATTTTTGAGTACTAAATCAAATTTTATTTGATTTTATTAAATTTTTAATTTTTTTGGTACTAAATTTGGAGAAGGACAATTGTAAATTATATCAATTTTCGTTAGCAACATTGATGAAAGCAAGACAAATGGGGTCTTTGTGCAATGAATAACAAATCTTCGAGGATCTCCATGTTATTTATAAAATATTAGGGGGTGTCTGAATAATATTGCCAAAACACAAGGGATATATGTGATTTATACCCTATTTTTTAATTAAACATTAATATATTATTATTGTACCTTAAAAGCTTGAATTATTGTATTTTAAAAAAAAACAGTTATTGATTAGGAGGGTTTGTTGATAACCAAAAAAAAAAAAAATGTGTGTGGGTGTATTTATGTGTATAAATACATTTAGAGGATTGGACATTTGGTGATTAAATTTATAATTATAGTGTCATTTGGGGTTGAATGGTGATAGTGGTGATAAATTCATGAGTTTTATAAATGAGCAAAATTTGGTTGATTTTATTTATCGTTTAAAGATTGTGAATTTAATTGTGTTATGTTAGTATTTTTTTTTTTTTGCTTGAGGTATTTATTACATGGGGATATTATGAATTGAAAATATGGTGATTGAGTTTATAATTAGAGCAATGTTATGTATCCCAAGTGTGCAACCCAAATTTGCATCCCAAATGAAGGGAGACCGTTGGATGAGTGGGTCCCATCAACTTTTTTAAATGAGACTCATTCATCCAACGATCCCCTTTCATTTGGGATGCAAATTTGGGTTACACATTTGGGATACATAGCATTTCTCTTATAATTATGTTGTGTTATTGGATGGATTGATAGTAGAAGTGATAAATTCGTGAGTTTTATAAATGAGTAAAATTTTATTTATTTAATTTATTGTTTAAAGATTGTAAATTACAATGAGTTATGTTAGTATTTGTGTTTTTTTTTTTCAAAGGCATTTGTATATATGATGTTGTTTTGGAGTTTTTATATATTTTTATGAGCAGTTCCATTAATATGGAGGATATAATCGACGATATATTCCGAGCTATTTTAAAAAAAGAATTGGTATAAATATTTTTAGGCCATTTTTTTTTTTAATTTGATCAATTGTTTAAAAAAAATTTATTTGTTGTATAGTGACTTTAGGCACGACAATGACTAGTATTAAATAAAAAAAAAAATTTCCTACCAGGAGAGTGAAATTGCAAGAGGGCATCTATAAAACTTGAGCAATGTTATAAGAACCTTATTTGGGGACCTAATTTGAAGACCTAATGATGTGACTTTAATACAACCATTTGATTAGTTGTGAGTTCTAATGTTAGATGGAGCTCACAACCAATTCAATGGTTATACATCATTAGATCCCTAAATTAGGTCCTCAAATTAAGTCCAAATAGCATTTTTCATAAAACTTTAGAAGACTTTGAGGTTTGCTCAGTTATGAACTATTATTTATTTTTATTGGGATTTGGTTGTCACTATCAATCTACAAAGAGCAGATTAGTGTGACTGGTAAAATAGAAATCTTTTGTGGAGATTTTGTGCTCAGTTCATTGTTTAAATGATACACTATCAAAGAGAGAACGGTGTAAATTTGTGTGGTTCAAAATTTGGAGAGACAAAGAAATATCAAAAAATAATGTCATTGTTTGTCTCTATATGTAGATGATATGCTTATTTTATGTAGTAATAATAATATTATTATATTTATCAAGAAAATATTGTCCAATAAGTTTGACATGAAAGATTTGACTGTTACAGATGTTATCTTAGGAATTAAAATTTCTAGAACATCAGGTGGACTTATATTATCTCAATCACATTATATTGAGAAAATACTTGAAAAGTTCAACAAAGATAAAAGCAGTATATCTAGAACACTAGTTGATATAAATCTTCAATTGTCTAAAAATATTGGTCAAAACATATCATAATTGGAATACTCTCGTATCATTGGCAGTCTAATGTATGTCATGAACTGTACTAAACCGGATATAACATACTCAGTTAGTAAATTGAGTAGATATACGAGTAATCTGAGAGTAGACCATTAGAAGGCAATTACCAGGGTTCTTAAATACTTAAGATATACCCTAAATTTTGGATTGCACTGTACAAGATATCCAACTGTACCTGAAGGATATAGTGATACTAACTGGACATCTGATATGAAAGATACAAAATTCACAAGTAGTTATGTTTTTACACTTGGTGGTGCAACTATATCTTGAAAATCCTCTAAGCCAACGTGTACTGCCAGATCCACAATAGAATCTGAATTTATTACTTTAGATAATGCAGGAGAGGAAGCTGAGTGGTTTCACCAATCAATATGGCCTAAACCTGTGCTAACAATTTGTATACATTGCGATAACCAATCTGCAATTAGTAGGGCACATAGTAACATGTATAATAGTAAGTCTAGACATATAGGTCGTAGACATAATACCGTTAGATAATTGCTCTCAAATGAGATTATTTCTATTGATTATATAAAATCAAAGGATAATCTAGTGAATCCACTTACCAAAGGTTTGATGAAAGAGCAAGTAAATTGCACATCGAGGTGAATGAAACTAAAGCCTATGACCTAAGAGTCACCTTAATGGTAATCCAACCTAGTTGACTGGAGATCTCAAGATCTAGATTCAAAAAGACAATCGAATCATCCGTGATTCAAAAGAAGCACTAAGGAGATCATCTCTCATACATATTTCTATGATAAACTAGTGCTGCCTGCAGAGTTTATTAGGATAAGCTATACTTTTAAATTTTAATGACTTTTATATCTTGAAAATCCAAGTGGGATATTGCAGGATATTTCTAATAGGAGTCACATATATGGGTGTGAAAGAGCTGCTTCTGTGAGAATTTATAAATGCAGAATTCTATAAAACACTCATGAAAATCAGGAGTTGTTTAGGGTCAAAATGAACACAATCATGAGAACCAATTGTGTTAAGAAAGAGACTGTGTGAAGTCTATTCGATCTGATTTATCAAACAGATGAATAGTTCAAGACATCATGTTCATTATTTAGCCGATAAGTCCGATAGGCTTTTACTAGGGTAGATTTAAGGTCAAAAACTACCTTTCTCGATGCACGATTGTTGGATAAAACATATTTTAGTAATTAAAATCTGATTTTTAGTCAACTTTGAGTCTAAATTAAAGTGAGACCTGTTCGTTGTTTCAAGTAAACTTTTCATGGATTCGTATTCTACTCTGGGAGGAGAATGACGTAGTACATTCACTAGCTCAAATCGAGTAAAAAATAAACGAGAAAATAGGCTCCAAAATGACCATCTTGAAATGTGAAAATAGAGGTTGTACAATGTAGGATTTGACATCAATCTCACATTGGTTGAGGAAGAAGTTCTACATGGACATATATAAGCCAAGTTTAATCTATGGGATTGGGCCTCAAGGGGTACCACAATTTTTTGAGCGGAGTGAACGTCTACATACCTTCGGTTCAACCACACCCACCAGCCTCGCCACGACCATGACCCGACCCGGTCGGACCAGTCTCGGGCTCGGGCTCGGATGTGGGTGTGGTTTAGACTAAGTATTATCTTTTTGGAGAAAATTTGTTTAACGAATTGGGCGAGAATTTCTGAACCAGAATTTAATTTTGATACCCGGTGGATTTGAACTTGCACTGGTTCAAATTTTGTCTTCCTTTCAGTCTGAATTTTTGAGTAGTGTTTATTCATAGAGAACAGTTACACGTTGGTGTCTTCTGGGTTGTGTCTTAAGGCAGTTTGCATTTGAAGAGTACATAACATAATTTTCAGCTCACTGGGCGAGTAAATTGGAGTGCTACTTCTATTCGCGTGAAGATCATTGTATCATGAGAGGCAGACGCTTTGATTTTCATAAGCACCGTGTGTGGGGTCGAAATCTGTCTTAAGGAAATAGTGTCAAACACTAGCCCTGATCTACCTAAAGCTCAATAACACTACCTCAAACCTTCCGAAAGGTTTTGTCCACTGGAGTAGAACCTTTCGGAAGGTTTTGCATACTGGAAATCATTTTCCTCTGCCAAAACCTTCCAGAAGGTTTTGCTTCGACCTTTTAGAAGGTTTTTGCTTAGACCTTTCAGAAGGTTTTGCTGAAAATTGTCAGACACCTGCAACTCAAGCTCTACCACTTGGGGATCCTACCCATAATTCTCCCACTTGTCCCCTAACATATTCTACATACATACATACCTCTCTATACCTAAGGTTGGACTTTGGAGGCCAAAACATTAATGACGAGGAGAGAGAATGAGGAAGCCTGGGGAGTTGAAAGCTAGGCTTGTCCTAGCCTGTCCAAGTCATCAACTCAACCCCCCCTCCCAATTGATGGGAGGCCTGCACACACATGTTATAGGGCCTCATGGACGAAAATGCAAGGAGTTACACCATTGTAGAGGATTATTTAGCATATAGAGAGAGAAGTTCAAGAAAGAAGATATAGTTTTAGAGAGAGAAAGTTTATATTTTTGCATTTTCTTACCCATTTCACCTGTAGTTTGCTGTAAGCCTCTTATAATCTCATTTATGGCACTTTAATGTCATTTATTTCAAGTGTATTGCAAGTTTAGCCATGTATCTTTGAATCTGCCATTGTTACATTTAAGTTTTTCTTCTCAAGCTTTCCAAATGGGTTTTAAAATGCACTTCTCTTTGTAGTTAACTTTTCTTTACATTAATACAAGTTTTAATCTCCATTTCATTACCATGTCTCTTTCTACATTGTATGTCTTTGCATTTAATATGAATAGCTAATTTATATGTTGGCTAATCCAATGGAGATTTCCTCTTGGGTATGCTAAATCAACTCTCCTCCATTCTCCCTCATAGTGTAAAGTGTTCGGTTTGACTATGTTTAGTGCAAACGTGATTGTGAGTTCTTGATACACCGTAGGGTTGTCACGGGATATGCTTGGGCCTACACCTCTATTTTAATCTCTCACTTCCTACGAATCAATCGAACACCTAGGCACCATTGGAAGAATGTTTTGAGTTGATTTGGCATTCCCATTGGAATGACCTATTCGGATTAGCTAACCTTATTTCCATTGCATTTTCAATCGAAAACTTCACTCACCAAAACACAAATTCACAAGATTTTACACTTTTCCATTTTTACAAAATCACCTTCACACAATTCAACATTCATTTCTTGAGGAGTCGACCTTGAAATACTCATTCCAAGTAAAACACGACACTTGAAAGTCTCTCTTTGCTTGAGGAGCACTTTTGCGCACACACGCATTTTCATTCCACACACACGTTTTTCTCATTTCTTGCATGATATTCGAGGGAGAATGACGCTCACCTAACCGTATAAGCCACATACATATTACCGGAATTATGGTCAGAGATTAAGGTGAACGCGATCAAGCAAGGGATAATCAACATCCTGATTTGTCCCTGTAGCTAAGAACCAACCATCCATTTTTGTAGAACTACAAAAGGAGGAGAGAAAATAGGTAAAGGAAAAAAAATGAGTTCAGATGAGCTGGTCTTTCAAACATCTCTTTTATTTGTCCAGCCAAGACTTCAAATTGACATAGAAAGTGTTTTGTTTTCTCAATGGACTGCGTTGGAAGGGCAGTTTAATATACAGTAGATGGACAGGAGAGAAAAGGTGAAGCAGAAACATGTTTTTAAAGGAGTTAGATTTTGTATTGTGAGTTGTTACTTGAGAAATAAAAAACCCATGTGATTAGCGTACACAATGAAAAACTATCACAACGCCAGCTTGTTAGACACACAAGTTAGTAACCCATGGTTCAATGGCTGAGTCCGACCTCTAGTAACCCAGAAGTCGCAGTTTCAACACTTCACATACCCCTAATGTCAGCCACCCTTGACTAACTTGTTAGACACACTAGTTAGTAACCTGTGGTTTAATGGTTAAATCTGACCTCTAGTAACTTAGAGGTTTCAGGTTCAATACTTTTCATACCCCTAGAGTCAGTCACATTTATTTCTTAGGAGACATGTTCTAAACACGCTCGGGCTTCGGTAATTAGTATTTGAACTCGAAAGAATAGTCGCCATAATCCTAGACACCACGTAGAAAGAAAAAAAAAATGATACAAGTTGGTTTTTTCAAGAATTTTTATGATAAGTTCACAATTGACAATAATTCCTTAAGAAAGTATAACAATTTATTTGTGATGTGCACCACCTACGGCTGTAACTATAATTCCTTAAGAAAGCCTTTTGAGAAATGTTAAATCGAGGCTTGACAACTTCTGCTGGCAAATGACCCATATAGCCCATGATCTATTAAACCCTGTCACGCGAATCTATGTGACTATGTAAGCCTTATATATTGGCCCGATTAAGGTTCAAGAAGCAACTTAATCCACCGGCCTGATAAATTTTTAAATTTCTGGGTGGGTTTTTTGCCCCATACGTCCTAAAATATTGACCGACCCGAAATTTTCCTTCACAAATATGTCTAAGGGGCAGGGTCATAGGCCATCAAATAGGCCGGACCTGGGCCTGCTACCGCCCTTCTTGTAATAATCGAACCCTTCTAAATTGTAACTCGACATCTATTACTACTAACAAAAGGCCAAAGAATCGAATTTGGTGTTCACATCTAAAATTGTTACAATGCAAAATACTATACACGCGTTATTAAGTTTAAAAGAAAATAAAAAATCCATTGAAAATAATACAAAAAATAAAATACTAATTAAATAATTAAATAAAAGTACTTTAAAAATAAAATATTCTATTGTATCATACTACACCTTGATAGAGGTTAGGTTAGCGTGATTTTAATATTCGGGTTCAACCCATGAACCCGATGGCTCAATCCTAGGCCCGCCCAAATTGAATTCGAGTTGAGATTTTTTGATCCAAGTTCAACCCAAGTATTAAAAACCCTCGCCCAAGCTCTAATTTTTTCGGATTGAGCTCGGGTTGAAATCGAGTTAACCCGCCCAAGTTACACCCCTAGAAAAAATTACACAATTTTAAAACCCTATCTTGTACTGTCATATAAATAGATCTATGACACCACACAAAGATTGGCACAATGCCCCTCAAAAGTGTTAGAAAAAAAATATGGGAAATTAGTTGCATAGACAACTACTGATCAGAAAGTGATTAAACAATGAAAATGACCATCACTTGGAAACTTAATTAAAAAAAACCAAGAGCACTGTACTTCCATTCTCGGTCTACACAATTCTCTCTCTTTCTTTTCTTTTTTTTATGAGTTCAGGATCTGCAGATAACTACTTTACACACAAGCACAAGTACTAAAGTGATGTTTAAAATAATGAGTTTTGGCACAAGGAAAGAAGTAAAGCACTGGGATTCAGAAAAAAAAGATAACTCAGCTGCTGCTATTAGGGCAAAAAGGGCCGTAGCCCTCAAACACATTACGAGGTGAACAAGCCCCTCTCATTAGTTGCATAGGCTGCCAAACCCTAAGCTCCCTAACCCTTCTTTTTTACCCATCCTTCGAGTGTTTTAATATATTTTTAGGATTTAAATATAGACTATACTACAGTATCAAAGAAATTTGTTTGGTATCTTACCTCTAAATTTTATTATTTTTTATTACTATTTTTATTATTTTTTAATATAAAAAAATTATCACTTTTATAAATAATTTATCTTATTTATGAATATTATTACCTATTTTTATTACTGTTATGGTAATTATTTTTATCACTTTTTTTTTTACACCACAACACCCACCACCCACAAATATGTGAAAAATGGGTATGTTAATGAATTTTTTTTTTATTTTTTTATTTTTTGATACAATAGACAAGTCCTTTAAATGTAGGGAAAGACACTGTTTAAAGTCATATTAAACAAATAAACCTCACGAATGTCAACAAACAAACATAATAATAAACTGGCTACAAGTTCCAACATCTTTTTTATACACTGCTTTGTCCTGTCCAGTCCAGATGAACCGGATTTTATAAGTGCCGAAGGAGGTATTATATAGTTCCAAGTACAAATATGGGGCGGCCAAAACTTGTCTAAGGGCTAGTCCTGCAGTACTAATTACACCTATTCTGCCCATTCTTAATGATACTTGTTTCTCAACGTGAAAAATAGGCACACTCCAATAAATTTATATAACAATCACAAATAAACTTATCCAACCATTACCAACATTCTTTTCAAAACTATAATTATTCATATTACATCGTGTCTTTAAACATAGATTACACCTAATAAATTGATACATTTGGACGAATTTGGACAACTAACACCTCAAATAAATAAATTGAACCCGACAAAATACAATATAGGTCCCATATGAACTCCGGCGTACCTACGAAAATACACAAATAAACAAAGACTATGAAAGATTTATCCTTAATAAATTCTCTGACGTTGATGACTTGTCTTTGATCGACAGGAAAAATAATTAATTGAGATATACATAAACTGATTCAAACACTTCTGACCATAATACAAAATATATCATGTATCGTATCTCCACAAACCCTAGCTCATACCGTATCATGTATCGTATCTCCACAAACAGTGACGACAAGTACAATATAATCAGTTATTATTTCTCACTACTTTTATTACATGAAGCGTCCAGCAGTTTGAGGGTTTGGCACTGGTTCTTAAAAAAAGTACTCTAGAAACACTTTAATACTAAAGTGGCCGTTCATCAGGAGACGATGTCATCTTTAACTAGCTTTTTGGGGGTTTTTTTTTTTTGGACAAGAAACGATAAAACCTAACAGTCAAACCAACTCAACCCCTTCAAAGGGAAGAGTTGGTTGACACTAATATACACACACACACCCCAAGCTTTTTGGGGGTTTGGTTTCGTTCTTATTGAGTAGCTCCACTAACACGAAGATCCAAAACGGCCGCTGAACATGATTTGGACTAGTCCACTCCTTAGTTACACTCCGACATGGAGTCACAAGCATTGACAAGAACCCTAAATACTGGGGAAATTGTCATGATGTCACAGCAGTAACTTGAAATAGCTTGACCATTCAATGACTAACAACATGGAAATGTAGTAACTAAATAGAACCAAAACTAAAAAGGAGATATGAAGGTGGCAGAGGAATAGAAGTGAAAGAAATAACTGGCTTCGTTAGATCTTATTGAACACAGGCTAAAGCTTTGCTGTTATTTCTTCAAACGCATCCGAGATTTGCCTTATGAGGAAGAGTATAAGAATAGAATTTAAAAAATGGAAACAGACTGCCATGAAAAGAAGCTTCCCATGAATCTTAATTAAGAAGTATTAGAAAAAGCTACAATAAACCCTTATTGTAATGTGCCTCAAGAATTTCTCAAAAAGTTGCCGAACATAATCATGCAACTAGTAGATTGAATAATTCAGATGGATCAGGAAGACAACAAAAGAAGGTGGATTAGGAACAGTCACAACTCACAACCTAAGAACCAAAGGCATTTTCTCAAAAATCTATTAGAATGAGGTTCAAAAGCAACCAACTGAACAATTCATCCCCCCTGCTACTTTGGTAAAGAACTCACAGAACATATTTAATCAAGAAGGTAAATAACATTACTGATAGAAAATAACAAGAAATATCAGCCGCAACAACTAATGAGTAAGGGAATCAAAGTAATCCAAGTAAAGAAAATAATAAAAGGGAGCTCCCTTCAGTCCAAGCACAGAGAAGAGAAGGATGAAATTTATCTCCCGCGTCATTCACACATTCACAGTAGAACAAATTAACAACTCTTCTATTGTGTTTGAATGAATGAGTCGGCAGCTAATCCAAACCCTTCACCCACCCATGAGTGGACTGAAGGAAGCTCTCTTAAACCATTTCCCATAATTCATGCAACAGATGGAGCAAAGCATTGCAATTAATAACAAGTATAAGATAAGCATTACAAATCTAATCATTGGTAAAAAGAATAGCACATAAACTTAATTGGGGAAGTACTATTTAATCGGGATAAGTAAGATGAAGGGAAGTAACTAAGGAAGACAATTACATTATTGAGGCATTTTCCTAGCAAGAAACTGTAGAAACTCATAGCTTAATTTGAAGGGGAAGTACTATTCTATCGGGATAAATGACATGAAGGGAAGTGATTAAGGAAGACAATTACAGTATGGATGCATTTTCCTACCAAGATACTGCAGACACTCATAACGTATCATGATGAAAAGATTAAAACACTACAAAACATTTAAGCAACAATCTATACATTAATTAATTATAATCTATCACATACGAGTCTTTTCTTATTTGTATATTTGCTACATTGCTTAGTTTTATTGCTCCTAATAATTGATAAACTGATTTGTGTAATGTCAAAATTCTTGTACAATTGACTCTATATATTAGTGTTCAAATCTTATACATGATAAGGTATTAGGGGCTTTATCAGTCATCATTCAGATTGTAACGAAGCTCCAAAAGCAACACTTTTCAAAAGAAAATATGCTGATTCAGGTGGGAATCCAAACAATTGTATTGAAATGTGATAGAAATTAAGAGGTTGGCTTTCCTCTAGTAAGACCACTTTTAGATCAAAACAGCATTGACACCATCTCAATACTGTATTTCATTTACAACAATTTTTATTTTAAACCAAACAAATGCATAGTTTTCTTACGAATAGTTATATCAGAAACAACCAAATTAATTTAAATATTCCAAATTCTGCAAGTTCAAATTTTCTGATTTGCCACACAATTGCAGTTTCGCAAGTGAGCAGCATGATGAACCATAACCATAACCCTAACCCTAACCCTAACCCTAACCCTAACCCTTTTTTTTTTAAATGAACCCTAACCCTAACCCTAACGACTGAAGCATCACTACTTGAGCATCAGGATGAGGACAAGTAAGAAGATTTTTTCTGTCAGAAATGAGAAGATTTAAAACAATTAAGGAGAAATTTTTTGAAGAAGACCTGAGGTGTTTGTGTAGCGCCTAGAGATCCCAATCCCACCAACTCATAAAATCAGATCGAGAAAAGCAGAGATCGCATCATATCAAATTCACGTAACATCATGCATACCCAATCTATCTCCACTAACAGAATAAAATTAATTGATTTCCATCCTCCAACGCTGGTAGTTCGAATAATACAGGAATAGATCCACCAAAGAAATTTCTCATTCTAGTTCTCATGATTCATGAATTTGAATAACAACACTCTCTTCATATCTCTATGCATATACACACACCTATACATGAACAGACACATTCTTATATATATATATTAGAGGTATATGCATTCATAAGTAACATGAATGTATAATTTCCAGCTCACTTACTGATTTTCATGTTGGTAGGTTTCTACCAACGGGAACCAATATCTGCTTCGACTCTTCTCATCATCTTCACAAACCCTAATTTCAATGATAAGTTGAAGCTTGCAAGAAAAAAAAATTAGGGAAAAAACTACAAAACGAGAAGAGATAGAGAGAGTGGTAAGAGAAAGGTAAAAATTGGAAAAGAAGAAAACAAAACTGAAAAGCGAGAAAGAGAGAAGCACGAATCAAGGAAGAGAAACAGCATTTAGGGGGAGGAAGTGACGCCATGTTCATGAGTCAAGGTAACAGAGAAAGCGATGTGGAGATCTCTACGAATCTGCAACAGAGAAAGAGAGAGAGATGAGAAAGTGGGGTCTTCTTTTTCCTTTCTCAGGAGATTTTTCAGGGAGTGATGTTTGAAAGACACCAGGGAATGTGTATTTATACACACATGGATAAAGTCTCTCTCTCTCTCTCTCTCTCTCCGAAGAGAGACCATTGGAAAAGAACACCAAGTTGGGGTTTTCTTTGACCATGACTACTTTTAAGTGCCCCCCCCCCCCCTCTCTCTCTCTCTCTCTGAGTGTGTGCAATACTAGTAGACAATACAGTCTGGTAACCAATGTAATAACTACAAGAGAAGTATGAAGCGTTAAGAATACTATAAGTCAGACGAGAGTCGGATGACGGTGATGGAACATGGAATTAAATGACACAAAGCACCCTCACTCTTCTAAAATAATTACTTTTTTGTCATTAAAATTAGGGTTAAATGCAAAAAAAAATCTTTATACTTAGGATTATTTGTACGTCATCTCCTCGCAATATTAAATGTTGGACTAAACTCCCTCAACTTAAAAATAAAGTGTAAAAATAGACAGATGTTAACAATTTAACAGTGTGTGTGATCCACTCACCCAAAGCAGCAATCAGACACTAAATCTAATAATTTTGTCTCCCACCATTCAAAACATACTCTTATTTTTTCTCTATTTTTTTTTCTCTCTTATCTTTGAGCGTGTTTGATAACGTTTTTATTTTTATATATTTTTTATATATAAAAAAAATAAAACTAATTTTTGTTTTTTCTGTGATAAAAATTAAAAATATAAAACATGTTTGATAGTCATTTATATTTAAAAAACTGTGAAAACAAAAATAAAAAACCTATTTGGTATTATACCAAAAATTCACAACCCAAAACCACCACCCAAACCCCACCACCCAACCCCACTGACCACCCAATCCCACCACCGAAACCCACCCCCCCAATCCCACAACCACCATCGCAGATTGTCTGTTGTGATGAAGATTACAGGAGATGAAGATCATGTGTAGGAGTTTCATCTACTTCGTCTGTTGTGAGCCTCTCGTCTGCCTTGGAGGAGTTGGAGGAGCTTCAAATCTTTTTTTCGTACAGGTTAACGGTCTTCAATTGAATTAGAAAAGAGAGAGTTCTTGGCAATTTATAGGATAAGGAAAATAAATCATTATTTTGTTGTGGAGAGGGTTTGAAGTCCAAACCTCATTAAAATGAGTTGGTTGATGCCCGCGTGTTTTGGTTTTTTGATGTTTTCAAAAACATCATTTTGGATGTTTTCATATTTTAGCCTTATTTTTAAAACAGAGCAGTTAAAAAAAAACGAAAACATTTACCAAACATCTTCTTCTTTTTTTTGCCATAAAATTAAAAAAAAAAAAAACAAAAACTCTAGTTACTAGGGTGCGTTTGGTAACGTTTTCGTTTTTATGTTTTTTTCTATAAAAAAAACAGAACAAAATTTTATTTTTTTTGTGATAAAAATTAAAAATATAGAACATGTTTGGTAGTCATTTATATTTAAAAATTTGTGAAAACAAAAATAAAAAATATGTTTGGTATTATACCAAAAATTCATCATCCAATCCCCACCACCCAACCCTTCTAAACACCCAAAACCACCGCCCAACCCAACTGACCACCCAACCCACCACCGAAACCCACCCCCAACCCCACCACCGAAAGGTCCGAAACCAACAACCCACCCCACTGACCATTGAAAACCACCAGCACAACCACGCCCACTGACCACCGAAAACCACCACCCAACCCCACCCCTGAAAACCCACCCCCAACCCCACCCCTGAAAACCCAACCCACAACCCACCCCCACCGATACATACACAAACCCAAAACTCATAACAGTAGCCCTGCAACAACTCCGAAACCCACCACCCAAACCCACCCAAAACCACCACCAATACCAGTCCACCATCACCGATACACACACAAACCCAAAACCCACCACAGTAACCCCGAAAAGCCAACTGTAACAACCCCAAAACCCACCCAAAATCACCACCAATACCAGTCCACCACCACTGATACACACACAAAAAGATCCATACACCAACACAGATGTTGAAATCAACAACAAAATAAAATAGAGAGGAAGAAAAATCCCTAGATCTGCACAAATAAAACCGCCGATTGAGAAGAGAGTGGAGAGCTTCGCTGTCGGAGAAAGTGGAGAGCTTCGCCGAAGAGAGCTTCGCCAGAGAGAGCTTCGCCGATTTGGACCCCACACTGCTTCGCCACAGTCGCAGACCCACAGGCGCGACCGGGAGAGAGAGAGAGAGAGAGAGAGAAAGGAGCTTGGGTTTTGCTTTATATAGGTGCCAAAAAAATGTCCTTTTTTTTTGCTTCTAATGAAAGTCGAAGGCTGGACCTCATTAAAAGCCTCCCAAGCCCCGCGTGTTTTCGTTTTTCTGTGTTTTCAAAAGCATCATTTTCCTTGTTTTCAATATTCACCATTGTTTTCAAAACAATTTGATTAAAAAAAAAACAAAAACATAAGTCAAACGTGTTATTATTTTTAATTTTAACAAAAATTGAAAACAAAAACAAAAAAAAACAAAAACTTTGAGTTACCAAACGGGACCTAAACAACACCTTAGTTATTTAACTGACTTTGTTCCCTCCATTCTCTCAGTTCCATCACCAGCGAGCAACCACCACAAAGAAACCCACCCCCTACAACACTCCCACCTGTTGAAATTTCCCCACCCCAGCCATCTCTCTCTCTCTCTCTCTCTCTCTCTTTGCATCCAATGAGACCCCACCCTTGCAATGAAACCTACCCCCTGATCAAAAAGTTGTGGTCTTAAAATTTCATGTTTTACATTCCTATTATCCACTTGGGTTACTCGAGTCAATCGTGAACCCGGTTCAGCTTACATTAGCTACGAAGGAAAAGGAAGCTAGAAGCTACACATTGATCATTTATAGGGTAAATGGGTCGGTGGCAATTAATATTGGAATTGTTTAGGCATCGATGACACAGACAGTGTTTGATCAGAATTTGGTAGCCATTTTGGAAGAAAAAGTAAATGATTGAACATGTAATAGCAATGATTGAACAATTATATATATAAGAAGTTGAATTTTATTCCCTGTATATTTTTTCCTCCAAAACTATCACATCACTCATTGCTATTACATGTTCAATCATTTAAAATTTGATTAATTTGTAGTTTAACATAATTTTTATTTCAGACATTATGCATACACAATAATATACATATGTTCAGAAAATTTTATCAATATTTTTAAGAAAATAATGAGTAAAAATAAATTTTGAAAAATGTAATCAAATAAATGAAAGAAAGAAAAATTATTATTTAATATAGTAAGATTACTTTTTTGAGGGCTCGAATTTTATGTTTTATCGTGTCTTCAGGCACGGGTCATGACTAATTTTTTAATAAATGATAAAGAATGTTAATACATCCACTTGTATATCATTCTTATTTTTTTTTCTTTATTCAATATGATATTTTATTTATTCTTTTAATTTTGTATCCTAATTTTTTTTTTCTCATCCTACCAGACAAAACAACACTCATTTGATTCGGACGTACCACTGGGTCTTTTTCAATACAACTCCTGGGTGTCTCAGGAACCTTCAAAGAAACTGGATTCCAATGGAGGCAAGTCATGTGTTAATGTCTTCCTCTGAGTGTACAAACACAAACAAGTTTGCTACAAACGTTAGGTGGAAGTTAAAAGCTCTGTCTTTCTATGAAATATATACAAATACAACTAAATTATTATATTATGCAGATGCTAGGCCGCCGTCAGAGCTGTCCCATGTTTGTTTGTTTGTCTGATAAAGATTTGGCAGGCCACTTCCATAGCCTATCATATTTGAAGTCTTTCGAAGCACTCAAAGACAACGTTAGTTTTAGTATGGCATAGTCGTTCAGTTATGTTCACACCAACAACTCTCAGAACTCAAAAGAAAGTAATTTTTAACCGTGGTCAAGTGATCAAGTCTATTTTCTTATAAATAAGAGATCTCATGTTCGATATTTCTTACATCTTTAATTGTCAATTATCTTTGTTTTTAAGGGGACATGTCTTTAAACTAGTTCAAATTACGGTGATTAATTTTAAATTTCGAAAAAATGGTCGGCACAAGTCTGAACACCATGTAATAAAAATTAAAAAAAACTCAAAGGAAAGAGAGACATTCATGTATCACAATTCTTGTTAAGAACTTTATTGTAAAAGTGTTATTCGACCTAAAATACATTGCTCGTCTTTGAAGAATATGTTCATTTGGTTTCATATATAAGAATCCAAAGCAATTGAAAATGACAAAAAAAAAGGCCGTTTTGCTTTGCAATATTTTATTATTTAAATACCAAAACTGCTAAAAAATGTTTACACCCTAATAAAAATTTGAAAACCCCAACCGACTGAAATTACTAGATACACTAATGTTCCGTTTGGTAGGAATGATGGAAAGTAAGAGTGATATACTTTATATCATTCAAGGAAGGAAAGTAGGAATAATATGTTTTTCTTCCTTTGTGTTTGGTTGGTTGGATGGAAAATAAAAATGATTAAATTTTTTTTTTTATGCTGGCTAAGATTAGGGATGACAATCGAGTCGTGTCGTGTCAGATTCGTGTTGCATCATTACGGGTTCGTGTCGAGTTCGAGTGGTGTTATCGTGTTGAGTCGAAAATTTTCATCCCTAACTAAGATGGAAAAAATATATATTTTTTAATTTAAAATTTTTATTTTTTTAATTTTATTTTAAAATTTTTTAAAAGATATATATAAATACATATTTTATCATTGTATTTTTATATGAAATTAATATATACATAATATATGTATATATAAAAAGATATATAGACAAATAAGATACATCTTAATACAAATAATTAACTTTCTATCCACTTTCCTTCCGATTTTGGAGGGATTGATTTTGGTGAGTTGGAAGGAAAGTTAATTCATCCACTTTTTCATCATTCCTACTTTCCTTCCTTACCAAACATGATGTTTTATCCTTCCAACTTTCCATCCTTCCATTTTTTCATCGTACAAAACGGAGCATAATGTAAAAATAAAAATATTTCTATGAGAGCTTGACCTAATCCTCGTGTCTTTTAACTTTGGAATGATTAGATTCATGACAAAAGCATTAATATTGTTCTGATTATTGAGAGATTTTAGAAAGAGGTCTTTTTAGTTTGTCATGCTAGAGTTATTGTCCTATTTGGGTGTTGCTTCTAATGACCTTAATATGTCATGTAGTAGTATGCTATGCACGTTGCATCAGTTGTAATTCAAATATTTTTAAAAAATAAATAAATAAGGTAGCTATCATATAAACTATTTGATGTAGAAACGAATGAGAGAAAAAAAGAATAGAACATAGACATAAAAAGAGGTGATTATTGAAGGGGGTGGTTCCCATTATTACACGTGTTATGGTATTAAATGAACCCATGTGAGGATGACAAGACAAGGCACGTGATGAAGTCCTTAGCCACTCAGTTCGATAGACAGAGCCAAACTGAGTGGTATGTTCGGCAAATAGTTAAAGAGCTCGGCTCTTACCAAACCTTGTTATCAAATGTGTTCGGTATTTTGTGAAACAGTTCCATTCGGTATTTGGTGAAACAATTCGGTTCTTACTATGACCGATCTAATCAAGAGAATAAATAAGGAGATAAAGATAAAGATATGCCTTTAACTTAGGCATTCTGATAGGCGAACCAACGAAATCAAAGATTTGTCAGAGGAATTGTTGGAGAAAAATCAGCAGCTTCCCAAACTCAACCACTAAATCAAAGGAAGGTGTGCCACCTTGAATCAAAGATCACGGAAACCCTAGGGGAAAAAGGTCTATAAAATGCACAAGGGACCATGGTGAAAGGTACGCTGAACTCTCTTGGTCTTCTTGCAATTATCTCAGTTCCATTACTGACTTAAGTATCGGAGTGTCTTCGATCGAAGCACTTCGATCTTGGGCAGTTTGTTCTTTTTGTAGGAAGCATAGACTGGAAGATCAAGTTCAGAGCTCATTCTCATCAGAAATGTTCATTCTTTATTCTTGGAGGTGGTATCCTCTATTTTTACTCCTTAAATTTTTTGGCGCCGTCTGTGAGAAAATTCTCATCACTCGAACAAAAAGCAGCGATGTCAAGACTCAGAAGTGCTATTGGATCTCCTGTGGGCAGCGTTACCATGGGAAATTCAGATCCAACGTCGCTTCCATCTGATGGTAACATTAAATTACACATGAACAAAAGCCTATCTGGGCCCCATGGGGATGACGAGATATCCTCAGCAAGCTTCAAGCGAACTAGAAATCGTAACCAGCAGATTGAAGACCTTGGTAAGTCCCTTCGTGCCGAGGGGGAGAACCGTTCCCTGGCAAAGTTGGTCCAATCCCTACAGGAGCGTCTTGACGCTCATGACAACCTGTTCAAGAAATCGTATGCCAGGGAGAAAGGCCTGATAAAAGAAAACGAGGAGTTGAAAGCCAACCTAAAAGAAATGACTAGGAAAGAGAAGCATGTACGGATAGATCGGCGAGAAAGTCCCGAAGAGAAACACGACAAAATCAAAAGTGCCGATGAAAACAAGCGCCAACAGAAGAAACCTCGGATCCAGGAGGAGGATACATGGAAGAAGTTCATCACCGAGGAACTCAATAACCGCTTGAAAAGGCTGGAACAAAGGTCGGCAAGGGACCTAGCCAGGAGAGCGACTGGAGAATACGGGGACGGCTCGGAGTCGTCACCTTTCACTTCATGGATTGAAAGGGGACGAATCCCGAGCAAGTTCACCATCCCGAACTTCAAACTGTACGACGGAAAGACCGATCCAACTTCACAAATCAGACATTACAGGCAGTTGATGACCATTCATCGAAGGAACGAACCCCTGCTCTGCACCATCTTCCCCAGTAGTCTTGGGGAGTCGGCTATGAAATGGTTCGACAATTTGCCCAAGGGTTCGGTGGATGGATGGTCATAACTGGCCGAGCAGTTCACCGCTCGGTTCATTACGAGCAGTAAGCAGCCAAAGGATGTTGGGGCTCTGCTGACTTTGAAGAAGAAGAAGAACAATGAAACACTGTGAGAGTATGTTCATCGCTATTGGGAAACGATAAATGAGGTAGAAGGATGTAATCCTGAGATTGCAGTAGCATCCTTCAAAATTGGGTTGCCAAAGGAGAACCCTCTATACCAATCACTCACCAGGAGCCCAGCCTCTGACCTAGAAGAGTTGATGGCAAGGATCGAGAAGTATGCCAAAGTCGACAACGACTTATCCAGAGATGTGGTAAAAGAACATCAAGGTAGAAGGCAGTTCGGTCATGACAAGCAGACTGAATCGAGCAGAGAGGGCGTAAGGAAGAATGATAAGGAAAGTTACCCTCAGAAGTCCCATTTTCTTGGGGTAAATACGTTGTTTAAAGAACCAATATACAAGATATTGAATCAAATCAAGGCAAGGCCATTCTTCAAGTGGCCCAATAAGTTAACGGGAGATCCCTCGAAAAGAAATCCAAATTTCAGATGATCTTATCATCGGGATGTGGGGCATATGACTGAAAATTGCCGGTCTCTGAAGCAGCATTTGGAAGAGCTGGTTCAGGCTGGACATCTTTCTGAGTTCGTCGAGAATGGAGCAGGAGCCGACATGGAAAGAGCTGAGCTGAAAAGAGACCAGACCACGACAGCAGGGGTGATAGACGTAATCCACGCCGCCACAAACCCGCAAATGGCCACTAACAACGCAGCTAGGGCCTACATCCGAAAAGCCGCAAAGGAAAGAGAGGTGTTCAAATTAAGGTTGGCCCCGGAAGTAAGGTCCAAAGAATGAAGTTTGAAGACTCAGTCGAGATGATCTGTTTCTCTGAGCAGGTTCTGATCGGGGTTCATCAGCCGCATAATGATGCGTTGGTAATAACACTTAGGATTGCCAACTACGACGTGAAAAGATTGTTGATCGATCCAAGGAGTTCCTCCGAGATCATGTACATGGATCTCTTCCATAAGCTCGACCTCAAACAGGAGAATCTGAAAACCTTCAAATACTCCACTGATTAGCTTTAGTGGAAAAATAGTTCTTCCTAGGGGAAAGATCACGCTGCCTGTAAAGACGGGACTAGTTTGCATCATGACTGAATTCCTAGTAGTGGATACGGTCTCGGCTTATAATGCGATAATGGGCATGTCCTGGTTATATGACATGAAGGCGGTACCATCAACGTACCACCAGATGCTGAGGTTCCCTTCATCTGAAGGAATAGTAAATATTCGAGGAGACCAGGTTAGTTCCATAACCTTTTTACTGGCCTTGGTCAAAGCCAGAGATGGAGTAGAGGTACGAGAGAGGAGTTCAATAGCCGAGGAGACGAAATAGCAATCAACACTTGACAGCTCAGTTGAATCTACCGAACAAGTTGTCATGGAAATCCCTAAAGTACCTTTAGGCGCAGAAAAAGAAGTGACAGACCGAACAATCGAAGACTTGACTAAAGTACCTTTAGGCAAGGATGGAGATTCAGAAAAGTACTTTTTGTTAGGATCTGCTCTTAGCCCCGAGCAGCAAAAAAAAGCTCGTCTCCTTGCTGCGAGAATATGCCGATGTTTTCGCTTGGAGCACGAGCGATATGCCTGGCGTACCGACAGAAGTAGCATGTCATTATCTGAACGTTGACCCTAGCTTTAAGCCAGTCAAGCAAAAGCTCAGAAGGTCAGCTCCTCAACATCAAGATGCAGTGAAAGAGGAAGTAACACGATTACTTGAATCCCAGGCAATTAGGGAAGTTCAATATCCGACCTGGCTGTCAAACATCGTGGTGGTAAATAAAAAGAACGGGAAATGGAGAGTCTGTGTGGATTTCACTGACCTTAACAAAGCCTATCCAAAAGACAGCTCCCCCCTGCCAAAGACAGATCAATTGGTTGATGCAACTACTGGGCATGAGCAGATGAGCTTCTTGGATGCCTACTGAGGATACTATCAGATCACGCTTGCTGAGGAAGATCAAGAAAAGACCGTCTTTATAACTCCCGAAGGAACGTATTGTTACAGGGTAATGTCGTTCGAATTAAAGAATGCAGGAGCGACGTATCAAAGGTTGGTAACCAAGATGTTCTCACACATGATAGGCAGTATTATAGAGGTCTATATCAACGACATGGTGGTTAAGAGTCGGTGGGCCACTAGTTACTGTTTGGACTTGAGAAGTACATTCAATGTCCTACGGGAATACGAGATGAAATTGAACGCTTCAAAGTGCACATTTGGGATTGGATCAGGGAAATTCCTTGGTTTCCTGGTTATCCTCCGATGTATAGAGGTGAACCCCGATCAGGTGAAGGCCATCGCAGAACTACAATCACCCCGGTCTATAAAGGAGGTGCAGAGGCTAACTGGAATGGCAGCTGCGCTCGGGAGGTTCATATCCCGAGCATCTGATAAATGCATACCTTTCTTCCAATCAATCAAAGGAAATAAGGGGGTACTCTAGAATCAGGAATGCGAGGAAGCATTCGTAAACCTTAAGACATACTTAGCCTCCTCACCAATCCTCTCAACCCTGTCGCCCGACGAAAGACTTTTTCTCTACTTAGCTGTATCGGAACACGCAATGAGTGGAGCGTTGATGAGGAATAATTGTGAAAAGCTAAAACTTGTTTATTATGTGAGCAAGATACTCTTAGATGCAGAGTCAAGGTATACACCGTTGGAGAAACTCGCGCTTGCACTAATTAGTTCGGCTAGGAAACTCAAATATTACTTCCAGGCCCACCAAATCACAGTGCTCACCGACCAACCGTTGAAGTCGCTCTTTCACAAAGCCGACCTATCTGGACGCGTTGCTAAATGGGCAGTCGAGCTTGGGGAGTTCGACGTTGTGTTCGAACCGAGGAAGGCAATCAAAGGCCAAGTAGTGGCAGACTTCATTGCAGAATTTCAATCTAAAAACAGCTCGGAGAAGAAAGGACAACCTGATGACCATCAGAAAGCAAGGCTCGGAGGAGGCTGGACCCTATCTGTTGATGGGTCATCAAATCAGAAAAGTGTCGGCATTGGCCTTACTTTCGTGAGTCTAGACGGTTGTCTTTTGGAGAAGGCCATCAGGCTCGGCTTCCATGCCTCAAACAATGAAGCTAAGTATGAAGCTTTGACAGCTAGAGTAAGGCTAGCAGCCGAACTGGGGGCTGCTCCAGATATTCTCTGATTCGCAACTGGTGGTGAATCAGATAATAAGGGAGTATGCAGCAAAGGATGAAATGATGATGGCGTATCATGCCGTTGCAGAGAAAGAACTAAGCAAAATCCTAGAATACTCAATCCAGCAAGTTGGAAGAGCAAAGAATTCGCATGCTGATGCTTTAGCATCACTAGCCTCGGCACTTGACCAAAAAACTGAAAGAACTCTAACCGTTGAGTTCCAGTCTGAGCCTAGCATTTTGTCGACCAGTTTTGATGAAGCGTTACATAATGAAGCCGAACCGAGTTGGATGGACCCGATAATCAGTTTCTTGAAGAATGGTGATCTACCCAATGACAAGAGGGAAACTCATAAGCTACGGCTGAAAGCATCTAGATTCTGGCTATCTCCGAGAGATGAGCTTTACCGGCACTCATTCGGAGGTCCGTAGTTAAAGTGTGTCCATCCGAAAATAGTTCCCAACTTTCTATCCGAAATACACGAAGGAAGTTGCGGAGCACATACGGGTGGAAGATCTTTTGCTCACCGAGCTATCTCTCAAGGTTTTTTGTGGCCATACATGCAGAAAGATGCTCAACAGTTTGTTAGGCGGTGTGAAAAGTGTCAGATATTTTCACCGATACAGAGAAAACCATCCCAGGAACTGCTTCCATTGGCGAGCCCGTGGCCATTTACGCAATGGGGACTGGACATAGTGGGACCTCTACCTCGGGTCCCTAGCAATAAGAAGTATCTTCTAGTTGCAACGGATTATTTCACAAAGTGGATGGAAGTCGAGCCCCTTACCAACATTAGAGATACTGATACAAGGAAGTTCGTCTGGAGGAACATCATCACCAGATTCGGAATTCCACACACACTTGTTTCAGATAATGGCACACAGTTCGATAGTGGTCCCTTCAAAGCTTTCTGTCAGTAATATGGAATTCGGAACCACTATTCCACCCCAGCTTATCCTCAGAGTAATGGTCAAGTAGAGATCTCCAACAAGACAATCTTGGATGGAATCAAGAAAATGTTAGAGGATGCTAAAGGGAGATGGGTAGAGGAGTTGCAGAGTGTTCTGTGGACGTACCGGACCACACCTCGGCGCTCAACTGGAGAAACCCCCTTCGCCCTAGCTTACGGGATGGAAGCAATAATCCCATTAGAGATCGGCTTACCGACCCTGAGAACCGATCTGGTTGAAAGCAACAGTAACGAGGCCGTTATCACCCGAGATCTTGATCTAGCAGAAGAGAAAAAGGAACATGCAGCGTTAAGGATGGCTTCTTATCGGCATCAAATGGCTCAAGCTTATAACAAGAAAGTTAACCCTCAGTCTTTCACACTTGGAGACTTAGTCCTTAGACGCGTACTGGGGTCGGCAAAGAACTCAACGCATGGAAAGCTTGGAGCGAATTGGGAAGGTCCATACAGAGTAATCTGAGTAGGTGGGAGTGGATACTATGAGCTCGAGACCTTGGACCATAAAGCAGTATTACGCCCTTGGAACTCGGCAAATCTAAGAAAGTTCTATTTCTAAAAAGTACCTTTTTTAAATAGAACTCCGAAGTGCCTTCGGAAACTTAAGGGTGCTCCTTAAGAATCAATAAGAATTTTGCAAATGTTCTGACGAACTGGAATATTGTCAATAAAAATCACTTGAAGAATCATTTCCCTGTTCTCGTTCTACTTTTCTTGTTGTATACGTCCTACTGTTAAGGCAGGGAGGCAAAAAATCCTGATAGAAGTACCAACTTAAATCAGACGCAGTCACCCAATCTGATCCAGGCCCACAGCTAGGCATGACGATGTAAGCTGATTTGGGATGGATTGGAATCCAATCAGATTGGCGGGTCGGTGCAAGGTAGAAATTATCTCAGAGATACCCAAGGGGACTTGAGAATAACTCTACCGAGATACGAAGCTCTTTGAAGAGGGGCCGAGCAAAGGTCATAACTTCAAGAGTAAAATTTTCTCCAAGTATTTGAAGGTCATGATAAGAGACCGAGCTCTTCGAAGAGGGGCCGAGCTAGGGCCATAACTTCAAGAGTAAAATTTTTTTATAAGTATTTTGAGGTCTCTGTTAAAGGACCGAGCTCTTTGAAGAGGGGCCGAGCAAAGGCCATAACTTCAAGAGTAAAATTTTCTCCAAGTATTTAAAGGTCATAATAAGAGACCGAGCTCTTCGAAGAGGGGCCGAGCTAGGGCCATTACTTCAAGAGTAAAAAAAATTTTACAAGTATTTTGAGGTCTCTATTAAAGGACCAAGCTCTTTGAAGAGGGGCCGAGCTAGAGCCATAATTTCAAGAGTAAAATTTTTTTAACAAGTATTTTAAGGTCTCTGTTGAGATACTAAGCTCTTTGAAGAAGGGCCGAGCTAGGGCCATAACTTCAAAAGAAAGTAAAATTTTCTCCAAGTATTTAAAAGTCATATTAAGAGACCGAGCTCGGTGAATAAGTAATAAGCAAGGATTACTGAAACCGAAGAGTTACTTTCATTTAAACTTCAGAAGATTACAGATTTATAGGCAAATTGCAGAAAATTACAGAAAATATTCTAAGTATTGATCATGTAGCAGGAGGCTGGGAAGAGCTCGGAAGGGGGTGCCTGGAAAAAAGTTCAGAGGAAGGCGCAACTTCGGCATCAATCAAAGCAGCATGCCAGCCCTTGCTGTAGAATGCATCCCAAAGCTGTGGGATTTGCTGAGCCAGATCATTCTCAGCCTTCTCAATTTCCTCATCCTAAGCAGCACCATCCCTCACCTGTTCCTCTGCTTTGTACTGATCAAACTCCTCCAATAGACTGGTGTAATCAAGCTGGGCTTGGGAAAGCTCAACATTTGCTTCATGTTCTGAGTCTTTTAGTTGCCCAATCTCAGTCTGAAGCTTCTGGTTCTCCTCGGTTAGGCTTTGGTTTTGAGCCTGTAGAACCTTAACTTCTTCGTAGAGTTTGGCGTATTCTTCATCCACACTCTCTTTCTTGGCCAGGGCTGAAACTCGGGCGTGGATAGCATCCTTCATAACCTTATCTTTTCTGGCTATCTCGGCCCCGACCTCGTGAACTTTTTGCAGACCCTTGATTGAAAAAAAGTTATTTAGAAACATTTTTGAAGAAAAAATTGGAGAAAAACAAATTTCCAAAAGAACAAGCTTAACAGAACCATATGTTGAATGGTTTGGCGAGACACTTCATCATCAGTAAGAGCCTCGTTCATAGCCAGGTCCCGAGGCAAGATCACTCCTCTAGCTATCCCCACTACTACATTAAAATCTTCAATGGCAGAATCATTTGTGGTGATCTCTCTCCTTTTTGCTCTAAGGACAGGTCGGAAAGGAGGAGTGATTGGTTTGGGAGAGGGGCTCGCCTCAGACTCAACAGTCATTCGCCTTTTAGGAGCAGGGTCCTCGACAAGCTCAAAAATTGAGTCATCTTGAGGGATGGGAGAATGAACAGAATCAGGGGGATCCAACTCTACTGGAATCGAAGTTTCCATAGTTTGAACCTTATCTGCCTGGTCACTGTTCGGCATATCTGCATCAATTGGGAGAACAGTCTCGACAAGAACCTCAGCAGCAGGCTCATCTAAAACAGCGATTGAGGGCACGGAAGATGACGGAACAGGTTCGGTGGATGGGGTCGGCTCAACAGTTGATAAAAAATCTAAAAAATTCTTCACCGTTCTACGTCCAAAGGCTGCAAGTGAAGACTTCTTCTTAGCTCAAGGAGTCTGTTCCCGAGCAGTTTGGATTGCTTCTTGGTCTGCGGCTAAACTGGCGTTGGGTTGGTTCGGCACAACAATGAACGACGTATAAGTCGGTGTGTAGCCCAGCAGAGTGTGGGCAGCTCGGCAGAACAAATACTCGTTGAAATCCCAAACCTTTTTTAGTTCGTCCATTTTTACAGAAGACTCAAGAATCTTGCCCTTGACAGTCTCGCCTGTCCACAAGAGAACTTGGATCAGAAAATAGGAAGCAAAAACTAAATTAGAAGAGTAAAGGATTCAGATACCTGGAATGTCTTCTTCATAGGGGCAACGATAGGAAGGAGTGGCCTCGGCAGGATACTCCCAATTCCCAGAAACGAACACAATTTCATTTTCATAACCTTTGTTAGAATCTGGGAGATGGGTAACCAGATAGCAGTCCTTCTTCCTCACCGCCAGATAGAAGTTGTCTCCAACAGACTTGATAATATAGCAGTATAGAATTTCCCATAAACCCAGGCTCAAGCCCAGAAGCTTGTTCAAAGCAGATTCCCTCATCACTATCCTGAAGAAGTTGGGACAGCATTGGAGGGGGCATAGTTTCGCAGCAGAAAGTACCCAAATAAAGAGAGGATCAAGGGGGAATCGCACTCCACCTTCAGTAATGGCACGAGTTGGGATGAGGATCCTCTCCCTTGTGCCTATCAGCGGTTCATTTTTCCCAGCAACCTTAACTTCGACATCGTCTGGGATGTTGTATTTTGCTTTGAAGGCTGGAATTTCAGGAGAAGTAAGAGGAGCCATGGCAGAAAAACAGCGAAGGTTGAAGAAGAGAGGGAGTCAAAGAGTTCGAAAAGGCAAAGTAAGGGGAAGACAAAGAAAAATCGCTTTTATAAAGGGAGGGAACTCCAAAAGGCCATTTAAATACAAAGCATGCTGCCAAAACAAGGGGGGATGACACAAAGTATGCGTAATGATGATGATGAAAAGACAAAAAACGGTTGACAGACCAAAAGCGTCTGTCAGATGTTTTCTGGGGGCAAATGAAGGGGGTGGCTCCCATTATTACACGTGTTATAGTATTAAATAAACTCACGTGAGGATGACAAGACAAGGCACGTGATGAAGTCCTTAGCCACTCAGTTCGATAGAACGAGCCGAACTGAGTGGTATGTTCGGCAAATAGTTAAAGAGCTCGGCTCTTATCAAACCTTGTTATCAAATGTGTTCTGTATTTGGTGAAACAATTCGGTTCGGTATTTGGTGAAACAATTCGGTTCTTACTATGACCGATCTAATCAAGAGAATAAATAAGGCGATAAAGATAAATATATGCCTTTAACTTAGGCATTCTGAATAGGCGAACCAACGAAATCAAAGATTTGTCAGAGGAATTGTTGGAGAAAAATCAGCAACTTCCCAAACTGATCCACTAAATCAAAGGAAGGTGTGCCACCTTGAATCAAAGATCACGGAAACCCTAGGGGAAAAGGGTCTATAAAATGCACAAGGGACAATGGTGAAAGGTACGCTGAACTCTCTTGGTCTTCTTGCAATTATCTCAGTTCCATTACTGACTTAAACATCGGAGTGTTTTCGATCGAAGCACTTCGATCTTATGCAGTTTGTTCTTTTTGTAGGAAGCATAGACTGGGAGATCAAGTTCAGAACTCATTCTCATCAGAAACGTTCATTCTTTATTCTTGGAGGTGGTATCCTTTATTTTTACTCCTTACAATTATGATGCAATAGGAGATATCTCAACAACCTAAAACCTCTTGATTCCTATGAATAAGACTTTTAAAATGACAAATACTTGGGGAGGAATTTCATTGAGTATTTGTAAATGTCAAATCCTTTCTTAAATTCCTCAAGGAAAGAAGTTATAAATCTTTTATCCAAACAAAGGATTTCAAATCATGGACAAGCATATCCCCACTTGGTTCAAAATCCCTCATCCAAACACCACCTATAAAACACACAAATCCCAGTGATATATGCACCACTTTTCTGCACTACCTCAATATGAACCATTAGATTAGTGAGTCTCGTTGAATTAATTGAATATTTAAAGGTTGAGATCATATTATATTAGGTGGTATAGAGAAGATAGTGCACAAAGATGATACACATTATTATTATTGGTGATATTAAAAGGTTATCGTTTTACAATCTGAATTGTGGGCTTCACCCAATCGCTAACACAAGTGGCCCAGTAATAGACACGAGGCCCATAAGTAGTTCATAAGGTAGCCTACTCATAATTTTTTGTAAGGGTGTTCAAATTTTCGATTAGCCACAATTTTCTACCCTATCTGACCCTTTTGAACGGCTAGTCGAAAAAATCGGGTAAGAATGCGAAAGAGTTTTTGGTCTTCCGATTAAATCAGGTAGGAATGCGGAATAGCCATTAATTTCTGTATTCCTACCCTACCCTACTCGCATTAATTTATTTATGTATATATATAAACTAAAAATCCTAATTCCCTAATCATATAGTTTAAACTTAAAATAATTGTTATTGTATTTGTGCAACAATTATAATGAATTGATGTTTATGCTTTCTTATATTTTATTGTAATTGTTGTTGTAATTGTTTTAGGTTTTAGTGTTATTGGTTTATTGTGTTGTTAAAATTGTGCATGTTATTTAATTGAATTGTTAAAATAATCAAAAAATTAATAATTACAAAAGTGTTCAACCAATTTCCTACCCGATTAATTTGGTCGGAAGTCGGGTAGGAATACCACACTTGATCGGGTAGGGGTAGGTCAAGAAAAAAATTTTCCGTAAAATATCGGATAGGAAGATGAAAGACCATATTTCCTACCCGTAGAGTAGGGTGGGTGAATACTCATAATTTTTTGTTAGTTAATCAAGAAGCCAGTCCCAACTATAGAGACACAAGGCCCATTATTAAATCGAGTTGGGCCAACACAAGGCCCATTACTTAATCACGTAGCCAGGCCCAACTGTAAAAAAAACTTCAAGAGACTGAAAGATTGGATCTGGTTCTGTACCTAATGCAAACCAGAATTCACGTTGACGCATTTTAGAGAGAGAGAGAGAGAGAGAGAGAGAGAGGAGAGGCTAGAGAAAGAAAGGAGAGAGAGAGGGGATTCGATTTTTTATTCTTTGGCGTCTGTCTTGATTCGCCGGTGGTGGTGATTGAGTTCGAGAGAGAGAAGTAGAGAGAGAGAGGGGAAGGGGGATTCCATTTTGATTTTTTCGCATCTTTCTTGATTCGCCGGCGTTGTCGGTGGTGGTGTTTGAGTTAAATCCATGGCGTATAGGAGGAGGCAGGGAGTGCTGAGGGCTTCTCCGTTTAAAGAAGAAATTGGGAGTCCTTACAATCCTCCTCCACTGCCCGATGAAAGCTCTTCGTCTTCGTCTGCCTCTTCGCTCGCTGCCAAAGCCATTAGAGCATCATCTGCCTATGGTGATTCCTCTCTCTCCTCTGCCTATGGTCATTCTGGTCTCTCCTCTCCTCGGGACTCCAAGCCTACAGGATCTTCTTCTCCATCTTCAACGAAGGTCCGCTTTCGCTTTCTACCTTTCATTTTATCCGTTTTCTGTGTATAGGAATTGTATATAGTATTACATTGAAGAACGGTGGATAATAGTGATTATTTTGAAAAATGGAATGAGACGCCGTGTTTGGCAGCATGGAATCCTGGATTTGGACCGGAATTGGAGCAAAATTAGATAGAATCTGAACTGACTTGATCTCTAATACCATATGCAAGGTCTAATATTTTTACTGCTTAACACGGGACATGTTTGTGCATTTCGGTATTCATAGTCGGAGCTTGTTTACATTGCTTTGCTTGTTATCACTTGAATTTCTTGATGTTAGATAGCTGGAAGTCAACAAAACCGATGAATGGTTTCTAGTAGCAATAATTTTTAACGAACTGCCATCTCTAATGGCTGTTGGCCTCTATCGTGTATGAGTAAGTTGATACTGTTTGGAGTTTGCCTAGCATTGAATATTGGGTGGGGAAAAGTAGAGGGTGAAACGCCAATATGATTTGAGTGGAGATTATTGAGGACGGATGGCTTGTAGCAAGTGCCTTTAGGGAGACTGAGCTGGTTGTCATGGGTGAACTCATTTGGAATTTGACGTAATGTAGTAAATTAGAGCAACTCTAACGGGACTATCCAAAATAGCTACCTAAAATATATTTAAATATTGTATTATCTATTTTAACTAGTCATTTTTACAAATTCATTCCAACCATGCTATCTATTATAGCTAACTACTTCAATTAATTTTTAATAATATAATTAAAAATTATATTTTAACACTCATTCCAATCTCTGCTTTTGTGTTTGGTTGTCCACAAGTGGGCAACAAAGTTTCCAACGAAAAACTCAAGCAATTTCAAAACTTGCTTCACATTAGGAACAAGATTGATTTGATACTGCTGTATCCGAGTCTTTTGCTGGGTTATGTCAATTCTGGAGTGGAGCTATTGATCGATACTCGAAAATCGCCATACTTGAAGGACTCGAAGAACCAAAGTGATTGGTATAAACTTGCAGGCCATGTTGCATAACTTTATGGTGGGATTTTTGGGGGATTTTGTTGGATTTTTTGGGGAGTTTTGCTGGATTTTTTGGGGGTTTTACTACCTCAGTTCTTGATCTTCTCAACCCAACCGAAAGATCCCAAGTTGTGATAAAAAATCTGAGAACCACCGACTGTGAAGAGTTCCCAAGTTGAGACAATGGAGTTTCTGTGAGAGAGAGCGGGAGAGAGAGAGAGAGAGAGCCTACCTGCTTCTGCGATGATGAAGACGATGGAGCTTCTGTGGAGCTTCTGTGGACTGATCAGCGATGATGAAGATGATGGAGTTGTAGAGCTAGACGATTGACGATGGAGCTGTGGAGCTTCTGTTGAGAAAATAGCTAGCCTTGGATGGTTGCCAGATCCAGCTAGCTATATTTGGAAAATGGGAAATACCGAGTGGGATACATAGCTCATTGGAGCCAAAATTTATAGATTGACTATCTAAAATAGCTAAAATCCCCCCTTTTACATAGCCCCTTGGAGTTGCTCTTACACCCTCTTAGGCAAACCTATCCTCAATCTCATATAGTGTAATGAGATTCGGTTCTTGTTATTAGGTTGGCTAATTAAGCATTTATAGGACTCTTTGATATGGGAAGTAGACACAAAAGATCTTATATGATATCTCTTTATCAAAGCCCTGAATTTTTCTAGCTTTGAAGTCATGGTCAAAGATCGCCTTATTGAAGGGTATGAGAACCATTGATCATGGTGCCTTGTTTTGAGCAATGTGCATAAAATGCTAGATAGAAGGAAAACACTTAACATGAGGCCATATCGCAGCATTTAGGAACGGGGTTGGCTTGGAGATCTCTGCGATGACTCGGCCGAGTCATGAGACTTGTGATTTTTTCCATAGAACGACGTCAGAATGGGAGATGCTGAATTGACTTGGATACTACTTGACTGACTGATATTGGTGTCCGGCAATACTTTGAAGTTTGGATCCATGTCTGAAGTAGAGTATAAGTGGTTTGTTTGTGTCTTCAAAAGAAGAGCTGGTTGAATTAGCAAAAACAAGGGCTTTAATTTGCCAACAGTTCAAAGAGTGAATTCATCCCCTTTACCGTGTTGGTTTGGAGTATGGTGCGCTTCAGATAGTGAGTGTTAGTCGATGGCAGTTTTGTTTCAATGTTTCATTTTTGTGTATTATCCTTTGAAGGATGCCACATCCTTTCTTATCTATTCATTTTATTATTGTCCTTCTCTCCGAGGGCATATCTGTTTACACGTGCACATGTGAAGGTTTAGGAAGAGAGAAAGAGGTGCTGACTCAGTTTGTTGATCATATGGTGTTGTAGTTATCACCAATGTGCATGAGCTCAGTAGTGGGAGGTCTAGCAGAAACTTCTATCACTTGGATCATTGCCCTGAACGAATAACTTCGTGTTATGATATATCAGCCCAAGCTCCCTCGATTTGATAACTAGAAATAATTGCTTACTCTTCGATTCCCAGGTGTACATGCCCACAACCACACATGCACAAGGCATTTACAGCTTTTTCTTTTTCTCCTCCAAGTCCCCCCATTTTGTCTTCCTCTTTTGCAACCTGTGCAGCTCGTATCAACAAACTGAAGCTGTTTGAGGATTATATAATTTCGGTTTGTTTGACAGTTTTCATGATATTAGTTTAAAACCACGTTTTGTATTTGTTAGAGTTCTTATTTTATATGTTAGACATAAGTTAGTGATTACTCTTTCCTTGTCTCTTCGTTTCCCTTCTTCTTCTCTATCTTTCTCTAACCCCAATATTACTTTTTCTATTTCAACTGTATTGCCACTTGCCAGTTGTGGTTTTGATTTTCTAGGCTTTTGCTTGGGTGATGTCCCCAGTTCTTTTTGGACTGAAATAGCAGTTTAGCTTTTGTTGGATGTTTTAGGCATCTCTTTACACCGAACTGCATTTATGGGAATTAAAACTACATTTAACTTTCCTGATAAGTATTTGGTTGTGGTTGTAGGATTCATATAGCTATGAGTATACATCAATGAAAAAATTGAGTGAACCCAAACAAGGGTTTTGGGGAGTTTTGGCTAGGAAAGCTAAAGCCATTATTGAGGATGATAATGCAGCCCAACAATTTGAAACTCCTATAAGAACAAGAAAGCAGATGTCTGATTCAGGAACAAGGGGTCAGGTATGCTTCAAATTCTATAATTGCATCTAAACAATGATTGTGTAGGGAGCTGCACTAAAATAACACGAGTGATTATTTTCCTATTCCTTGTTATTGCGGGGTGCGGTGGGGCCCTGGGGTGCTGGGTGTGGCTGTGGGTAAAGGTGAGTATGTAATCATGAAAAAATATTTCAGCTGCATTAGTCGCCATATTATACTGAAATTCAGTTCAAGTTTTCCTTTATCCTTGTGTTTTTCCATTGCAGGATCCTGAACAGTCTCATTCACCTCATAGCAATCGGAAGATGGAAAATCCTTCATTACAAAAGGGACTTGATGCAATTGCATCGTCCCTTAATTATATTGGTGGCACACTTGGGAATGCTTTTGAGGTAAGCTTATTTATGGATTTCCCGTTGAAGTATCAAAGTGTTTTTTGGATCATGAATTTCGGGGGAACAACTGGTGGCAGACATCAGACGCGGGTCTTGTGTTTGCGATATAATCTTTCTAGTGGAGTTGAAATCTCTTTAAAATCCTAGTTTGCAATTTGGTTACAAGGAGATGTGAATCTTGTGACTGAAGTCTTGATTGCAGAATATACTAACTAGTGTCAAACCAAGGGGAAAAAACAACTAAGTTGCAGCAGCCATCACCTACATGACGGCCCCTTTACCAGCTTTTTTTATAGCTATGGGACAGTATAAGGAAGGTTGTAGGTAACACATCGGAGTTTCTTCCTCTAGCATAAGAAGATAATAAGAAAAGGGGGGGGGGGGGGGGGGGGGGGGGGGGAGAAGGGGAGGGAGAGTGAGAAATCAACATGACATACCCTAGAGCAGCCATCCCTCAGCCAAAGGGCCATCATTGTTGCTAAGCTGCCATCGTCATACTGTTGGCTTGGTCACCATTACATTCGCTATGAAATCGTTCACACTACCACCACAACCCACTTAGAAGCCTCCACTCTGCCAACACTGCTCACCGACACCTAAGATTTCTCCATGATAGTCTTTATTAATGTATTGCAAATGAGTTAAATCTGATCCCATTTCAACATGAATGGGAATTCGAATGACACAACCAGTTGGTGAGTTTAATTTTGAACATGTTTCCATCTTTTAAAAATATAGCTTGGGGCAACCATTTCTACACAAAGGGAGGGTAGTATATTGTTTATATGCAGTCCACTCCTGATGACTAATGGTGGTAGCGGCATCAAATCAACTATAAAAGCTCTTTGCACCTTATAAATTCACTCTCTTTCATTTACACACTCAGAGACACTCCCCCATCGGGCTACCCACCCACTCCAATGTGCACACACATATGTTGGCATGAATGCATCCTCGAACAGTAATCAGCATATCTATCCTCCTTATGCTCATACGCCTTTCATGTATATTATCTGTAGGAATTGATCAATTTCTCTTAGCTTGTTAATGAAATAGCTGTACAGATTTCCTTATCTTGCTCCACTCTGTCACACTCTGCTTTTGTAGGAAGGTCGTACAATTGTGGAAAATCGGACTGCTGACATCATTCAGGAAACCCGCAAGCTGCACATAAGGAAAAAGGGTAGCAATTTCGAGGCTCGGAATCAGGATTCGAATCCTAGTAGGATGCAGCAGCAATCCCAGATGCAGACCCATAGGCAACCCCAGATGCAGTCTGATTTAGATATCCAATTGAAGGCCTCTCGCGACGTAAGGTGGCAACTGTGTGTAGTGGTTTAAACTTTAAATAATGAAAGAATCTTGCATTTTTTGGGTGCTCTTCTATGGTTCTACTTATTTCCATTACATCAGAAGTAACCACCCTGGTTTTCCTAAGGAACATTTATTTATTGGTTTGATACCGTGGAGCAAGTTTACTTCTTAATTTTGTTAGATTTCTTGTGGATGGTGTAATACAAAAATTTATTGACAATGTCAGTGTAACCCTCAAGTCCAACCTCCTGCTCATCTGCCTTACTAAAAAAAAAAAACTACTGCTCGTCTGATTTACCTTACATCTTTAATGGAGCTCTTTTGTGCTCTGGTTTCTGGAGCATGGATTTTTGAATCTCTATTTCGCAGTTAGAGATACAATAGCTTGTGATTTTACAGAAAATATGGCTCTTGATAGAGGAAAGTGAATGTATATGATTCATGTAGCTGACGCCATATACTTGGGGCAAGGCTTTGTTAAGTTGAGTTGAGCATTGCACAGTCATGGAATATCAACATATGATAGTGATTTTATGCAATTGAAAATGGTCGCTAGTGCTACTGTGCATCCCTTCTTGGCTTAACTCAAAAATTTTAATGTACTTCTGATGATGTTTCTAGTTGGATTTCTAGATACTTAGCAGTTGCTGTTACTATTTAAGTAATTTTGTTGCTACTATTATCGCAATGTTTGAACTGGATTAAAATCTGCATCATCTTGTAAACAGCCTTATTTTTCTGAAGCCTCTTTATGAAGTAGGATTTCACCTGCCTGGCATATTGTACAGTTGTACTGCCCTTAATCCTAATCATTGTAGTGACACAAGTATGAGACCAGGAACTGAGAAAAAAGGGAGATGGTGAGGGGGTTGGTTACCATTTTGAGGGTCTACTTTTGAAATTCTCAGTCCTAATATTTTTTGTTTTTATACTAGCCTTACATTAGCGAGATGAATGATATTCCTCCTGGTTCCTATTACAGGTTGCAATGGCAATGGCTGCCAAAGCTAAACTTCTTCTCCGGGAACTGAAGACGGTCAAAGCAGACCTGGCTTTTGCAAAGGAGCGATGTGCTCAGCTGGAAGAAGAAAATAAAATCCTTAGAGAGAGTCGTGAAAAAGGAGACAATCCAGAAGATGACGATTTGGTATGCATTCCTTTATTTTCTTTGAGGTTGTTAATAATTTGTTTTCTAAGTAGCTAGAGAAATACACTTCTTTCTTTCTGATTCTACACATGTTTTATGCATTCACAATTAGTCGGGTACTGAGAATAAGCAGTTGCTTGAAGGACCAAATGGGAGCTTCAGAGAATCAAAAAAAGAGTACATAACCTTATTACTTAATTTTAGAATTCTGATAAAAATATTTGCATATCAGATAAGGCTTCAACTTGAGACACTTCTAGCTGAGAAAGCTCGATTAGCACAGGAGAACTCGGTCTTTGCGCGGGAAAACCGCTTCCTGCGGGAGATTGTTGAGTATCACCAGCTCACCATGCAAGATGTTGTGTATCTGGATGAGGGCAGTGAAGAGGTCACTGAAGTTTACCCCGTCAAGGCAGCCACAACCAATCTGCAATCCCTTGGAGCTACACCAACTTTAACCCTTTCCTCTCCATCTGCTGCAGTTTCCCACAGCATAAATCCAATAGTGACCCCAGATGTCTCTCCTCTTCCCACACCATCCTCGGAGCTTGCACAGGCCTCCCAAACTGTTGCCCCACTGAGCTCTTATATTCACATCACAGAACAAGAAGATTTGGAAAGACACTGATTCATTTTGCTTGGGTTGCACTGGTGTGGTTTCCCTGTTCTCAACAAAGGTTTGAGTTTGTATCCATGTCATTTTCTTTTGGAATTTTTTTTGAGTATATATATGTGGTGTTGTGTTTTTGCTCCTCGTGTGGCCAATATATCATTATTTTGTATCATTGATTGTTATTTCTTTTGGGTTGTTAATTTTTATTATACCAAGAAAATGATGTCTATTTGGGAGTTCTTTGTGGAAGCTTGTCTCGTGCTTCTATGCAACAATTTAAGAAGGTTGCTCTGTGACTATCGAAGTGTTCTTGTTTCGTGTTTTTTGTGTGTGTAGATAACCAAATAAAAAACCCTCTCACCGTGCCTGACGCATCGCATTGTTCTTTCCTGATACCATTTAAAGCATATAAACTTTCAGGTACACAAATGGCACACTCTGCTTCCTTAGTTATTGAATTATACCAAATGTGTGTGTGAACATAAGGAACTTTTCTTCCAAATATCCAAATGATAGCTCAATTAAAGGCCCAACACATACATCAACTGAAAAACATGTACACTCTGCTGGACTGCGGGACTGCCAGAAGTGAAGCAACGTAACCTGGTTCTATTCCAAAACTTTGGTGTGGTTGGATGACAAGAACAGGGGTTTACCAGTTTTGACAGCAGGAAAGGGTCCTGTTCATCAACCAGCAGATCTCAAAATAACTGCAGTACCAGACTAGTTGACCCGTCTCCATATGATCTAATATCCGCGGGTTTCACCAGGGCCCTGCACAACGGACATGTTCTTTCCCGTTCAAACCTGCAAACATGAAACAAAAAGTACATAATGGTTTGATATCAAACAGAAACAGCACGCATAAGTATCTCGTCTCAAGTGTTGAACCCAAGCAATGAAGGAAAGCGAGAGAGAGAAAGATGACAACTGCAGGTGGCATGAGAAGAGCTTCATTCACATTTTTGGGCTCAAATGGTAGAGACATAACAATGACGACTTATCTCATCCTCCAAAAAAAAAAACACCTGTCTCCTAGTTCTCACTCCCTTATTTGGATCTCCAATTATCATTCGGTGAGTGCCCACCTTGTACCCAACATGGTGTGGGTCTATCTTATGATCTCATGCCATTAAGAGATTACTCCATATCTGGTCAATCAGTTCAGAGAAGCAGCAATTCATTAAGATCACTACATATCTGGACATAATTCGATCTAAAGTTGGAATTCTGAAATCACATAAGCTCATGGAAGTCCGAGGTCTCCAAGTCAACGAGTGGCTAATGGCAAGCAGCAAAAATAACAAAGGATTGACAATGCAGTCGACACTCCAGCTGGTGCCATTGTAAAACATAGGTGAGAAAAGATAACTCAGTTATGAAGGCTAGAACCCCTGCTTTTGTCCACATGGGATTCATAAAATACTTAACACTAAAGAAAAAGGCTCCCAATTAAATTCAAGTCAGTAAAAGAGCCTTATATAAGTTGACCAGAAACCTCTTAATGGATACAAACAGACCAGAAAAAATAGAGAAACTTGAGGGGAAAAAACTGACCATTCTGATACACAGTCTTCACAAAATATGTGCTTACACCGAAGCAAAATTGGAGCATGCATCTTCTCCTGGCAAATGGCACAAAGATCCCCAACAGCATTGACCTATACACAAATGGTTTCCAAAGTAAACAATCATAAGCATGATACTAGTATTTATACAGGTAGACGTAGATTAATGGAGCATTCTGATATCGCAGCAACTTCTGTTCTGCATGGCATCAGTCCATAAGCGACCATGGGAATTACAATTAAAGGAGCATTTTAGATAATATCTCATAAAGTAATAAGTAGAATGTATACTGTAAGGACATTTTTATAATTGACATAATTCCGTGAGTCACATGAATCAAGTTGGGTGGGGTTGAGGTCTATGTGTTGAAGATTGAAGAAGATTAAACCGGTTGATATTGAGGTTAACTGAAAATTGGATGGAAGATCAATGAAGACATTCAAGCTAAACTAATGGCAATCACACACCGGTTAAGTTTTGTAAGTAGACCTAGATGCCTTAGTTGACCATGATCTAAATAAGAAAAATATTTTTAAAACTTGATTTATGTGATGTATAAAAAACTGAATGAGGCCATTTGGATCAAGGTCGGATGGTTTCTAGTAGTTGGTACTCGCTTGGCGTCGGCTATTTGCTCAAAGGCGTGCACTCGAGTGACTTTAGGGTAACAGAATCCTGAATACGTTAGGAAACCTTCCAAACTCGAACTTAAGGCTAGCCTATATTAAAACTACACCCTATGACGTCTGTTGTGACTAAGGAGAGATACAAGAAAGACCAAGAAACCTTAAGAGAGTTTAGGCATAGACCTTTGTGAGATCAAAACCTTGAGCACAATTTTGTTCTTCACTTTACAAAATCAAAGCGTGTTCTAAAGCTTTGTTGACTAGAGATTTAAATTTAAATCTTGTGATGTAGTGTGAACACACTAGTCACCTCAAAACTTCAGAGATATGAGTTATCTCAGTCTCATCAACCCATAATTACCTTGAAGATCCGAGGAGGAAGATCAAGCTTAAGTCAGCATGCGCTCTAAGGGAGAGCATGACCTAAACTCATGCCAGAGGAGTTGGTGTTCTACGAGTAGAACTACCAGACAGAATTCCCTCAGAAGAGTACGAGAAAAGAGAATAACTAACATCTATTGCGGCTCGAAGGGTTTGTAAATATTTGCGTCCGTATTGCCAATTTCAATAGTGGAAGTTTTAAATTGTACTTGGTCCCGTGGTCTTTTACCCTAGTTGGGGTTTTTCACGTAAAAAATCATTGTGCTCTTGTTTGCTTGATTTATTTTCACTGAAATTTATTGATTAATTGGTGAATGCATGATTAGATCGAGAGTCTAGACTAAATCGAATTGATGAATCAAGACAAGACCTGTTCACCTCTCCTCCTCTCGGTCTATTTAAGGTTTACATAAGACATCGTTCCATAGAATCACATCTACTTCATAGTAGTCTTAATGAGTAGTAATTTGAAGCCTTAAGAAACCTGTTTTTTTCGGCACTCGGTTCCTTCATCCTAACTTAAGTTCATTTTACTTTTTTTATTCGAAACTCTTAGTCCAGTTGATGACGAGATCTATTTTTTATTCGAGGTTCAAGAGGAAGGGTGTTCCAGATTCATATCAGAAGGCTCGAGAGACCATCTAATAAGGGAGTACTAGGGTTGGTTTTCAACCCCTTGGTATTCCTTTTTGTCTTGTTTCCGCTCCTCTAGTAAGGTAATGGAATCGAATTAGGTTATCTCTTTCTAGTCAGCCAGCTCAACGGTGAAATGACGGGATAATGGTTGGGATCCCTGAACGAGTCAAGGTTTGGAACCTGGTTTGGCTTTGGACTTTGGTGTTCCCCAACATGAACCAGTCATCAAAAGGATCTCGAAGACCCACCAAAGCACGAAAGTCAGGATCTTTCAGAAAATGGATTTCTATTCGAAGAGTGCATAACTGCATGGATAAGCTCACACTAACCCGTCAATTTGGGATCCAATTCAAGATTTTCCTAAGGAGATATCGAGAAGGAATAGCAAGAAGAGGTGGAGTGATTTGAAATATTAGGGGGTTCACGTAGTTTTAAATGCTTTGTCTGTCTTACTAAGAGAGAACCATGAGAATATGTTTTGTGATTGTTTTGGGGAGTGGGATTGATTTTGCTGTGTCATAAGTAGGACTAAAATAGAGTAGCCTATAGCCCATTAGGGTTACTTATGAACAACGACTGGAAACAGTTTTTTTAAAAGATGTCAGAAAAGATGAAATAAATCGAGGACTTTCTGAACTAATATCCTTACAAACTGAAGTAACCTAGTTCTTCCCTAGCGAAATAATACATATGTCAGGTAAGTAAGAGTATACTTGTTTGATTTGGGCCATGAGGCAAGCTTAGCCCAAACTCAAACTCACAGTATGAATCTAAGCCTGAACTTACCCAGTCCAGAGAGAGTAGCACCTGTCACCTAACCAACTATCATCTACAAGTATTAAGGCCCACCAAAGCAAAATTTTATCCCTATTGCTCGGGAGTGGAAGATACACGTCCACCTTTCTTGTTAGTTAGATATGCATCTATCAAGTGAGTATTTCTAGTGCCTTAATCATAACTTGTTACCAGTTCCCAAGGTTGGTTAAAAATTTTTACGAATGAGTTCCAGCTCCAAAATTATCAAGGGTTATTCATTAGACGAAGGCTCTTTGTCCGACATCCCAATAAAAGATAACTCATACACTAGTGGCTATTCAGCTCAATGCTGATGCAGGTCTGGGGTGGAATAGACCTAGGAGGGTTCCCAGTGGATACTTTTCATCCATGAAACACCCCACATGAAACTTGAAAGTTTACACAATAAACAAACGGTTGAAATGGATCCACCACCAAAGCAAAATAAAATAAAAATAATGATAATAATAATAACGAAAGAAAACAACACAAAGGAAACAATAGAAAAAAAATCACTTTTGAATAGGAAACATTCAAGAAATTCTATCAACCTGTTCAGAAGAGGCATATGACCCAAAATGCACCTCCTTACGTGACAAGGCCCTTAATGCAGCAAGGAATAATCGAACCTAAAATCCAAGAAACAGAACATTTGAACAAGGCAGAGACTGCTGTAACATTGTTCCAAGAAGTAAGAAGAAATTAATGATAACTGAATGAAGATAGGAGAAAAAAATATAGGCATACCTTCTCTATTACTGAAGTTAGCTTGAAAGTTAAATACAGCCCTGTAGTCAATGATGAAAAGAGGCTTCCATATTCCTTATTTAAAAAGAACCGGTACCAAACAGGGGTTGGCAACAAGGCTCGATACAGAAACAACATGTACTCAATCAGCGTTAGCATTTGACCCTTCAGAAACCAAAGGCGGCCTTCCACAGTCAGCATGATTTGGCACGTAAAAGACGAAAATGGAAACACAAGTAAAAAGAGAACACAGATATTATCCAAATTACCTGCTTCCGGTAATTATGGCCCCCACTATTCTTGCAATACATTAGCAGTATACACTTCAAGACCATGGCTGCCTGTCGCACCATTGTATCTAAGAAAAGGATATACCAACTCTAAAAACACATCATGAACACATTGAAGTATTGTTACACAGAAAGGTATAGAGTACATCCATCGGTAATACAGATATAAGGAAGGAAGAATTAGTGGTATGGGATGAAACGCTACACAACAGAATTTAATTTAGGAGACCTGGACCACTTGGTCAATGCTTCCAGAAGGGTCTCCAGGTGTATTTGTCCTATCAATGCGAAAGCTATGTGTAAATGCTAGAAATGTAAACATTACAGATAGAATGCTTGTGATATCTGGACTCTTCATATGAAAGGGGCACCAAATATTCCACTAGTTTAAATCCATTTTCCTTTTTGTTAGAGGCAGTTTTGAAATTCCATTGCATATCAAAACTCTCCAGGCAAATAAAATTACAGGGATTCTTACCACAAAGCATCTATATAGATCATTTCCTAAAAATGTCATCATCATGGTAGAAGGCATTGGTATTTTGGTACAGCTGGTTATCACAGAAGTGATAGTATCAGTTCACACCTAAGCAACACCAACAGTATCATAATACCATTAATTCTTCTAGCATAAATGAAAGTGATTGTGACGTAAAAATACACAAGTTGAGATAGATGTAGATAGCTGGTAACACAATCAAGGGTTAAATCAGATATGGTGGTATTGGCATCAATCATATGTAAGAGAAGCTCAGATAAGATGGTTGGGTCGTGTGCAAGAAAAATCAAGGACGCACACTAGAAAAAGTATACGGTCCGCTACTAGAGAAAGCGGAAAGGAGGATAGATCAACTGTAAAGCATGTCGAGATGGTAGTGAAAAACATAATAACATGTCCAGCAAAACTTGCAAACTTAAATAAAAGGTCATAGTGAAACAAGATTTATGAAATCAACCTCAAAATAAGGTTGCGTTGAGCTGACTTGAGAATAATATCATCACATTGTAATTGCAGGGGACTTGGGTATGCCTAATAATCCTCATGGAGCTAAAATCATAATCATTTACAAGATAGAAACTTTGCACCCAGTGGCGGATCCACAGTGGGGGCTGTGGGGGCAGCTGCCCCCACTGGAATTATAAAAATTTTAGGGGCGTAAGTATAATTTTAAAATTTTAAAATTTATTAAAAATTTGCCCCCACTGAGTTTTTTTTAAAAGATTTATATATAGTTATGATATTTTGACAAATATATGGGTCACTTATAAATGTCAAAAAAATTTCTTTAAAAGACTAAATGTCTCAATTATGTGTTAGATTAAATTATATTGATTTGGTGTTTTGAATAGTTTTATTGTGATTGGTTAAGTAATTCTTATACCAAAGTTTAGTTTAATAGAATAGTTATAGTTTACGTTTGTTTCAATGATTGTTAAAATTCAACTATATATGATTGAACCAAATTTTTTGGTTGGTGATTAGGTCTTATAGATAAATTTATAGTGAATTTTTTTTTGTTGACTCTTTTTGTATAGTGCCATATATATGAGTTGCAACTTTAATTGACGTTCTATTAATGAAATTATATTTTTATAAACATTAGTAATTTTAATATACATATGGTTTAGGTTGCCCCCACCGAGCAAAATTTCTAGCTCCGCCCCTGTTTGCACCCAACAGATTTCAGCAGAAGATTGCAATGTCTAGGTAATGTACTAAAAAAACTAAATGTAGTTCTATAACAACTTGAAAACCAGATAATTTATGAGTAAAAAATACATGACAGTTTTAGTTGATATATGAGACCTTCAAAGTTGGTCTTGCAGTGTTTAGTCTCTACTGGTGGAGAACTTAGCAGAGGCAGCAGACTGCAACAAGATTTTTATTAACTCTGTTTTTCTTGTAAAAAAAAGTGATATTGTTCAATAGGCAAGAATTAATCAATCCGAACATCAAGGAAAAATTTCTTGCTCACTTGCAACAAAAGTTGTTACCTTGTACCTTATATAAAATTTTTAGTAAACAGATGTTGTTTTCCTCATAAACATAAATGGTTCCCTTCTTTGATATTATCATTTTTTCATACATAACACTATGATGAATATGGAGCCAGCTGCTGGGATCTCCTTATTTCTAACACAACGAGCTTCGTGTCAGCAACTATAAGTTTCTGACCATTTAAGCACAGGTGAATTGCCCATAATCACAGTCTGCCTAGTAATATCATATTATTGCCAAACTACATGTCCCATTAAAGAAGTCTCGAGCACACAAAACATTGAGAAATACAATAACAAAGTAGGCCTAACTTAAAGTTTCCTCAATCTCTGATTTCTTTCAGGATTTATCATGAGGAAACACAAAATCAAGAGACATGACCGGCAAAATGAAGCTAATTTTCAACAAGAAACCCAACATCCATCCAGAATGGGCATAATGATACTCCAGCATGCATATAAAAATTGGTTTGAAAAATATCAATAGAGCATGGAGTTCAAGTATTTACCATTCACCATGATGATGAATATTGCATGCCAAAATGGTGGGACTGCTTTTGGAGGAAGCAAGACCAATGGGTATATAAGCTCATCATTTTGGTACCCCCAGTAAACACAAACCACGTGGAGCATGAATATCACAGAGATACAGACAAGAACCAAGATTTTTCTCTCACCCTGAAGATATCAAAACTGCACATGTTTAACACAGTACAGGAAGTACAAACAAAATAAAATGGCTCCATTCTAGTTTAATAGTCATCAGTAGATTGAAAAACGAAAAATTGCAGCACCTTTAGAGCCGTTTGCTTTTGTAGAATGTCATTTGATTTGAACAAGACTGCAAAAATCCATATTGTACCCAAAAAACCTGCAAAAATTCAAAATGACTTATGTTACTAGCTTGAAGGACCAAACTAGAATCTTAATTAAATGTCTTTTCTAATCTATTTGTTTGGTAAGCGGAAAGAGGAACCAAAAACTTACAGCAGACCAAAGCCTTGACAACAAGGCCAATGGTTTAAACTACAGAAAGGCCATCTCAACATACACATAGCTGTCTCTTTCTTTTTTTGAGTAAGCACAAAGTTACATATTAAAAGCACCTGTAAAGTGTAAACACAACGTGGCACAACCCACATATACGAGAGGTATTTGAAGATAAAAGCTAAGTATATCAAATAAACACCCCTCCAAAAAATTTGCAGAAAAAATTTGGTTCCCTTTTTCTTGTTCTCCAAATGAAACAATATCATAGATGAAACTAGTAAAATTCAAATAGACAAAAGTGAGAAAAAGATTAAAAAAAAAAAAATATCATAGAGAATGAAACACACAAGCCTGGTTCAAGGGACGCTAAACACGTTGTCCTAATAAGAAATTCATCCTCTCCAAATTGTGCAAGTAATCTTTTCCCAAAATACAAAGACCCCAAGGTGGATGTGGTGGCGTGAACCCATCTCATCCATATTGCCCACAAACTCACAAAGTAAAAGTCATGATAGGAAAAATAATATATTGCATATTACCTCGATTATCTCTTGTTTTACTATCGTAACCAACTAAAGTAGTAAGTGCATGAACACCTTTAAAATTACTTGGCCTCATAAATTTCTAAACTATAACCATTGTAACAGTCCAGGGATGTTTGTAAAAGATGTTCCTCTCTCTCTCTCTCTGGTATTTTTCCCGTGGGGAGGGCAAAGAAATATACAGCATCTTTAGACATTATTGTGCTTAGTGCAATGGTAAAAGTGTCAGGTGAACGCAACTGTGAGGTTGTGGGTGTCAAATCTGAAGGCAATCAGTTCGTGCAAATAATGTCAAAAAATAAGTTTATACCTGGTCCACTACTACCAGTACCATTGCTTAACAGGGGCTGAACTAGGTAATGACCCTCTAAGTACAGCAGACGTTCACTAACCAATAAGATGCTTACATGTATTAGGCTTAAGCAGCTGGTCCATGGGGTACATTTTTTTCAGTTGTTCAATTGAATGCCTCATGAATTATGACTCAGATATCTTTATAGCCATTAACATGCCAAACTAAGCTCTATATATTTTCAAAAAAATAGCTTCAAAAAACATATTCATACCCTAAGAGAAAAGTATACTAAAGAAAAGTATTTATACCTTGTAAATGTTGACGAATGAAGACAACCAAGAGAAGCAAAGAGAAAGGCAAAATTTGCTCAATCCAACTTGCAATCTGCTGAATTTCATATCTCTGATACGAAGAAGACTCTCCGTGTACACTTCCACCTTCATGATTAACAGTCCGCGTCGATGGCATAGAATGCCCCTCCGCTTCCCCACCAACATCTTCCACTCTATCATATACCATGGGACCATTTTCAAGGTCCTCTGGTTCCCTAGCACCCATAATCCGAATCGAAACCTCCTCAGAACTACTAGTGGTAGTAGTATCTGAAGCATAATCATTACCAATCAAACCTGTCATTTCTTGCGAATTCGAAACAGGTCGTGTCCTAAGAACCCCCAAATACTCCAACATGGTCAATACCGGAGCATGTATCAAATTCGACTCCGTGACGCTAAATCTGAACTGTATGGGACTACTACTACTACTTCTCCTTCCGGAAGAACTAGCTTCTTCGAAACTCTCCATTTTTAATCAACTTTGAACTACTAGATGCTAATCTTGACCAGCTGATAGTCGGTTTCTGCGAAATTGAAAATAATGTTAGAGAAGAAGTCAAAAGAAGCCTCATAACCCCAGGGATCAAAGAAAAAGTCAAGAAAAGAGTCTACAAACTTGCGATGACTGTTCTTACATAATCAATGAAGAGTTAAAAGTCGAAAATCACAATTCCAATTCATTCTTCATTCACTCATCTCTCTCTCTCTCTATAACTATACATGTGTGTTCGTCGTCTCTGAACTCTTCATTGAAGAATTTAATCTATTCTCCTTCTCGGCGTGAGTCTCGTCACAGTGGCCGTTCTATTAAACAACATTCTTGGGAGAATTACACGTAGATTTTCTTGTTACTTAATTATTTAAATTTTTTTATATTTAAAATATTACATATAAACTTTTAAAATTTATAATATTTAAAATATTACATAAAAATTCTAAAAATTTATACACACGTAATACTTAAATTCCGTTAATATATCCGTTAGTAAATTATACTTAGATCCCCTGAAATTTATAGACATATATTACTTAGACGTCTTAAATTTAAAATGTTATACTTAGACCAAAAATATTTCAATCAAAGATAAAATATCAAATATTTTAAATTTTACAATTAAAATTCTTTTTATATTATATCATTTATTAAAATAAAATCAAAATCAAAAATAAAAATTTTATTTTTTCTTAAAAAAATCAAAAAATAGGATATAATATAAGTGACATTCATTGAAACAGTCAAAAGATAGGATATAAGTGACGTCTGCACGAGTGATTATGGGCTGGGCCGTCGGGCCATTCCCAAGTTAACTGGCCGGGTTGGGCGCCCTTGTTAAAGACGCCCACGGACAGAGTCATGATAGGCAATTAGGCAGACAACAATTAATTTTTGATTTTGTTATTAAGTTACTTATTATAAAATTATACAGTGAGATTCTAGTTGGACAATAATTGATTTTTCACTTTAATATTAAAATTATGAGTATGTCTATGAAATTATAAGGTGAGATACAGAAGTTAAAATTAGGTAAAATATCGATTTTTCGTTTATCAAAATAAAGAATTATACTTTTTTTTTTATTCAATTAGGGAAATCCGGGTCAGCTTATGTACACCTCAACTAATTCTTTCTCCTGTCCGATCAAAAGTAGGCCGTTCACGCTGAGACTAAGGTAATCATAAGAGTCCTAAAACAGATATTGCATTCCAGCCCATTGGGCTTAATTGACCAAAAGTCACAGCACATGGCCCTCTCTGTTGGCCTTTCGAGATGCCCAAAGGTGTCATATTATGGGCCCGTCCCAACCCAATGGACAGCATACACATGGGCCTAAATAACAAGAGAAGTGATTATAATGCAATTATACGAACACACTGAGAAATGCAAATCTTATCAAATTTTAGGTACCAAATGACCTATATACTTACCATTATTAGAAAAATGAGTCCCGTGAAAATTTAATCTATATTACTTATAAATGTGAAAAAATTTTGATTTTCTATTTTACCCCTAATTATTATGATAAAATCAATTATACCCCACCTATATACTTTCATCTAATTTTTGTTTTTTACTCTTATTTGACTTTCAACTTGTTTTGAACTCTTTATAAAAACTTCTAAATTCTTTTAAACTTATTTATTAGTTGTACAGTTATATATAGTCTTCTATATCTATATGAATAAGTAAAGTCAAGTATATGTTAAATTATTATACACATGTAGTTATCAGATTGAATTCCAAAGTCAAATAATTTTATAATATTATAAATGATTTAATCAATCTATTTAACAAAATAAAAATTAATAATTCTATAATATAATTAACTGTACAAATACTTAAAATAAATGACAAATTCAGTACTCAAAGACTTAAAAAATAAACTAATAATAATTAAAATTATTATTTAATTTAATTACACATATAATTTACTTTTTTTATAAAAACTATTATTTAAATTTATTTACGTGCAACGCACGTCATGCATTGCTAGTGATAGTAAATGTGCTACGTCATTTGTTGCGAGAAATTGGGTAAAAGTAGAATTAGTACATTATTAATTATAATACTCAAACATTAGCCATAAAGTCTTTGGTGTATCTTAAGCAACAAGGACTCTTGTTAATTATAACACCTTACTCTTTAAGTATTACTGTTATAATCATTATAATACGCTTGGGTGGTGGCTAAAAGGGATTTTATTTATTGTTTCTATGATTACGAACATGGGGCATTAGCAATATGCTGCTAATTGATTGATTAATTAACAATCATTTTCTTATACAATCATGCATGAAAATCTTCAATCTTACGGCATCAACATCTTCTCAGGACTTTCTATTCCAAAAATTACATATGTTCTGTGTAAATCATAAGTTTTATTGACTTCTGATTGAATAGATCAAGTGTTAATAGACTTAATCGAGTCTTGTTTAACTCGGTCGAGTCGTCATCATCATCATCAAATCGTGGCATATTGATTGATACGGTTTTGTAATACCTCATACGTGCCCTGCCATGTCCTATTTTTCTTATGTAGTAAATAAAACTACAAGTAATTCCTCATCTAATTCAAATAATTGATGCACTATGTTCCTCTTCTTACTTTTGAGACTTCAACCAAAGAATCTGGAACTTGTATAATATATTTCTGGGTCAAACTACTTTTCAGTACCGTACTTCATATTTTTTTTATCGATGATAGCATAACACGTGTAAAATGTTGTATAATTTATAATTTACTTTATTATTTTCAATATCAATGATAAAAAATAAAACCAACACAAGATTTACGCTTCAGATCTATTTTTCGGTATGATACCCACATTTTTTTGTGGGTGCCGTAGCCTTACCCTATATTTCCACACAACTAATTTTTTTCATTCTATTCTTTCAGTTCTCCAAAACAGTAATAATTTCTCTGGATGGCACGATTTCCCCATACCATATTTCATCAGATAACAGGTCCCCCCCCCCCCCCCCCCACCCACAAAAAAAAACACCCCCACATATCCTTTATTGTCTAATCTTCTGCTGAGATGGCTGAATGTGACTGGGCATTTTGCAGAGTGAATTCCAGCGGTGGACTCTGGTCTGGCCTATAGCAGATATGCCTGTGTGGTTGGTTGGTTGCATCCTCTCTTTCCATTTGTCTTAAATCTATCTTAATTTCTTCCCATTTCCTGATATACCTGTGTTTCAATGTCCACCTGATCTTCAGCACATAACTCCTTTCTATTATTCTTTCTGTCCACTGCTGTGAAGATTATGTACATTATATTCTCTACATCCATTTATTTGCAAAGATATGGATGGGTTTGCATTTGAGTTGAGGATTTTAAAATTATTTTTTTCACCACATTCTCTCGGATTGTTCATCCTTTTGATGATTCTCTAAGAATCCAGAGCCATCACCTGTAAGTAATTTGCATAAGAGCAATTCATTGGGTTGGCGGTGTTATGCTTACATTTAACGTGACGAGTTTGAGTCACAAAACATGTTTATTTGCGGATTAAGATCAAATATGTCTGACTCTTCCTTGACCATGTAGTTGGAGTTTCGTCCACTGGGCTGCTATTACAAATCTGGTTATTGTTCTTTGTCAATCAACACCCATTACCAAAAAACTTCTCCAGATATCTCTCCAATGCTTGTTTTTAAGTTTCTATGCATAATAATGTGGTTGCCAATGGTCAGAGCTCAATCACCAAATGAATTCTCTGCTCGGTCCCTTGATTCCCTTCTACAAAACTATGTTTTCAGGGAATTGTTTCAGCCGAAAACAGGCGTTCCTTACCATGTCAATGTCCCCTCCAACTTGGCCGGGATTAAAGTTTCTGCAATACGGCTGAGAAGTGGAAGCCTTAAAAGAAGAGGTCTTGACAGCTACAAAGAGTTTCATTTCCCAACTGGTGTTATTGAGCAGCCTTATGTTGAAAGGCTTGTTCTGGTATACCACAACCTTGCCAACTGGTCTTCCTTGTATTATCCATTACCTGGTTATACTTATCTAGCTCCTGTATTAGGCCTCCTAGCCTATGATGCTTCGAATTTGTCAGCTACAAATCTACCCGAATTGGATTTACGAGCATCCAAAGACCCCATTTTGGTTAATTTTCCGAATCTGCTATTGGCACCTGAGGGATCAGTGCCATTGTGTGTTTATTTTGGCTTAGATGGTTCGGTGGAATTTGAAAACGTGTTGAATAGAAGCGTCTGTACAACGGGAAAACAAGGCCACTTCTCTATTGTCGTCGAGTATACTCCTCCCACGGTCACTCCTGCCGTAAAAAGTCCACCTCCTGGTGGTGGTAAGGGAAAGAAGAGGGTGTGGTTAATTGTTGGGTTTTTTGTTGGTGGATTTTTGTTGGTGTTCTTGTTAGGCCTATTAATTGTGTGTGTGAAGAAGGGTAGACAAAGGAGAAGGATATTGAGAATGGTAGAGGCAGCAGAAAAGGGTGTTCCATTGCAAATGACAATTGTTGGGAGTACATTGGCACCAGTGGCAATGGGTACTAGAACAAAACCAGTGTTAGAGAATCAATACATGCCTTAGTCATCCTTCATCCAAAGCTAATGCCTCGAGATCCCAACTTCTGAGCCTCACTAGAGACGCACTAGTTGACTCAATGTGCATGATATGAGGGCGATTACACGCATCCAGTACATTTATTCAGTCACGAGTACAAGGACCTATGGTTGGAACAGTTCCGATTATCATAAAAATGTACATGCCTCAAGTCACTGTTGATTACAAGAATGTCGATCGATCGACTACTCGGTTTTCATATTGAATTCATTCACATTCTGATTCTTTCTTGGTATGGGGTTGTGTTTCCCTCTTTGCTTTCTATCTGTCTCTGCCCCAGGTTGTTAACACCAAGGGCTGATGTCTCAATTAAATTGACAGATTCCAAGCTATATGCCAATGTTGTGTTTTTTGGTAATTGGGTTGGCCATGGCCCGGGCCAAGGCACCTACTGAAAATATGGTGGGCATCTAGGTCATGGTGGACCTGGCCCTAGCCCAGTATTGAGCCTTCCTTTTTCTAATATTTTCTGATTTTTTAATATCTTTTTTATTATTTTGAATAAATTAATAAAAAAACACTTCATTTACACAAATAACTGTGTAGGACTGGGTTAGCCCAAAGCAATTTAAATCGATGCGCTTGAAATTGCAATCTTTTTTTTTTCTTTTCTGCTCATGAGCTGTGTATATCTAGGTGAGGATATTCATTGTAACATGAGTATTATATATATGAGTCATAAAAAATATATATATTTTTTTTATTCTGGTAACAATATATATATACATTTGACCGTTCTCAAAACCTATAATATCAGGAACTTAATATACACGGCTGCTGCTCTTTTACCTTTGTTTATTCATTTGTTGGGTCTTTTCTCATTCTGGTTCTTGTCTTTGTTGAGTTGCAATCTAGACCAGAGGTCAAGGAAATGCCTTTCAATATGGTCAAAAAAGGTGTCTTATAAGAAATCCAGAGATTTTTTTTGTTCTTTTCCCTCTTTTAATTTTTTGTTCCTTCCCCTCTTTCTTTTTCTTTTTTTTTTTTTTTTTTTTTTTAGGGAGGGAGAGGGGAAGGGGCCAAGAACACAAAATTTTCAAAAAGTAAGGAGTACCATTAGACCAAAAGCTCACTGGATCAATTTGAGATTTCAATAATCTCTAAAGATTACTTCAAAAGGAATATACTGATATTATTTGTGGAGATTATTAATGTGATTTCAATTATATTGCTATGCGAGATCCAAATTTTTTTTAAAATTGATGATTCACAAAAGTGAATTTATGCACAAACAAATCAGTCGAGTGTATGATGTAGGGTAATTAATGAAACAATTAATAATAAGAGACAAAGATTGGGGTGGTTAGGTCTGAGTGATTTAACCACTGAATGCGGCGACGGTGGCCGGAGAACTTTATTAATGAGAGAATAAATGAGTAGGTGGGAGAGAGAGAGCAAAAATAAGTTCAAGATGTGATGTGTGAGAGAGATGTCCCTTGTGTATAAAAAGACTTATAATTTATAGGCACAGAGCTTTAGTTGAGGCGGTGACATGAGAGTTAAGATATTAATTTATCGAGGAAGATAGCTACAATTGGGGATAGACACTATCTTGGAGTCATGACTATCCCGATGATTGCTCTCTCACGTGTGTTGACTCTTCCTGGACTCTTGAGCTTTGGACTAGACTAAAGTCATGAGTTAAGCCTAATCTGTCTTTTGATGGTTTGAGTTCAACCCATAAACTGGGCTCAAGCCTTGTTTGAATCTGAGCTCGTCATTTACACTTTCATGTAATTCTAAATTTTGGTAAATATCGTGTACCGATAAGAGACTCATTTTGCAGTCAGTCCCATTCGAATTTATGACGTGTTGAATTATTTTTTATTTTTGGATATATATATATATATGTTTTGGGAGAATTAATGAAGGCTTTACGGTCAATAAAAGACTTTGCATTGTTAATTAAAATGATGAAAAAGCCGGCAGCCTAACAAGACTTGTCAAATAGTCGTGATCACTCTTTAATATGGTTTTGATACCAACTAAACCCATAAATAGACAGCTGCACGCTATGTAGCATACACGATGAGAAGGTGATAGAAGCTGTATTTTAGTATTATTTTCATCCCATGACAATATATACATTAGTATGGAGATTTTTTACGATCCCGAAAAGAGTCATGTTATTGAGATTTAAAAAATTGATTTGATTTATTGACATAATAATATTACAGTGATTGGTCTAGTAGAATTATTGTAACTGTAATTATTAAATTTTTTTATTGTGATTCTATCATTTGTCACATCATTATGCTAATAAATTAGGTGAGTTGTTTATGTCTCAATAGTATACTACAAGAATTAGGGTTTTTTGAGACAAGTTTGTTGCAGCGGAAGTGTTCACGGTCACAAAAAAAAAAAAAAAAATTTGGAGAAAAAATAGGTTTTTTGTGAAGATAATATTGTCATAAAAAATTTATTTGCTTTTACAAATATTATTTGAGACCGGCGCCCGCAAATATTTTTTGAGATTCCACTTATCATGGCGAGGTGTTGTAACGACATGTCTCATCATAATAAGTAGAGCTTTAATAAATCTTTATAAGGGCAGAGGCTATCTCAAATAATATTTGTAACAACAAATAAACTTTTTATCACAACACTATCGTCACAAAACTATCATCACAAAAAACCTTTTTTTTCTTTAAAACATGCTCTTCAAAACCTTTTCACAGAAAACCTTTTTTTTCTTTAAAACCTTTTCACAAAAAACCCTTTTTTTTTTTGTGATCGTGGGCACAACCGCCACAAAAAATTTGACTCAAAAGACCTTAATTCTTCGGTATTACTCTTTCGAAAAAATAATTTTTATGGTTTCCAAAATTACAATCCAATCAGATCAAGTTATAATTCAAAAATGTTACGTTACGACTCAATGAGATCAATTTAGGCTCGATCTATTTGGGTTTAATCCTAATTTTTTTGGGATCTTCTTAGGATCAATTCAAAAAATTTGTGTTTGATCCCAAGAAATTTAGGATCGATCTCCAATTTTTATAGTTTATTAGATCGTAACTTTGTTCTTATTGGATTTACCCCTAAAAAAAAAACTTTGACTTCATTGAATTATAACTTAAACGTGATTGAATCTGAAGGTTTTTCAGTATTTTAGATTTTTTGTTCCATAATATGACAGATATACAAAGTCTGTATCACTGCTAGCTAGTAGCTGTTACATTACATTAAGATGGAGGTCGGTTCCCCAAGAAGTGCATGATATTAATAATTGGGGTGCTTTTTTATTTTTTTCCCAATTGGTTTGTTGTGTTGTGATCCAGACATAGTTGTCTCCGACCCAACTTGCAGTGCCATATGCTTTTCAAGGACACCTCGTGGGAATCCTATGCTTCATCCTTCACTCATTTTCTTCTTAATTCAAACTACCTTCCAAGGCCTCTCCAAGAATATAACTCATTATTGTACTCTTATTGTGAGCCCCCTTCACTCCCAATTCCCTTCATTTGAGCCCTATGTTGCTTCTCTTCACTCATCTCCTTGTACACAACATTTTTTAAATCATTGTTTTTAGTCGTCCAAAGATTGTTCAAGTCAGTTTATACGCACCTTGACTAATCCTCTTATTAATCTAATTAAAGACAAATCATCCACACCGAGACGAGTATTCATAAGAGATAAATCTCTCATAGTCTAACTCTAATAAATTGTTCAAGTCACCTAAAGGCTATGCGCTCCCTCATTTGGGTGTGAATTGATGGCGAATTGGCTTAACTATAATTTATCTCACTTTAGAACACACTCTACTCTTGCATCCCCATCGCTAAAAGACTATGTGCTCCCGCACTTGTTATGAAACACGACACAAATCGGAGGAAATTATTTTTGGCGTAAATTGTGAATATATTTTACGTTTGCTTGGCATGCCAAATAGTCGTATGCTAATTAATATCTTCAACAATACTATACACATTACCTTAATATAAATCATTAGATTAATAAGTTTTATAAAATTTATTAAATATTTAATGATTCTAATCGTGTCAAATCAGATCGTGGAAATGATGCACAAAGGTGGTGTTGACAACATTATTTTAATAACTTAATCAATGCCTTCCTCTCTTGGTAAGGAAAGCTGTCTCATTGTTGTTAAGAGAATTTTTGGGTGAGAGGGAGAGTGATGTGAGGAGAGCTATCTGCATTATAATGAGGTCAGACCCAATTGGTGACACCCTTTTGTTAGGTTTTGTGATTTTCAAAACTGGAGTAATGGAGTTGCAGGTTGTCGTTGGCAGATGCCTCTCATGGTAGTAAATACACATGTATAAAGTATAGGGAAAGTATATGGTACCCAAAAAAAAAATTCGGTATCGTACTGTCGGTTATCATTTTTTTATGATAAAATTATAATTTTGAAAAGAGAAATTATAACTGTTCAAGCAAAAGTCATGATCGATTACAGACACCCATGATAAATCATGAACCCTCGGTATCAATCCTAACTTTTTATGATCGATCATGGTCAAGATAGGTTTTTTTTAGGGGTAATAAATAATAATTCACAAAACCAGCTATGATATCGAAAATTATATAATTTTTTAAAATTCGACAAATTATGATAAATAAATAAAAATTAGAATCGTTCCCAAATACTTCATTCTATTGCAACTTACCGGCTGTCAGATTCAGTGGTGTGTGGCTTGTCCAACCTGTGCAATAATATCTGATAGAAACTAATTCCCGAATCATTCAATTTAAAAATGAGAAATAGGTGTACATGATTGGAAATAACATTTTTTTTTAAAAAAAATAAAGAGAAGAAGAAAAAAAATAAGAATAAATAATGTGGTGTTAACATGATGAAAAAAATATAAATTATAAATAATCGAAATTAGGATTAAAAATATCCGAATATCAGCATCACTTAATTTGATTTCTTTTTCAACACTAATTTTTTTGTCATTCCAATATTAAAAAGAAGAAGGAAAAAAAAAAAACAAAACAATAGCAGCTTGGATCAGATTATGAATAATTTATTTCTTATAAATATTTAATTTCTGTGTGAATGACCTACCTTTATAGAATTGATAATAAGATTAGTTGATGTGTATGTAAGCTCAGGGGCGGCTTAAGCCAATTTAAGGTGTAAAACGGAAATATTAAATGAAGGTTTTTTTATTTTTAGTATTATTTTTTAAAAAAAAATAATTTATTTTTATTTTTTTATGTGAGAGGGAGAGTGAGTGTTTAATTTCAACTTTTGTTTTATCTGAGAGAGAGAGAGAGAGAGAGAGAGAGAGAGAGAGTGGGTGGGAGTAAACATGAGTTGACTTTTGAGTTTTTTTTTTTTTTTTTAATTTCCAAGTTTTTAATGTTATGCATTGGATTATAAGTCCAAATTATTGCAATAAAAATTTTGATTGAATTTAATTTTTGGACGCTTTTTTGTAGGGCTTAAAATTTAATATATTTAATTTTTTTTGTGGAACCTTCTAAAAATTTGGGATCTAAAGTTCATGTTTTTTTTTCTATATTATTGGGCCGGCTCTGCGTAAGCTGCCTTGAACCCTCTTGAAGGAAACAAAAAAGAAAAAGAAGAAGAAGAAACAATAGTAGCTTGGACCAAGTTAAGAATAGTTTATTTTTAATGAATATTTTAATACTTGTGTGAATGATTTGTGTTTATCGAATCGAGAATGAGATTAATTGAAATATATATAAACTGGTTTAAGTAAAAAAAAGTTAAAAAAATTAGGTGAATGGAAGTGTCTAGAATTTCTTGATATTTTCTTTTCTTTTGGTCGTCTAAGACACGAAGATCTTGAATCCAATTACTACCTTTCTAGATCCCTGACTAGACTACGTAGCTCCCTCCCCTATCAATGTTTTGATGCGAATATTCAAATATCAGACCCACCATGTCCACGCGCTTTATCAAGCGAATGATCGTCGTAAACCAGTGCTAATCTTTCTGGGATTTAACTACGGTATTAACAAAAATTCGATATTTACCGCTTATTATTTATTTAAGAATTTTCACCATTTTTAAGTAAAATTTATTAATTTTTAGAGTGCACTTATTTTTTAAATTTATTTATTATTTTTTTGAATTCACTTACTATTTTCTTGATAGAGTTTATCACGATAGAGCTTCTTATCTTATTAGTTTTTTACTATTTTTTGATAAAATATTAAAAATAAAATGTATAATATTTTTTTATAATTTGATCTTACAATTTATCGTCGTTTAGAATATTTATATTATTTTTTTTGGTGTATCTTATTAATTTTTGGGTACATTCATTTTGAGTTCACTTATTATTTTTTATATTTAATTATTATTTATTTTGTTAAAACTTATATAGAATTTACTATTTTTTATGAAAAAAAATTAGTTTTTTATATAGTATCAAAAAAATATAAATTTGATACCACCTATGAAGCACGGATACTTCGTCAAGGTCGACATACTCATATCAAATACCGTATCGAATACGATACTTATCGGATACTCGATGATACGTATCATTCGTATCCGATAATTAATAAAATATGTGGATACTTCACGGATACTTCTAAACATGGAACAAGATGTACAATTTTAAGCTATACCCCATTCTTTGGAGTTTATATACAATATAAAATATCAACAAAATTCCATCTGATTTTGAAGATACGAGTGTTTTTTTAAGTATTATTTATTATTACATGTTAAGAGACTATAAAAAAATGAGTCACTTACACTATAATTTTAAAAATAAATACTTGTAAATAAATCAACTAGTTAAATGTGGTTATGATTCATTCAATTGGCCATGCTCATTTTATGAGCATATCATAATGAGACGATATTACATCATTTTTCATGGTAAAAATTCTTAATTTTATTTACTAATGTTAAAAAATTATTGAAAATTTGTAATTTTTAAGTCGTTAAATAATAGTAAAATATAAAATATATTTTATTATAGACGTATCATGGCCGTACCCGTATTCTAATTTTTAAAGTTTTGTTGTATCATCATATCCGTATTGTATCGTACCCGTGTCACGTATCCGTATCCGTGCTTTCTAGGATACCACAAATCTTTCTCTATTTTTATCATTCTATATGGCTTTACCACCTTACGCCAATCATTGGCGCGTCATCGTTCATTTTGCATTCAGAAAGGTGCTGCTGGGGCTTTTACTGTCAGATGAAATCTTACAGCAAATACCTCTCTCTCTCTTACAGGGAGACACTGTGAAAAAGGTCAAAAACTTTTGCTACAACCCTAAGGCCAACCCTTACATATAACCTAATTAAACCTTCATCTCAAGTGAGCTTAAAAGGCCTCTCTATTGTCCATTGCCATTTTCTCTGTATATTTTTTTTTTTTGATTCCTGTTTTTGAGGACTCACCCATCAAACCATACCCATGTTCATAGCTTAAAAAAAGAACCTCCTCTCTTTCTCTTTCTTGATTCTTGTTGTTTTTACCCTTTTTTTCAATCTGCAGTCAGGTTTCAAAGCTTCTTTTTCGCATCAAATCATGTCTAGTTTGTATACCCAACATTTGAATTTCTCACCTGCAAGAGCTGTTTCTCCACATGTAAGGACTAACCCAGATGTTGATAGGTACTGACTGCTTTCAAATCTGTTTACAAAGAAGTAATTTTGAGATTTGATTTTGGGGGTGTTCTTCACAAAATTTAGAAAAAATCTTGATTGGGTTTTGTGTGTTTTCGTTACATGAAATTAAATCTTTTTATGTTGTTGTTAATTTATTTCTTGTAGTCAGTACTTGTCGGAGTTATTAGCAGAGCACCAAAAGCTCGGGCCTTTCATGCAAGTCCTTCCCATATGCAACCGACTCTTGAATCAAGGTTGGTTTGGTACATGCCATCAATTTTTGGATCTGTATTTTGCTCTGTTTTCTTGTGTTTCTCTGTTGTTCTTGCCTACTAACAAGGTCTCTCCATGTTCTAATGTTATTGAACAAAACACAAGTTAAAATTGAATCCATCACCTCTGCTAACAATATTCTAGTATTAGATATCCATTGACGGTTGTTATAGTTAGGGTCCGATTATTATTTATATATTGCTCAAACAATTCTGATTTCAAATCGGAGTTTTTTTTTTTTGGGTGGTTGCAAAATTTGGGAACTGAATGTTAGTATTTGTTTGCTTGGAAGGATTACACCATATTGTGTCTCTGCAGCAGGAATGCTTATTTAGTTTCTGAATGATGGTAGGAATCAATATTTTGGATCAACTAAGATCCAAAGCAATGAAAGTGTTCGGTTTTCAGAGATTGGGATCACATTTTAGAACATTTAAATGGGAAAAGAGAGAAATGGTCTTTACTCTGACTCACTACGATGCAGTACTTGTAAACATCCAAAATGACCAACTCCAAATTGGAACCTTATATTCTTCATAGTTTGACATATTGGACTATGTTCTTGTCATTCTCCTTGTAGTTAGTACTGAAATCCAGCATGCTATTAAATCTCAAATCGAGCACATGTTATTAGCTAACGGTTTTGATCGATTTTATTATTCTCGTGAAGTCTTCTGAATCATGTTATTTCTCTAATCCATCGATCTTATGCTTTACATTTTCATCGTTGTCCAATTTTATTTTGCAAAATACTAATGTTGTCTATATGTAAGATATCTTCGTGACCTTTGATTACTATGTAATGGTCACAGAGATATTAAGGGTTTCGGGAATGATATCCAACCAAGGGTTGAGTGACTATGACAGACTACAACGTGGAAGCCCTAGTCCTATTGGCTCGATAGACATGATGCCAGATATTGGAGTTGGAGGAAAAGGTTTAGGTGGCTGGACTGGAAATGGATGGAATGGCCTTCAACAGGAGGTGAGTAGATACATGCTTGAACGCCAATCACCAAATGTGTTACTCCTTGCCTTTCTTTCTTAAACTATATCATTTGTTCTCACAACTCCACTCGACAAAACCTTTTCCAACCTATTATTCTTCATTTCTTCTTTCCCAAATTTTATTGCCGCATAGCTTTACATGCATTCCCTTTTGAATATCAAGTACAACTTATCTCATGTTTGTATGCTTGCATAAGTTATTAATGTGGTATACGTCCAACTTTACATCCCCTTCAAAATCCCAGAGTGAAGGGGAATGTATCCAAAGGGTGTGAGAGTGAGCATGTAAAGTAGCTTTGGCTATGTTATTTTACTCTTTTTCTTCACTTTCTGTAGAAGATCAAAATTTTATACTAATCCAACAGGTGCTCTCAGCATGCTTATTGTTTAAACTGGTTTAGTGGTTCTGGTGATTTATGAGATGGAGTCCTAATTGGAGACCAAACCTATTTCTGGCTTAATCCAACATAATACTATTGATTAATAACTAAACAATTATTATATGTGGAATGATGACAACTCCCTATTTGAGCTCATTTATTAGCTTTCAGTGAGGAGGAATCAAATTATCATTGTCTTTATTGAATCCCAAAGCTGCGGCATTTTTGGGTTTTGTCTAGCAGTAACCGCATAAAGCTTGCAGTCAGTGGTCTTGTCTTGCCTTTGAGTTTTAGCTACACTTATGATAACATACTCCAAAAATACTAATCTGGGATGGCTTAAAGGCAGTTGAGACCATAATGTATGCTAAGCCACCATATTTGGGTGTAGTTTGTGTTTGTATTTGGAACTTGTATTTGTATTCCGATTCTCTTTTCTTTTTGTCCCTTTCTTGTTCTCTTTTCATTTGATTCATTGCATGTCCTTCTTGTCCTTTTCCTTCTTTAAAAGTGTGCCCTCGATTAGAGTCCCAATACTAAGACTTGGTTGATTTCACAATAGAGATTAGTTGGACAACAGGGGATGACTATAGACTGGCAATCAGCACCGGGAAGCCCAAGTTCCTACATTGTGAAAAGGGTATTGCGCATGGAGATACCAGTGGATAGCTATCCGAATGTAAGCTATGTAACATTGATCTCTTGCTTTTGAATATATTTTTAGCTCAACAATAATTCTGTCAGTAGTTATGATTAATAAAAGAAACTGTTTAGAATAACTACATTTCTTGTGGATATCAGTTCAACTTTGTAGGGAGGCTTCTAGGTCCTCGAGGCAATTCCCTTAAGAGGGTGGAAGCTTCTACAGGATGCCGTGTATTCATCAGAGGAAAGGGTTCAATAAAAGACCCTGAGAAGGTAATTTTTTTCAGAAGGCGTCAGAAGTTACGTATATTGCCTGTAGAGTTCGTAATATTTAAGTTTGTATTTGTTATATACTACCTACATCTTCATCCCGCTACTGGTAAGTTGTTTATACTCTATATTTCACGATTTTAATTTGTAAACAATGTCTTTATGCTGAAGGAGGAGAATCTGAGGGGGAGACCAGGCTATGAGCACCTGAATGATCCACTGCATGTATTGATTGAGGCAGAATTACCTGTCAATATTGTCGATGTACGTTTGAGACAAGCTCGGGAGATAATAGAAGAATTGCTCAAACCTGTGGTATTTACTTTTCGTTTATCCAGTTCATTCAATGGTCTACGGCTAGTTAGTACTTCCAAAAGCAGATTATATTCATTGTTCCATACTCTCTTGTTGGCCTGCATACTCATATCAGTAATGGGAAATAGACATGTGAAATGTTAGAGAGCATTAAAAAGGATGGCTCGGCTCTTGCTACTGTGGGGGTTTGGGAAGGATCAGGTTCACTGAGCATTGAATCAAGTAAATGATTTTGCATATAAACTTAAAGAAAGTCAAATTGTTCTTATGTAAAACAAGCAAATATCATGAATCATCTTTTTGGCTTTGTAAATTTCAAACTTCTCACGTTCTTGGATGGACCATCATTTGTGGGTCTCTCCTTTGGGAACTTGGGGATATTAAGTGATCCTATCAACACTTCTCAATTGGGTGGACGAGTCTGGTCAGATATGTCAAAGTGACATTCCTCTTGCTAGAATTCTATTATATGGTATTTCAGTTGCTTAACTTAGCAAAATTCTGTGCATATGGTGCTTTGACTACATGAGTTTGAAGGTGGAACGGTGAAATGACAGTATCTCCTTCCCCTAGTAATTGTGCATTATGTGTGTGCTAGTGTTGTTTCTAGGCCATTCTTGTGTGTCCTATGAAGGCCCCTTATCTTTTCTTCATCCCATTTCCCTTCATCTTCTGTTGCAGGATGAGATACAAGATTTCTACAAGAGGCAACAGCTAAGAGAACTTGCTATGCTGAACTCCAATTTCAGAGAAGAGAGCCCTCAACCGAGGAGTAGTGTGTCTCCTTTTGGTTCTAGTGGGATGAAGCGTGCCAAAACTGGTTGGTAGCAGTTCTATAATTATACTGGATGGTTTCATCAGGATTTCCATGACTCCTCCTGCTTCTTATCACCATGTTTTGCCCCTGGAAGCATCCCATGCTAAAGCTCCAAAGTGTGATCTCTAAAATACCTTGGTTGTTGAGCTATAATGCAAGAGACTCGTTCGAGAACATGAAAAAGGGAAGGAAAGATGACAACATTTCTTATGTCTACTGTAACTCTAGTTGATTGCAGTTGTTGAAGTAGAATATGCATTGGATTTATTTGTTGTTGACGATTACTTGATTAGTGTTTGGAAATTGTTGTATAGTGCTAGCCTTTGATTTAGCATTGGGCTTGAAACACAGATTAAATAGTTCTATTACATTTCTTCTTGTGAGTTTTATCCTCGATATTTAGCAGTAGTTCTGGGAATCTCACCTTGCTTTGGTGTTAGTAGTCCATTGACAAGAAATGTCCTCAATAGGCTTCCCATGATGGTGTTCCAAGTGCTTTGGGGGTGAGTTGGCCGGGCCCGCCGAGCTAGCATAATGACTTTCTCATTGACCTTGTAACAACTCAACTTCATAGTAACTTAACCACATAATTAGCCATTCTTTTGCTCATTAAATGACATACTTTCTTAGGTGGCCACTGGTCATGGCCAAGAAACCACCGGACCGGAGATGGCAGGGAATTTGATGTAAAAAGACCAACGATGATGAAAGAGGAATAGGAGCTTACTCTGAATGATTACGAGATAGGCAATGAGACAAATTCAAGATGGGAGAGCATTTTGATAATTCACTTTGAATACAGGGAAGTCTACTAGTAGGAATTCCTCAGAGTGTATTATGGTTTTTCACTGAAGGGGGTGGATCGAAGTGATTGTAGCGAAGAATTGATCTAAAACGAAGCATATCGTCTATGTGAATTGTAAAAAGAATAGAATATGACCCTAATCATTCTTTTCGAATCACTCCAGTACGATAGATCGAGAGGGTGCAACTAACCCAGCTAAATTGGTTTTCTCTCGTGGCTCTTTTTCCTATACTAGTTATTGCACACATGCGTTGCACGTGAACCATTTTGAGTTGTAGTTTAATTTTACTTTAATTTTGTGTGCACATAAGGGGGGAAGAAATGTAGTAGCCATTCACAAAATAATTAAAAAACATTGGGAAGTATGTAAAAAAAAAAATAATGTACACAATACAAGTACGCATCATGTTAATGCTTCAAATCGAAGCATATTACTATTAATCTTTATTTTTATAAAATGTTGAAATGCCATCGTCTTTGGTAAAATTGAAGCAAATCCTAAACTTTGAATCTTCTATTTTACTTGGAGTAATCTAGGAATTTGTTTTTTAACTAAGCAAAAAAAATGTATGTTCTAATGGCTTTCATAGAAATAGATGGATTAACGAATTTTAGAATGCTATCGTCTTTGGTGAAATTGAAGGCGATCATTAAAATTTGAAATTTTTGTTTTACTTGAAAAAATAGGACTTGTTTTTAATTGAGCAACTAAAGTATGTTGTGATGTCTTTTATAGAAATAGATGGAATTGACGTATTTTAGAATGAACTATTATTTTCTTTGCAAGTCAAAGCACGTCGAATCATCAAGAATCAAGTAAGCTTAACGGATACAAAATTATCCAATGAATTTGTATACCTCAATTTAACCATCTAAATATGACAAACTCAGTTGAAATATAATCAACTCCGTCCTAATACACTTTTCTTTAATTTCACTCAATTATAGATTGTAGATTGTATATTTAAGAACCCACTTATATATAAAGTGGTCCACTTAAATTCTTGGTAGATATGATGGATGATACATTTTTGAAAAAAAAAAACTGAACTCCATTCAAATACATACAAGTACAAGCACAACAAAATTTGCATACTTAGGACTCAGAGGACATGTTATTTGATCTCCTGAACGAGTAAATATTCAATGCAATGGTGATACCATGCCACCATTGATGACATGGTATCACCAATCAATAATAAAACTCTAAGTATGGAAGGTGAACCCCACTTGAGCTTACATGGAGGAAGAGTGAGAAGTTATTTGCTTACTACTTATTTGTCTTAATATTATTGGTTGGTAATACCACATCAAATTGTCATGTGGTATCACAGTTGTAATGAATATTTTCTCCTCCTGAACATTAAAAACCTAAGAAAGGCCACGAGTCACACCTAAGAATCTGTAGAAAAACTTATATATACACATGTAATAATTACCCAGGATTTTCAAACACAGTGTCACCAAGTCATTGGTCCCAAACATGAACTATCTATTTAGGATTCACAAAAAAAGAAGCCAACATAATTTAGGCATTGTTTGTTTATAGCGCCCCTGAATATCTGAATTTATAATTTTGAAGGATTTATTCTCCATGTTCTAATAGGTTAGACATTTCTGGTCTGTATTGATCAGTACTTCAGATCATCTGACGGAACAACACCCCTCGCCTCAATTTCACCACCCAAATCAGAGAGATTAATGTTTCTCTCTATAAACCATATCTTATTTTTATGATCTTTCAACAGCCACATATACAGATTTGGAGTTCCTACAAAATATATTCTACAATAACGATTAATCGTAGTCTCTTTAGACAAAAAAAAAAACTTGCAAATAGGTGTTGCCAAGTTAAAAGAATTGACATAATTTTTCCATGATACCTTACTTGTCAATTTCTGGATTCATTTTGGCTCAGGAAGGATATAGCTACGGTCACTGCAAAGATCCTAATCATCCTAGAGGAATATTAGGAAAAATAATGATTACACTATAAGAGAAAATAAAAATAAAAACAAAATTTAATGACTCGCCAGGAAATTCTAGAGAGGCAGAAAAGAAAGAGAGCTCTCGCTGAGTTCCTACCTAGGTAGGGTGATCCAGTGTGCATATTTTTGTGTGTGATGTATAAAGCAGAAAATCCAATTACAGGAGCTACTTCAACTCGTGAACTTGGGGATCAAATGAAGAACATATTAAAAAATTATGAGAGATATACACACATCAAAAAACAGATTATGCAAGAACACATTGAAAAAATTAATAACAAATCAAGACCAACTCATAACAGAAAATCAAATCAGAAAATAGACAATAAATCAAACCAAAAAAAATAACAAAGGAAAAGACACTTGCAATTTTTTTGATTACCTAGCAAAACAATGATTTTCCATAGTTAACTCATACACGAGACTTCAATCGCCATGGATTACCATTCTCGCGACATGGCTGAAAGTTGTCGAACTTGGAGTTTTCTGGCTTGACTCTATGCGTACTGATTGAAAATATGAATCATTTGTTCAAAGTATGTTACAGGAGTCCAACTGTCATCAGCCCAAAAGTCCACATAACTAATGATAATTACTTATAATTTAATATTGTTTTTAATTATAAAAGATAGGATAGACATTAGTTATGATGTTAAGGTTATTTTGGTCAATCAAAAATTTTTCACTTTTGTTGACATTTAGAAATAGTATAGATTCTTTCGGATAGCCCTATTACATCTGTCCACTACAGAGTTGGTCTGACTCTTAGTACAACTTTTAACTTTTCTAATTCGACATGATAACCCCCCGTAAATATAGGATTCTAGGAGAGATCAATTAGGCTTGGTTAACCCTGCCAAACTCTCTCTTTATTATACAAAGAACTAACTGTCTCTTTTAATGTTATGAAGTTTCTCAAGATCGTTGCTCATGGTGGAGTGAACTTATTGACATATTGGGTACAACCAAGCAGCCACCCCAATCGATGACAAACAAGGAAAAAGGAAATCAGAGACTTACGTTGTTGCACAAATAGAGTTATGTCCATAGTTCACACTCAATTACCAATACTTCATTAGAAGAGAGAGATAAATTACAATTATTTTTTATGGATAGAATTGAAAGAGCATAAAAGGGCTTATTCGCCAACAAAAAATTGACGGAAAGACTAATGCCACCATGTGTATGTTTAGGGGTGGCAATTTTTGACACGACACGATAATTCGATATGAACACGATACGAATTAAATGAGTTTGGGTTGACTATTTTTTGGTACAAACCCGTGTATGACACGACCCGTCAACACGAAATATTAATGGGCCGTGTTCGGGTTCAACCCATTTAATCCGAATTGACCTAAATTGACCTGTGTATTTAATCGGGTTGACACGAACCCGTCTGAACTGTTTTGACCCGAATTAACCCACCACTATATAAGGAACTTAATTATTTTTTTCCAACCCTAACTTCCTTTCTTATTTTCCTCCGGGCTAGATCCGCTGCCTCCAGCGTCCAGCCTTCTTCCCTCTGCCTGAGTCTGCCAGCCCTAGGTTTGCTCTCATTCTCTCGCTCTTTCTCTGTCTCTTGCTCATTCTCTCGCTCTTTCTCTGTCTCTCGCTCTTTCTCTGCTTATTGATAAATGATAAGGTGTTAAGGTTGGTCCCCCTCCTCTGTCTGATTTACCACCGGAGTTCGGCCGGAAACCGACATGTCCCAAACTAATAGACACTGAAAATCTTGCCTAGAAATTGAGAAATTTCCCAAACTAACAAAGAACACATCAATTTTAGGGTTGTCTTTGTTTGCTCGACCGGAACACATCAATTCATTTGAAAGTTTTAGGTGTCTCTTTTATGTATTTAGTAATTTTCTGTCGTTAGATTTGGCAAAAATTTTGAAAGAGTTATGCTTTGCTCCATAGGTCTCTGTTTGGTAAAGCTTTGCATCTGGATTTTAATTATTTCTTCCATTGGTTTTTTGGGTTTTGTTATCTTTTAATTCTTGGAATAGTTGAAAGTTGTTCAAAGCCAATCTTAGGAGTTGAGCCAATCCTGAGTTTGGTTTTCTGCCTCCAACTTCTATGAATGCCTATAAGGTGTTCGATTAAATGATTCAGGACCCAAGAATATCATACCCACCACCGCATTAAGTATTCCATTTGGGAAAAAAGTTCAGTGTAGTGGGTTATACTCGAGAGCTTTCTGCTCTCTGTCTCTCTGGTTTTCCTTTTTTTGTTATGTCATGTCGGGTTGGGTCGTGTTAGGCGGGTTGGGTCGTGTTTACTCGAACACGGCTTGTGTAAATCGCGGGTCACAGGTCGTGTCGGGTTAGTCGTGTTTCGAGTCAGGTCGTGTTCATGTCCAAATTACCTAAGACCCGACCCGGACACGACACAACACGACACGATTGCCACCCCCTATGTATGTTATACCTGCCATTTTTAAATATTATGCTTAGTTAAACACTATGATCAAATACCAAATAATGTCACTGGTTGTCCGAGGGCCAATCTCAAGGACAGGCTCGCAAAGGGAGGTTTACAAGTCTTCCATCCTAGTAGGACTTGGGAAAACATGTATTAGCACTTTTTTTTTGGGTTTTTGAGGTGTGGGTACAATTTTTTAGACTTATTTAGGTAAAAGTGTATAGATAAGTTGTTTATTCCATTAAGTACAATTTTTATAAAATTTTTTGTGTTTAGGTATAAAATTCAAATGAATTAAAATCCTTTTTACCTAAACACCCTTCCTTAATTTATGCAGTTATCATTGACAGTTATTTGAGGAAACAAATATGTAAAGATTACATATTTGTTATCATTCATTTTTGAATTTTGAATGAGCATTTTTTTGTAGTATATCTGCAGTAAAAGTGTGTGTTCAACGGCTGAGATTTTTTTTTCGATATATCTCTACAGTAAAAGTCTTCTTTAACGGCCGGTTTCATTGCGATTTCGTTCAACGTACGGCTTGACGATTTACTTTTCCGGTTGAGGTATATTATTAGTTTATTTTCGTTTGCTTCCAATGTCTATTTTTCTTAATCAATAGAGGATTTTTTCGGAAAAAGAAATTGCAAATACCGATCACAATCATCGGCTTGAAGATAAGTTTTTAATAATTATATTTCTTCTCTTATTCGGTCATTTTTATTGGGAAATCGTAATTTTGATTTTGTTTTATGTTGTTCGTTGTTGGGATGAAGGGAAAAAAAGCTGCTTTGGTTTTTAATGGGTGTAACTATTTTTTGTATAAACAGTAACTGTTGTGTAACTGTATTGAAAAAAAAAAAAAACTGTTTTGGTTTTTAATGGGTGTAACTATTTTTCGTATAGACAGTAACTGTTGTGTATCTGTGTTGAAAAAAAAGATTGCTTTGATTTTTAATGGGTGTAACTATTTTTCGTGTAGACAGTAACTGTTGTGTAACTATTGTACTCCTCTTTTTTTTTTTTTTTATGTGTGGAATATTCAGTGTTTGAACACAACTAAATATTTATGTTGTGCTATAGATATCCCATTCCCATAGAATTAGGATGCCGAAGATCAAGGGTTTAGATTGGTAACTGCTCTTTTTTTCCTCCAATTAACTAATTGAAGCCATAAATTACGTTGGAATACAAATGGTTCTACGTCTACGTTGTGTACCTAATGGCAAATCTGGTATTTTTAAAAAATATGCACTTTACCCTAAATAAGTTTTTGAGTTGTATTTTAGCCTAAATAAGTCTAAAAAATTGTACCGGCTTCTAAATTCTCCATTTTTTACCAAACGGTACAAACCTAACACAGCACCACAACACAACTCCTTAGAAGGAGAAGTGCCATGGGCCCATATATGTATTGGCACTTAACAAAAAGAAAAGAAAAAGAAACAAAATTACACGGCCCAGAAAGCATGTTGGGCTCAGCCCAAACCGACATTTGGGCGAGAGATGAAATCCAGAATCCAATATATGAACCTAGAGTTGTTCAAATTTTCGATTGGCCGCAACTTCCTACCCAACCCGACCTTACCCTACTCTATTGAACGGCTAGCCGTAAGAATCGGATAGAAATACGAAAAATCGGGTAGGAATGCGGAATGACCATCAATTTTTGCATTCCTACCCAACCTTATCTGTACGAATTAATTAATTTATAGTCTACTAGTCCTGTTTGACAGTTCGAGCGCCTCACACGGTCACACAGCCTCACTTCACTCCTCCTTGATCGTTAAGTCCCATTCCCAGGTACTCTCTCTCTCTCTCTCTTTCTGCGCGTGTGGTCTGGTCTGGTCTGATTGCAGGCCTTTATTTTTGCGATCTGGTCATTCGAGGTCTGATCGAGGTTTGCGATCTGATCTGGTCATCGTTCAGTCCCATTTTTGTGATCTGGTCATACATATTTCTCTAGCATTTGTAGATTCAAGTTTAGCTCTTTATAGCCTCAGTCTCTGAGTTGGTTCATTGGTTACTGAGGTCGAAGTTCAAATCTTTGGGCGTCAGTGGTCTTCATGGTGCGTGGATATCCATTTGGGTAATCTTCAGATGAAGATTTTAGTGAGGTTTTCAATGTTCATTCCTTTTATTTGTATACGTTACTTAATACTTGTGGCTTTTTATTCTCTTCTTGAGCAGTCATATTTGGTTTTCACATTTATTTATGCTTTTGTATATATATATTTGTCTTTGTTGTGTCTTATTCACTTGGATTTGTTGACCCATTTTTGCGATTTGTCTCAGAGGAGTTTGGTTTTGGTTTGGGGGCAAGGTGGGGGGAGGGTTTTTGTCTTCTGGATATTTCCACTTTTTGATAGAATTCATCATCATCATCGTGTATATATATATGTATATATAATGTATGTGGTCAGAACATAATTTTTAAGAGTTATGGCCTTAGAACATACATATTTTTAAGAGTCAGAACATACATACTGGCTTGACTGGGTTTGCAAGTTTAGTGTAATAATTATGATGGATTGATGTTATTATATTTGTGAACAATTATGACGGATTGATGTAACAATTATGATGGATTGATTTTCATGTTTTCTTGTATTTTATTATAAATGATCCAAAAATTAATAGCTACAAAAGTGCTTACCTGACTTCCTATCCGATTAATCGGGTAGGAAGTCGGGTAGGAATACCACACCTGATCGGGTAGGGTAGGCCACGAAAAAGTTCTTCTGCAAAGTATCGGGTAGGAACACGGAAGACTATATTTCCTACCCGTAGGGTAAGGGGAACACCCCTATATGAACCTGTGAAGAGAGAGATTACATTTTAGTTTCTGCTATTTTCTCTCTCTATCTGACCCTAATTCGGGAAAAGTATTGATCGAAGCACAGGTCGGCGAACGCAAGCGAGCAGAGATGGGAAAACAACCGGTGAGAATGAAGGCGGTGGTGTACGCACTATCGCCGTTCCAACAGAAGGTGATGCCTGGTCTATGGAAGGATCTGGTTGGTAAGATCAACCACAAGGTCTCCGAGAACTGGCTCAGCGCCACCCTCCTCCTTACTCCTGTTATCGGCACCTACACGTACGTTCATCGCCTCCTATCTCTCGATTTCATTTGGATTTCTTTCTTTGTTCTAATCTATTCAATCAAGATTTTAACTGTACATGTAGATCGGATTTGTGTGCGCAGAGTATTGGTAGCTCTGGACCCCATGGCTAAGTGTTTGGTTGAAAATAGGACATTTATTGGAAGTAATTATCAATTGGGATATTTTTAATTGAAAAATTGAACTATAACTAATTGAACTCAGATTTGATCCAGAGGTCTCTTATCTTCTATTTGCACGTATATGAGGTTTTTTTTTTTTTTTGTTGGTTTGAAAAATTTGTGGTTGGTGGTTAGTGTGAAATATAATGAAAATCATCATATCTGAGTGCAGTTCAGAGAATAAAGGACCTGACAATCTGCGTTGAGCCTCAAATGCATTATCCCAAAATCCGGCTTAGTACAAGAAATAAGGGAATGTGTCCCTAGATAAATCTGCTTTCGGTTCATCTTTTTCATATTTAAGCAAAGTACTATTATGTGTTTAAAATCTCTAACTAACTAAGTACATGATTTAGCAAACACTCGGTGCTGTTAAAAAAATGAATTTTTTTGCAATAGAGATTTAGGAGGTTTAAATGAACTTATTGTTGTATAATTTGGTGGCTAGTTCTGGTCTACACGGCATTGTGTGGGTGATTTTGTATTCATTTGCATTTCAGCCTCTCCTCATGAAGCAAAATTAGTGGAAAGTGTCAGACATTTTGTTGAAGAGAGGTGTGATATTCATGTTTCCTAGAATGGTGAAAGAATGAGGGGAGGAAGAACTCTGTCTATAGTAAAGGGTATTGGCTTCAACATTGTCATTTGATCCTTTTATAAAAATGACAGTATTGGGGAATGAAACATGTAGGCGCATAGCAAATCTCACATTGCATTATATATTGCAGTTGCATGGATGGTTTTTTTTTAGGGGATTCTTTTCATGTTCTCTAGACTCCAAGCTTAGATTGCAGGTGAATTTGCTATTATTGACTTCCCTTTCCTTTATACTTTCAGCAGCCATTTTAGGTGTTATAGAATATATGTTATTGTTTTTAAGGGGCATTCAGCTACACAAACTAAAAAAAGTTCCTTTTTCTTTTAGCTTGGGTGTGGGTAAAAATATCATTACCTAATTTGGTCCCCATTTAACTTGGGGCTTTTGGGAGGATAGACCGAGACACTAAGCTTGGATGACCGTATGATGTAAATTTTACTATATTTAACCAAGTCTATTTACTTCACATTTTTCTAACTTACCCCCCTCTTTTTGGCTTGTCATGGCATTTATGTGGTAAGTTTCTTTCTCTTTGGTGATAACTCCTTCTATTAAGTTTTATGTTTGGATGATATTTTCTTTTGTATGAAAAGGATATTGAACTGGATTTCATCAGTTCGAGGCATTCCTTGTGATTCAACATTTATCTTTTGGCTATTGCAACTTGTTCATTTTTTTTGTCAGAAACTTGACAATGCAGTGTTGCAGTTTTGTTCATGGACATTTAGGCTCCAATAGTCCAATTCCAATTTGTTTCTATGTGTACTATTTTGATTTCCGAGTCTTACTTCTGGTCTTGACAACGTCGTGAATTTGTTTCCCCCTTTTTCTTGTTGTCTTGTAGGGGACAGTGAATACTTTGTTATATGATTGGTTTGTGGTGACTCTGTTAAGTTTTGGTCCCACAAACACTGTTGCAGCAAAAATACTTGCACAAACTAGCATATTGTTGTTTTCAGCTTAGTTAATTGCCATTGAGGTTTGTACTAACCATATTTTTTCATGTGTGGTTCACATTTCTTTATGCATGCAGCTATGTCCAGCAATACCAGAAAAAGGAGAAGTTGGCGCACAGATACTAAAGTCATCCGTGAAGTTGCACTTTCCAATTCTGTTGGGGATTTTATATTTTTCTCTTCTTGTACCAGCAAATAAGCTGAAATTATGTGATCGACTGCAACTGCAGTCATTTAGACTCTGCAACTTTATTTTTGGTTTCTAGTTGGGGTTTTGAAACATTTGTGGATCTGTGGAGTGTTTTAATGAATTTTCCGCCAGAAAGTTTGTAAAAATAATAGCATGCTTAATTTAGCGTGGCTGAAGCTTGGAAGGTCCATGAATAGTTGAGGCCATCACCACCACCCTTCCACCTTCTTTTGCCTTGTAGTTTGTGGCTCTGCCATGGACTTTGCTTGGTTTGGCTTGGGTCATGTTTTTCTATAGTCTTGCTGCAGTGATAGGAATTTGTGTTTTTACCTTGTTGCTGATGTTGCTCAGCTTAGGGCCATAAAATCTCGGCACACTATGGTAAGGTGGTGACCCTCAGTTGCCGAGTTTATCGTTGGTAAAAGAGAAGAGAAAAAGAGGAATTGGTGAACAAATGGAATTTTGTTTGTGCTTTGCTGTTTTAGGAACTATTTCATTGACCAAAAGCAATCTGTTTGGACACTGAGTGGAAGCATTGAGCTAACCTGGAAATTCATTTGTTGAAAGTGTTTATTCTTGATGGACTGGTTCACCTTGTTTAAAATTTTCTGTAGATTGTAGAAGGTATTTTAAAATTCATCATAGTGCCTGATTAAAAAGAAAAAGGAAGGCTAGAGGAACTCTTTGCTTCGTGAGCCTTGAGTTTAGCAACTCTTTCACGAGTGTAGCACCACAGGCTTTGTATGATCTTGGTTTGGAGCCTTGTGCTCGTATTACGGTTCAGGGCTTCTTGTTGCACATCCATATCAATATTGATAATCTGAATTTTTACAATAGCATCTCGTGGGGAGGTGGAAATAATATGATGCTAAAACATTATGATTCTATGGGGTATTAGATTTCTTCATTTCTCTTTGTTTCTGTCACTGTCCTGTATTAGTAACAAATTTAGAGCTTGTCTAACTCAGCTCTCCAAAATAATTAGTCAAAATATATTTAAATATTATATTCTCTATTTTAGCTAGTTTTTCACAAATTCATTTTAGTTACACTCTCTATTTTAACTAACTATTTCACCCAATTTTTATTAACTTCCAATAATTTAAAGAAAAATACAACATATATATAGAGAGAGATAGAGAGAGAAAAAAGTAGAGAGAGAATTTAGAGAGGCTAAATGGCTCTCCACATTTGGATAGCAAGGAAATCTGCTGGTAGGAATTCCTCAGAGCATATTATGGTTTTTCATTGAGGGGGTGGATCCGAAGCGATTGCAACGAAGAATTGATCTAAAACGAAACATATCGTCTATGAGAATTGTAAAAAGAATAGAATATGACTCTAATCGTTCTTTTCGAATCACTCCAGTAAGATAGATCGAGGGGGTGCAACTAACCTGGCTAAATTGGTTTTCTCTCGTGGTTCTATTTCCTATATTCTTTTAGATAGCTCTACTACATCTGTCCACTACATAGTTTGTCTGACTCTCATGAGTTGGTCCGACTATTATGAGCAAGTCCGTTGACTCTTAGTACAACTTTTGACTTTTCTAATTCGACATGATACCCCCTTGGCGTAAATGTAGGATTCTAGGAGAGATCAATTAGGCTTGGTTAACCCCGCCAAACTCTCTCTTTGTTATACAAAGAACTGTCTCTTTTAATGTTATGAAGTTTCTCAAGATTGTTGCTCATGGTGGAGTGAACTTATTGACATACTGGGCACGACCAAGCAGCCACCCCCATCAAAGACAAACAAGGAAAAAGGAAATCACAGACTTACATTGTTCCTCAAATAGAGTTATGTCCACAATTCACACTCAATTAACAATACTTCATTAGAAGAGAGAGATAAGTTACAATTATTTTTTATGGATAGAATTGACAGAGCATAAAGGGCGGATTTGCTAACAAAAAATTGACTGAAGACTGAGGCCACCATGTGTATGTTATATATGCCCCTTTTTTTAAAGATTATCCTTAGCTAAACGGAGGTGTTTCAATGACAGGCTCGTAAACAGAGCTGTGTTTTTTTTAGTTCAACGGTTAGGGTTTGTCCGAATTAGTTTATGTACACTTTGACTAATCCTCTCCCTGGTCCTGTCAAGGACAAGTCATCCACGCTAGGATTAAGATATTCATGAGAGATAAATCTCCCATAACCTGATTCTAAAAAATTATCAAGATTCAATTATCACTTGAACTACCCTTAAGTTAACCAAGGTTTACAATTGAATGAAGAACCACAAATCAAGGAACTTATCTTCCATTCTAGTAGGACTTGGGAAAACATGGCATAACCACCAACAGGAGAAAAAAAACACACCCAAGAATAAATAAATAAAAACCTAACTTATCTAACTCATATTCTCATAAAATACAATCAAAAATAAAAATAATAGGCAAACACCACAAGATATATTTAAATAATATTCATATTTATGTATCTTCATTTATATAAAAAAATTTAAAAAAAAAATAGGGTGAACTCGTGCTCACCTTAGCCCGTTACCAGATCTGCTCATGCATGCTATTTTTGGTAAGGGGTTAAGGTAGGCATGAGTTTACCCTCAAATTTTTTTAAAAGATTTTATATTTGTTTATTGAGATATATAAATATAAACATTATTTAAATATATATATATCGTTACAAAATAATTCATTTGTGTTCAATAAATTTTTATGCAACAAGTATGATGTAATAAATTTATATTTATATTTAAACTACTAATAAAAATACCTTAACATAAAAAACTTCTTATTTACTATTTTACCCTTATAAAAAACTATAAAAGCTAACACGTCCTTTGATAGTTAAATATACAAATTACGATTATATCCTTTTGTATTTAAATAAAAAACTAATTTCTAACATATCATGTAAATCTCTCAATCTTTGCAAGACTTTTGAATGGTCATATTATACTTAACATGATATATAAAAATGATATTATTTTTTTTTTCAAAACCCTAATATTAATACACATCAATAAATCTATTGATATAATATCATCTCTAATGCCTAAAAACTGATATATTTATATTTTTTCTTCATTCACAATCAAAATAATTTGGTAAAAAAGTATTGAGGCAAGTAAAAACAAGAATGACAAAAGGAAAAATAATCGAGAAAATAAAATTTTAAAATCCTTACTACTTGATAGCTCGAATGAAAGAACATAAAAAATGAGTCAATTGGATGTTTATAGTTGTGAAGAGAATATACATAATTTAAATGTATAATTAAATTTTTTTAATGTACTTTATCAAAATTTTCAACAAAAATTGCATTGCTAGTACAATAACAGGGGAACAGTAGGCCTTTGCAAAAGAAGTGGGAAACAACATGCTTTTTGGCCTCAGGCCGGTCAAAAACCTGAAATCTCAAACGAGGAATGAGCTGTGGGTCTAATTAAAAAACGGTGCCGTTGCATTAAACAACAACATGTGCTGAAATAATGCCGATAGTCTTCAACATCAGAGGAGCCACGCCCCTCTCTCTCTCTCTCTCTCTCTCTCTGACCCTAATCTCTTCGGCAAAAACGCAAAAGTGTCGATCCAAGCACAGATCGGCTTACGCGAGCGAGCAGAGATGGGAAAGCAACCGGTGAGGATGAAGGCGGTGGTGTACGCGCTATCGCCGTTCCAACAGAAGGTGATGCCTGGTCTATGGAAGGATTTTGTTGGTAAGATCAACCACAAGGTCTCCGAGAACTGGCTTAGCGCCACCCTCCTCCTTACTCCTGTCATTGGCACCTACACGTACGTTCATCGCCTCCTATCTCTCGATTTCATTTGGATTTCTTTCTTTGTTCTAATCTATTTAATCAGGATTTTAGCTGTACATGTAGATCGGATTTGTGTGCGCAGAGTATTGGTAGCTCTGGACCCCCTGGCTAAGTGTTTGGGTGAAAATAGGACATTAATGGGAAGTAATTGTAAGAATAAAATTAAGTTTTTAAAACTTTTCATTGAATATCCACTTTAATTGAGTTTAAATATTTTAATTGAGTGTTGAATTTTCAGTTACATATTTTTATCTAATTTATTGTGTATATTAAAGAATATAAATTAATCATCTTAAAAATAGTTTTAAAGGCAATGTGTGTAAGTTACTAACCTAATGGGTATATAAGTGGCTTTGAGATAGCTTTTGGCCTGGTACGAAATCAACAAGCCAGAAACTTTCCAATTACCTATTTCAATTCTTTTATACTTGGCCTACTTTTCCAATTATCATATATTTTTTTTTTAATTTTTGGTCAACTTCGATTCGAGTCAGATTCACTCCTTCCTTCCGATGGGCGTGACCATTGAGGAGGTGCTGCGGGGTTTGATCTTGGAGTCGCTGGTGTCTGTCAGTACTCTCACGCGAGGAGGCTCAGCTGTTTTAAGTCAGTGTTCACACGACTCTCAGACTCAGAGGGCAGCTCTTTCTAATTTATAGTATCTATTTTATTCTATTATAAATTGATTGTTATTTTATATTTATTTGCATATTCTTGTTAGTTTGTGATTTGAATATTATTTTGTTTAGTAAAATTATGTATATTTATGCTAATTTCCCCAACAATCTAAAGCAGCTGTGAATTTGGTATAAAACAGTCCTTGAAAAATAATATTCTAGTGATTGAACGCGTTATGAGTCTTAAAGTATGCAGTTGCAATGCCTATATCAACAATCAATTTGAACCTCAACAATTCCATTACTCCCAATTGGAATTTGATTCAGTGTAGGCATTTCATCACACTTCACTATCTTCATCTGAAACAAACAATCTATGTCGCTCACTCCAGAACCAGCAGTGTATTTTTTTTTTTTTGGTATGCTATTCCACTGATATATGTCGTCGCTCTAATCCGGAACCTCTGGTGGATGTCATTAGTTACTAATATTGGGATGTGAAGTAAAAACAAAGTAATAGCATTCTTTTTGGAAAAAAAATGAGTATGACTTTTTGTACAATGGTATCTTTCGTTCTGTACACTCACATGTTTTATGCTATAGAGTCTATGCATGTTAATGAGTATGACCATTCATTTATTCGTTTTTGGTGTCATTTGATATGTTTGTTCACTTAAAATGTAAGATCTAATATTTTTACTTTTGATTTAAATAACATAGGATAAACCCACTTCAAAGAAAAAAAATGATGCCCAGATAGAAATAAAAAAGCAAGGAAGATGAATTTTCCAAATGCTGACAAATAGTCTTTCAGACGGCTCCTTTTTACCTTCTTTTGATTTCTCAAGCGTTCGAAACTCGACCTTAAACTAAGTGAACTTGTAAGCCAGATCTTTGACAAGATGAGAAGCAAAGAAAGCAGTGCAAAAGGATAGATTTGATGATGTTGAGCACTATGGGGTACTGATAAGCTTATAACGGGAAAACCTTTTCCCCACCCAACTTCTGTTGATGTCTGGAGAATGAGATAAGGGAAAGACATACTGCACATAGCTATTAGAGTTTTTTTTTTTTTCAACAATTGTTTAGTGCATCAGCCTATAGTATACTTTGGTTGATTGAAGCACCTCAAATCATCCTATTGCATAATTCTTCTTCTTTTTTTTTTTCTTCCTATTATTTCCTTTGGTAGGTACTGATTCACCGTGGGTGCGAGCATGAAAATCCAAATATACAAAATAAGGATAAGACTACTTATTATTTACCTCTCCAATTTCTTGCTACCGGTGGCAAGTCGTGTATTACTAAATACGAGAGTTTATTATAATTGTTTCATATTCAGAGTGATAAAAACTACATACAGTAGATCCCCTTACATACACAGGACCCTAAACCCTGATTTCTTAGAAATTGTCTCTTTACTATTCAAAGTTTGTTGTAATAGTAGATCACTGGTATAAAAAAAAAAAGTTCAATAAAAGAATGCATGACACTGATAGTTTCCCTCGCTCTTATTTATGAAGTACATAACTATTGTTTCTATTTTAATTATCTGTGAACTTGAGGACATATCTTTATAGTGAGAATTCATAATGATATCATGAGTGTGATATTCTACTAGAAAAAGGTTTGGAAAGGGGTCTGCTTTCCATTTTGAGAATATGTTCGTTTTGTTTTAAAAAACAAAACAAAAATTAGAACTAAGATAAATCTTAAAATCAAGATAATTGAGTAAATTATCTTTTTAGCTAAAAATTGTTCTTTGGCTTGTGTGGTATTGAATGTCTTTATTCCAATAGCTCTCTATTAACTAGATGTTGTATCAACATGGAGTTTGATATATTTTTCAGTGTTTTATTGGACTCATAGTCTTGTGGAACTATTTTGATGGTTGCTCTTGTGTCCATTGTTTTTGATAACTTTATTGTTTAGTACATTACCTCGTCTAGGGATGAATCCTTTCAGTTTTTTTTTTTTAATGGAATCTCTTCTTTTGGTTATAATAAAATTGGTAGCTTAATGGGTTCTCCATACTGTACGAACTCATAAGTAGGTCTGCAAATTGAAATACACTATTTTATTGTTAGTCCATATTCTATGATCCTAACAAACTTAGAGCAACTCATCTCTTATATGACTCGATGGATACTCAAAAACAACTAGGTTTTGAATTGATTATCCTAGACACCAGTCTTAATGCATTTTAACAGTGTGACAAACGCCTAGAATATATTTCTATGAATGTGCTTATGAGATAATGACATTGCAGTGATATTTCCTAGTGTCATTGATGAAGGTAAATCCAAGAAATACAAGATACAATTTGGCAGTACCTCGCATACGAGATGTATATATATGGATTTTTGTTTAATAATTTCTATTTTAGATGGCTTCTTGTTATATTTTTATATCCTTGAATTGTCGGTATTAGCAACATATTTGCATTTACGTTAATACACATAGTTCAAAATTCGATGATAGACTTTGGTAACAATATTGTGATGTATGGATGCACACCAAAGGCATGAGACTCATTATTATTGTTATTGTTTTTATATTTATACAAGCCATCAAATTTTATTTGATATTGACTGATGTGTAATTTAAGTAGATTAATGGTCTGTATAACTTTGTGAGATTGGAAAATCTTGCAATGTGGGCTAATATTCTTTATATGATTCTATATGTGCTGCTCAAAAGTAATGCCTTAGAAATTTAGAGAAATTTAATAAATGTGAGAGTTATATCTTAATTAAGTAGACTCATTTAAAGCTATCGGATGCATGCCACTTTTCTAGACTATTTGTAAGCATTAGTGCTATAAGTGCAATTGCAGTATATATATTCAAAGCATACTTGTGCTCTGTGTATAATGTTTTGTGTATATGCAAGCCCAGAAGTTCACTCATTCAAAAGCACTCCTTGAACTAGATTCATCCAATATGTGGTATGACCATTGGGCTAGGTATTCTTGCAATGTGGGGGAAAATTTATTTCAGTAATCCTGTCTAATGTGGAGATTACATATTTTAATGTGCAAAATATATATACATATATATATATGCCTACCTAGTGGAAGTATAAGGATAGAAGGAAGTCCTTACTTACTTTAATGCATTTGATCGTGTTTTGTGATCTTGAAAAGCAGGTCAAATCAATACAACAAGGAATTAAGAAGGCGTGCACGTCTGAGCGAAATATTCAACTGTGAAGAATGATCATTCTATATTGAAATTATAAATCTCAGTCAAACAAAGTTGACAAGTAATTATAGAGCTTTCGAGGAAAGTCATGAGACATGAATATATAAAAGATGATCAGTGAGCTTTCGAGGAAAGTCTTGCTTTTGAGAAAATATGTCTCAAGAACTGTCTAGGGGGATGGGCCTAAGCCCGCAAGGGAGTCACCTAGGGAGGTAACCCAACTTTTGTGATTGGGGATCCCATGAATGAAGTTCAATGGGTAGCAACAATCCATACTGCGTGACTCATTAGCACCGTTGTTGAGAAAATATCCTAAGAGGAAATATTTTCATGTTCATCCCTATGGCAGAGGTGCATATGTAGTGTGACGATAAGGAAGGGTTTTACCCTGAATGAGACCGAGGCAGGAACACTCCTGCAGGGTATTGTGCACATGTACCCTTGGAGGGCTCACCTAAGTGAGAGTAGTCGTGAGGCTGTGACTATGAGAATTGGACTATTCTCTAGAAACTCTCATGAGAATCAAGATCAAGTGCAAGGCTATTAATAGCACTAACCCGCGAATCTTGACCAATATCGGTACTGTGTGTGTGACATGTTGAACTCTGGTTCAAAGGGTTTAGTTCAAGCATTTGGTTACTATGATCCTTCAGAGGAAAACTGTCAACACTAAGTGAGGTTCAAGTTCGGAAGACCCCTACACTTGTTGCACAGTATAATAGTTGCCCATATTTTCTATATTAAAGTATATACAAAATATTTGAGATACATTGAAGTTTCAAAAACTTGTGGGGGTTTGTAAGAATAAAACTAAGTTTTTAAAACTTTTCATTGAATATCCACTTTAATTGAGTTTAAATATTTTAATTGAGTGTTGAATTTTCAGTTACATATTTTTATCTAATTTATTGTGTATATTAAAGAATAAAAATTAATCATCTTAAAAATAGTTTTAAAGGCTGTGTGTGTAAGTTACTAACCTAATGGGTATATAAGTGGCTTTGAGATAGCTTTTGGCCTGGAACGAAATCAACAAGCCAGAAACTTTTCAATTCTTTTATACTTGGCCTACTTCTCCAATTATCATATATTTTTTTTTATTTATGGCAACTTTGATTCGAGTCAGGTTTACTCCTTCCTTTCAATGGGTGTGACCATTGAGGAGGTGCTGCTGTGAGCATCTGGGTTTGATCTTGGAGTCGCTGGTATTTGTCAGTACCTTCACGCGGGGAGGCTCAGCTGTTTTAGGACAGTGTTCACATGACTCTCGGACTCGCATGCCAGCTCTTTCTAATTTATAGTATCTATTTTATTCTATTATAAATTGGTTGTTATTTTATATTTATTTTCATATTTTTTTTAGTTTGTGATCTGAATATTATTTTGTTTAGTACAGTTATGTATATTTTTGCTAATTTTCCCAACAGTAATTATCAGTTGGGATATTTTTAACTGAAAAATTGAACTCTAACTAATTGAACTCAGATTTGATCCAGAGGTCTCTTATCTTCTATTTGCACATGTGTATGAGGGTTTTTTTTTTGTCGGTTTGAAAAATTTGTGGTTGGTGGTTAGTGTGAAATACAATGAAAATCATCATATCTGAGTGCAGTTCAGAGAATAAAGGACCTGACAATCTGCGTTGAGCCTCAAATGCATTATCCCAAAATCCGACTTAGTACAAGAAATAAGGGAATGTGTCCCTAGATAAATCTGCTTTATGTACATCTTTTTCATATTTAAGCAAAGTACTATTATGTGTTTAAAACATGGTTACCACAATTCACTAAACCCTTAACGACCCACGATCTGGGTACATCGATCCGAAACGTGGTGAGTTCGCGATCCAGATCACCAAAATTGACGACCCCAATTGCAATATTAACCCTAAATCAATTCGCTTTAGAAAATGGAGCACAAATATAAATACATATTAATTAACTACATGTATATAGATTTATAATTATATATTGTTTTAGATAATAGAAAATCAAGCACAATTATAAAATAAATGATAACTAACTTAGTGTTTATGAATGTTTTGTAATATATAATGTTTTATAGTAGTGAAAACGATCTACATAAGAGTTCCAAAACGAATTGAGACCCAAACTACCGTACCAGCTAAACCTACCTCCATCGTACTACGTACCTAAGAAAGTGTCATACCATGTACCCGTACCTGTACCACGTACCAAAGCGACCCACGATTCAGGTAACATTGGTTTAAAATCTCTAACTAACTAAGTACATGATTTAGCAAACACTAGGTGCTGTTAAAAAAAAATGATTTTTTTTTTTGCAATAGAGATTTAGGAGGTTTAAATGAACTATTGTTGTATAATTTGGTGGCTAGTTCTGGTCTACACGGCATTGTGTGGGTGATTTTGCATTCATTTGCATTTCAGCCTCTCCTCCTGAAGCAAAATTAGTGGAAAGTGTCAGACATTTTGTTGAAGAGAGGTGTGATATTCATGTTTCCTAGAATGGTGAAGGAATGAGGGGAGGAAGAACTTTGTCTATAGTAAAGGGTATTGGCTTCAACATTGTTATTTGATCCTTTTATAAAAATGACAGTATTGGGGAATGAAGCATGTAGGCGTGTAGCAAATCTCACATTGTATTATAAATTGCAGTTGCATGGATGGGTTTTTTTTAGGGGATTCTTTCATGTTCTCTAGACTCCAAGCTTAGATTGCTGCATCAGGTGAATTTGCTATTATTGACTTCCCATTCCTTTATACTTTCAGCAGCCATTTTAGGTATTATAGAATATATGTTATTGTTTTTAAGGGGCATTCAGCTACACAAACTAAAAAAAGTTCCTTTTTCTTTAGCTTGGGTGTGGGTAAAAATATCAGTACCTAGTTTGGTCCCCATTTAACTTGGGGCTTTTGGGAGGATAGACCGAGTACAGATAACAGTTGGCATTGTTTGCACAATGTGGTGTGTGTAAAAAATATCATTACCTAGTTCGGTCTACATTTATCCCGGGTGGGGGGGAGTTTTGGGATCGACCACATCTCACGGGTGTTTGTCCGATACTTCTATCACCAGACTAGACACTAAGCTTGGATGACCGTATGATGTAAATTTTACTATATTTAACCAAGTCTATTTCCTTCACATTTTTCTAACTTACCCCCCTCTTTTTCGCTTGTCATAGCATTTATGTGGTAAGTTTCTTTCTCTTTGGTGATAACTCCTTCTATTAAGTTTTATGTTTGGATGATATTTTCTTTTTTAGGAAAAGGATATTGAAATGGATTTCATCAGTTCGAGGCATTCCTTGTGATTCAACATTTATCTTTTGGCTATTACAACTTGTTCATTTTTTTTTATCAGGAACTTGACAATGCAGTGTTGCAGTTTTGTTCATGGACATTTAGGCTCCAATAGTCCAATTCCAATTTGTTTCTTTGTGTACTATTTTGATTGCCGAGTCTTACGTATGGTCTTGACAATGTCGTGAATTTTTTCCCCCTTTTTCTTTTTGTCTTGTAGGGGACAGTGAATACTTTGTTATATGATTGGTTTGTGGTGACTCTGTTAAGTTTTGGTCCCACAAACACTGTTGCAGCAAAAATACTTGCACAGACTAGCATATTGTTGTTGTCAGCTTAGTTAATTGCCATTGAGGTTTGTACTAACCATATTTTTTCATGTGTGGTTCACATTTCTTTATGCATGCAGCTATGTCCAGCAATACCAGAAAAAGGAGAAGTTGGCACACAGATACTAAAGTCATCCGTGAAGTTGCACTTTACAATTCTGTTGGGGATTTTATATTTTTCTCTTCTTGTACCAGCAAATAAGCTGAAATTATGTGATCGACTGCAACTGTAGTCATTTAGACTTTGCAACTTTATTGTCTATTGGCAGATATCAGTTACTGCAACTTTTATTTTTGGTTTCTAGTTGGGGTTTTGAAACATTTGTGGAGTGTTTTAATGAATTTTCAGCCAGAAAGTTCGTAAAAATAATAGCATGCTTAATTTAGTGTGGCTGAAGCTTGGAAGGTCCATGAATAGTTGAGGCCACCACCACCACCCTTCCACCTTCTTTTGCCTTGTAGTTTGTGGCTCTGCCATGGACTTTGTTTGGTTTGGCTTGGGTCATGTTTTTCTATAGTCTTGCTGCAGTGATAGGAATTTGTGTTTTTACCTTGTTGCTGATGTTGCTCAGCTTATGGCCATCAAAACTCGGCACACTATGGTAAGGTGGTGACCCTCAGTTGCCGAGTTTATCGTTGGTAAAAGAGAAGAGAAAAAGAGGAGTTGGTGAACAAATGGAATCTTGTTTGTGCTTTGCTGTTTTAGGAACTATTTCATTGACCAAAAGCAATCTGTTTGGACACTGAGTGGAAGCATTGAGCTAACCTGGAAATTCATTTGTTGAAACTTGAAAGAGTTTATTCATGATGGACTGGTTCACCTTGTTTAAAATTTTCTGTAGATTGTAGAAGGTATTTCATAATTCATCATAGTGCCTGATTAAAAAGAAAAAGAAAGGCTAGAGGAACTCTTTGCTTCGCGAGCCTCGAGTTTAGCAACTCTTTCAAGAGTGTTGTCGCACCACCTTGTGCTCGTAGTACGGTTCAGGGCTTCTTGTTGCATATCCACATCAATATTGATAATCTGAATTTTTACAATAGCATCTCGTAGGGAGGTGGAAATAATAAGATGCTAAAACATTATGATTCTATACAGTATTAGATTTCTTCACTTCTCTTTGTTTTCTGTCACTGTCCTGTATCGGTAACAAGCTTATAACATTTCTAACTCAGCTCTCTAAAATAGTTAGTTAAAATATATTTAAATATTATATTTTCTACTTTTTTTTTTTTGAACAATATATTTTCTACTTTAACTAGTTATTTTTACAAATTCATTTCAATTGTACTCTCTATTTTAGTTAATTACTTCACCCAACTTTTATTAACTTTCAATAATTTAAAGAGAATACAACAAATATATAGAGAGAGATAGAGAGAGAGAAAAGGCAGAGAGAGAATTTAGAGAAATTAAATGACTCCACATTTGGATAGTCATTTTGGTAAAATGGGAAATAGAGTGTGGGTTGTAGTCTTGTAGAGTGTTTTTTGTGTTTGACTAGTTAAAATAACTAAAAGATAAGAAATGAAGAGTGAGTTAGAGATGTTCTTATTGGGGCAAAGGTAAATTTGTAACGGATAACGTAAAATTAAGAGAATTTTTTGAGTTTAGTGTTTGAGGAGAGGATTTATACATGTTAGCACTTCAATTTATTTTAAATTTCTCAAATTAAAAGTTGGAGACAATCTATTGAAACTTATAAATCTTCAACAATAAAAAAGAAATAAAAAAATGTTCTCAATTATGCTAAAATAAAATTGGAGATGAGCCAAGGTAGAATGATGATTCTGTGCAGAGTAAACTTGTTCAACGATTGAGAGCCTGCTACCATTAGTAGATATTCAAAGGGATGATATGTATTTTGCATTATAATTCTTGGATTCTATTTAAATTGTGCAGTATTTTTCAGCTTTAAAAGGTAGATTAGTAGAGGGACATTCGAGTGGTTTTGGTTTTGATTTGATATGGTAATACAATTAATTGTACAGGGAAAGCACATACTCCAAAGCTGTCTGCCACTCCACATTTCAAATTTCAAAATGGGCGCTCTCTCTCTTCCCATTCCCCCTCAACCTGTCGTCCCTCACACACACACTCTCTCTCTCTCTCTGCGGAGAGTGCGGCAAAGACTTTCTACTACCAAGAGCCAGCCTTCAATCGGCTTTTTCATTCCAAGGTTGGTTTTCTCATTCAGCTGAAGTGTTAGCTTAGCGTTTCTCTCAGCTTCAACCTCTGTATTTAATCGCATTTGATATTCTCTACGATTTTTGCCCTTTGATTGTCTATTCAAACGAAGAACACATACTAGCTTATCTATGCTCAATACACATACATTTGTCCGTAAATATGATGATGTTAATATATCCGAATAAACAATGTAAGCAATCTTGGATTAGTGTTTCTAGACCTTTACACATTAAATGAAGGATGGAGTTGTCATAAATCCATCACAGCTTGAGCATTTACACCTCGGATCACCTTGGAACTGATGTTTTCTTGCGAATTTTAGCAAATTTCTAGCATTTGTTGCTCCATTGCCGAGTGATCAGAGTCTAACATCAAGTCCGAGTTCCAGACTTCAGTTGTGTATTGCAATCTCATTGATTGAGCAAGAAATCATTTAGCATCATAATACTTCATATCAGATTAATTGGTTGAATAGATTGTTTGCAATTTCTTTGTCTTTTTGAGTTTTGTTTTGCCAATTTTCTATGATCTGATAATAATGTCACTGCCTGATGTTAATGCATTTACAAACATAAATACTAGAAGCACAGTGGACTTCACTTGTTTTCCTGTTTCTGTTTGGCCATTATAACCTTTGTAATCTTGGATCAATAAAAATTCCGACATGTATTGCAGGAAATCTCTAACAAAAGCATATTGACATCCTCCTTCTGGACTCTAGGATTCAATGGCCAACGACAATGAAACCAACATTTATGAAGAGGCTCGCAAGCAACGTCTGCTAGACAATAAGAAACGGTTTGAGGTAATGTTGCTACATTTGTAATAGAGACTAGTGTTTTTCTTGTGTGGATCAAATCATTAGTATACATGTGTGTGTGTGTGTGTGTCACATAAAGCTAGAATATGATGATGGATGCCCATTTTTCTTTTGCCTCTCCCAAGCTTTATTGCTCAGGTTGGTATCATATTGGTATAACTAAGTCCATTGTCAAGCATAATTTCCAACTTAAAAAAGTAAAACACGGACATATTGACGGTATGTTATAAATAATTATGTTTTTTGTATAAAATTATATGATTTACCACAAATATAATGATAATAATACATTATTATTCATAAAAAAACTCAGTACTTTATAATAGATAAATGTTATGTCTAATTATCTAGTGTGAATTTTTGGACCAAGGTATATTAATAGTCAATAATCATCAAATTTTTTTTGTCGACAATGAATGTATATCCATCATACATAATTTAAATAATTGATCTTACTTTCTCTATTCTTCTTTTTTACAACTTTTATGCATCATTTGCTTTAATTATCATATTTTGAGTACAACATCATATGTATCCTTCGCTTTAATTATCATATTTTGATTACAACTTCAACATGTCTAGCCTACTTATATATTCTCTCGTAGTATAAGGAACACGTCAGTAACATTTTTAAGATTTTTTAATCACATGTCAAAACATATTTATTGCTTTGTAGTAGACATGGCATAAAGAAGTGTTGTCGTACACGTCACTAAAGAAGTGTCAGAAACATATCCAAAATTAAAATTTTATCATTTAATTATGAACACAGATAAAAAGAGGATTGGAAACGTAAAGTGTTTGAAGAGTGTTGGTGTCCGACAAGGATACGTCACATTCTTAAGAGTGTTCGTACTTCATAGTTACAATAACTAGTTCATGGGGATCATCCGTTATGCCAGTTTTATGTATTCCTCACTCCAAATCGACCATCAATGATATATCAAGGTACTAGTTATTTCCTGTGCCTAAATGCCCGAAGTAATGAAAAAAATAGTCAACAATAAACATATTTGTATTCACACACAAAATTAAATTACAAACGTAGAGGAGAAAGAAATGAATTTAAACACCGGTTATAGTGGAGTTGAGCGGTGGTAGTGATGGTGGGTGGTAGTGGTTGTGGTGGATGGCGACGATCGTGGTGATGCTGGCAGCCGTGGTTGGCAATAGTGATGGTGGTGGTGAGTTTTAAGTGACGATGGTGGTAGTGGTAGTCATGGGTGACGACGGTGATGGTGGTGGGTGTGTGTGGTAGTGGGCGACGGTGATGATGATTAGCAGTGGTGATGGTAGGGCGATGACAGTTGTGGTGGGTGGTGACGATGGGTACTTCTGGACAATAGTGTGATGGGTGGTGGTAAATGGCGGTGGTGGTGGGGGTAGGTGTGGTGGGGGTGGGGGTGGGGGTGGTTGGCAATGGCTAGCGGCGATGGTGGGCGATGACAGGTGGCGGTGGGTGCTGATGGTGATAGTAGTAACAAATATAAAAATGAAATGACGATGGTGGTGAGTGGTGGATGTGAACGATGACAGTAGCAATCGGTAGTGGGTGGCGATGGTAGTAGCAATCGGTGGTGGATGACGATGGTGGGGGTGGCGGTGGTGATGGTAGTGGTGATGGTCATGGGGGGTGGTAGGGGTGATGGTGGGACAGTGTCAGTGGTGGGGTGGCGGCGGTGGTAATGGTGGTGGGGCGGTGGTGGTTATTGTCGCAGAGGAGGTGGTGGGGTGGGGGTGGTAGTGGTGGTGATGAGGTGGTGGTGACAGTGGCGGCGATAGTGGTGATGGCGGTGCAAGTAGGGGTGGTGAGGCGGTGGGGTTCCAAACACTATTTTTTTTTTAAAGTACTTATGAGAAATTATAATTTCTAAAAACATTTTTAAAAAATCAGCCTAAACACACCTTTAGGAGTCTATTTTTTCTATTAAATTTGGGGTATTAATATTAGCCGTTAAATTAATTTTAAAATAAAATTTAAAGAGATCTCAACCGTAAAAAACAAAAGTCATTTTGTTTATCTTTTGATATTTAAATTATATTATACATTATACTTTATTATATAGATTTATATAGGGGATTTTAGAAAATGAAAGAAACTTACTGTTCTTCCTAGATTACATTTGCGCAACATTTCACCTATGAAACTGAGTTTTACTATGTCCAAAGTTTTCATTCCCCAACTAGAACTGCTGTGGATATTGAATAATTCTATACTTAATTTCGCTACTGGTTTGCTGAAGGATTTGGGGATTTCTAAGATTTCCAAAAGCTTGTCAGATATTACAAAATCTGAGAAGAAGTCCTCCCAGGTGACTACTTACTTCCTATATTTTTGTACAGGCAAAAGTTGGCTCTAAATATGTGAACAATTCTTGTACCCTCAATTTTTTTTCGGCTCCTTTACATTCTCTTTCTTATTTATATCATGCAGCAACAGCAACGTCCGGTAAGACGAAAATCAAGTAGTGATTTCATGCTGGAGCCAAGACGTTCTTCACGAGCGCGCAACCCAGTCCCTTCTTACCGTGACGATGTAAGTGATGACATCCCTAATTGTAAAGTTGATAACAAGTTGTGAAACACAAGCACATGAAAAAGAACTCAAAGAAGCAGGGGACAATCTTTCTTCTTGTGATATTTATTCTAATTTCTTGATCATTCGTTAGTTCTTTATCTACATCTCCTTCAATATTTATTATAATTTTTCATCGCAGCTTGATTTAGAGCTTCCAACTTTGCGGAAGAGATCGAAGTTTAGTTCATCATGGGCGAGGTTGAATTGGTTATTTGTGAATTCAATATTACTTTGTTCCACTTTGCACTGTGATTAACAGCATTGTTGGACTTCCAGTTATCTTGCGAGACCATTGCACGAAGTAAAAACTGCTTCATATGAAGAAAGAGCTCAGGCTTTTAAGTGTGCAGAGAAGCTACAAAGCAATCTACAAACTGAAAATCCATCCTTTGTCAAATCAATGGTTCGCTCTCATGTTTATAGTTGCTTTTGGTTGGTAAGTTGCCATAAATCTTTCTTCTCAAATTTCAATATGGTTTCCTTGTCTGGTTATAATTTCCATAAATCTTTATTGTTTTGTTTCTTTACTAATTGCTACGAGCCTACGATGATAAGGGGCTCCCTTCTAAGTTTTGTGAGGACCATCTTCCCAAGTCTACCGTAGATATTGTATTGGAAGATGAGAATGGAACAGAATATGATGCTGTTTTCATTAGCAAGAGAAGTGGGCTAAGTGGTGGATGGAGAGCATTTGCGCTGGATCATAAATTGGATGATGGGGATGCGTTGGTTTTCGAATTGACTGAGCCAACAAGATTTAAGGTAGATATCCAGATGTATCATTGTCAATTTGCTAAACATGATTGATATACATTACATATATTATAGGGAATAGTTTGTGTCAAGTTTCTGAATAAGATTTCTATTTATTCAAAACCATTCTAGACGTCATTGTAATGTAAACTGCATGATGGTGGAGAGTTGAGGGAAATGAAACCCACCCACACACCCAGATAAAACCTCAAAAGTTAAAGAAATAGAGGAAAAAAAACCAAGTACTTATTCCCAGTAATAGATGAGTTCACAGCATCTTTCCTATAATTAAACTTCTGTTTGCTTGTTTTTTCAAATGAGTTACATTTGTTGGTCCTATTTTCCTTCCAAAGGATAGTTGTAGCTTTCTGAATATATAATATACAGATCATTTTTAAGTTGACTATGTATAAATACAACTTTCACAAGAGGATTTCTCTATGGTGCTTTGCGCAGGTTCACACAGTTAGGGCATCGAACTGTTCAAGTGAAGATGATACGCCTGTCACAGAAGTAGACAGTGATGAGGATAAGACATCAACGGAGGTAGTGAAGCTCAGTAAAAAAAGTGACACCCAACCAAAGCATTCCAAAAAGCCGAAGAAAGATGAAAACTCCTCTCAGGCTGCAGCCAGAAAGCGAAACAGGAAATGAAAGCAATCGGGAAATACGTACGAAGCCACTCTTGAATAGAAAAGGAGTAAGAATTTTTTGGATGATAGGCTGATACGGCTAAAGAGCTACAGATTGAATGTTACCAGAAGACTACCAATTAGAAAGTCTTTGTTGTGGATTTTGTCGTAAATTGTTGTTCTATGTATAATGATTATTAGTGTGATAGCATATCACATCTATCTTAATAGAATATCCGCAAAATCTTTGAACAGAACACATGAAAATCTGGAATATGGGAAAACAGCCTGTGTCATGACAACATGAAAGGAGCTCAAAATACCAAATCTCATTCCCCTTTTCAGCAACACAATGAGCAACACAATGAGCAGCAACAAGCAGTTCAATTAAATAATATAAAGTTAATGGTGAAGAAAGTTACTAATAAAATCCAAATCCAGCTGACAACAATAATACATTGGTCACAAGACTCGCAACAAATGAAAACAGGGCAGGTTCACTTTGCCACAGTTTAGAATGCATTCTAGCAAGAAAATAACAGTAGCTAAGTCCCAGATTAAGCACTCAATAAAGGTATTCCAATACAGTGTCACAGTTCAAAACGCATTCTAGCATGGAAATAGGAGCAAGTACCACATAAAGCATACGACAAAACCAGAAATTAACTTGTTGACAAAAGTGGCCTGATGCCATATATCTTAAATCAAAAAGATGTTCTAAGCAGCTGCATCTAGGAATGCTCTTCCAGGTTGTCGCCTTGCCAATGGTCCATGGCAGCCGAGAAGCTGCAAAAGTCAAATCAACACTCATAAGTTTTCTATAATATACCATTTATCTCTAATATTAAACTATGTAGAGGCATGGAGAACTTCGTGACAGACAACCATTACATTTGGAAACCTACCAGCTACCTGAGTGGCATGCATCCAGTCAAACAGTGAATCAAAGATTTTGAAAAATGAATCAACTCAAAAGGTTGTAAATGAAACGGCTAAAAGAAAGGAAATAGATCTGCTTAGTTTTGGAAAAGACAAACCTTGGCATTGACACCATCTGCCATGATACGGTTATCTGCTTTCCACCTCACATAATCAGAACGGCTGAACTTGGTAAACCCCCTGAAATGGCAACCACATAGTTTACTTTCATTTCCATTCAATTAATTCGATGAACAATTTAGATGTTCAAAATGCTCAAATCAGATAAAATAACAATCACAACAACAAAACGCACAATGACCACATTTGTGGAAATTATATTCTTAAATGTGTTTCCTACTTTGAGACAATAAAATTAATTTGCGACATTGTAGTTAATATAAGATAGTGAAAATTTCAACATACCATTTCCTGCTGACAATGATTTTCTGACGACCAGGAAACTTGAACTTTGCACGGCGCAAGGCCTCTTGGGCATTATGACTGTTTGTATCTTTGCAGCGAACAGAGAGAAGGACCTGACCAATGGCCACACGTGCACAAGTCCCCTGGGGCTTACCAAAAGCCCCCCTCATGCCAGTTTGGAGCCTATCTGCCCCAGCACATGACAACATTTTGTTTATTCGCAGTACATGGAAAGGATGAACCCTCACCCTGAGGTGAAATGCATCTTTTCCAGCAAACTTAGTCATGTACTTGTTGCATGCAATGCGTGCAGCTTCCAGTGCCTCACTGGTAACATTCTCCTTCTCCCAACTGACCAAATGCACGCAGAAGGGAAATTCATCAACTCCCTTTTTCTTCATTCCAACATCATAAATCCTGATCTTTGAATCTGGCACACCACGGCAATACCGTGACTTAGGGTAGGGCTTGTTCTTGATTTGGCGATAACACCTTGCAGGTCCTGTAAGATGGGAAACCAACACAACCATCAACCTCAATAGATTTCAAATTCCACTGTGGTTCAACTTAAAGATAATGAACAAGTCAAAAAATTCACTAGAGACAATATGTGATCCTTAAATATTCTGAACAGCCAAGGGAAGAAATAAACAGCATCTAGAAGATTGTGGCCGAAATCCAAATAGCATAAACAACATCATACTCCATTATATTGTCCAGAATTAGGTTATCAGAAAATAAATTTCTCTGGAAAATAAGCATAAACAAAGCAAGTACTGGACAATCTGGCAGATCAGAACTGAATATCACAACCCAATAAGCTTGGGAAAGCAACTTGAAAGGAAGTCATTTCAGAGAGATTTGAAGTCAATAAAAAAAATGCAGATAGATGTAGTATATATACAACAGACCAACAGTCGCTTAATCGAGATCTTTTTCTGAATTGAAACAGGTATAGAACCACATGGAAGTTAACATCAATATTCCCATGCTTTCCAAAAAGCTTAAACAGAACATTTGCACATATATATCAAGTCAAGAATTATTCAAATGAATCCATACTTAACTGACAGAAGTCATCACTGTAGAAACTGTATCTTGTAATAACCTAATCTAACCACATAAAGGGTAGGTAGGAACCAACAAGTTTGCAATTTACGAATGGGTCATCTCAATATATGAATCACCAATTTCCTAAAGCATTTGTGTGATCATCCAAACCACAGAATTTATAAACAAAACAACTGAACAAGAACCTTCGATCATTCCCATGGCAAGCAACTAATCTTTTGATCAGTCTAATTCTGGATCTTCTACCCGGATCTTAGCATCCTCTCAGTAAAAAATGCAAACTCACACATGTACCTGCTGACTTGATTTTATCTTCTGCTAACCACCAAATTTTGTTACTCCACATGACTAATACCTGTTTAGTGTAGGCCACCTATCAATGTAGCAGTGGAACTGTCTAACGATTGTTTTAGCAAGAAGTTTTTGTACTCAAATTTCATTTACTTAAACAGTTCATATAATGTGTATAATTTCCATATGAATGTAGACATCCACCAGTACTTTTAACAATTTGCATATTAAATATTAAACTTCTCTTGCTCCGACTCCACTGTGTGTTTATTTGACTAACAATACTACCATCTACCAATAACTAAAATCAACGAGACCACCAAACAGGAAAATTCAGAGAGTTTCTTAATTTCCAATGACATTGTCTCTGAAACAATAAAGGAATCGACACCTTAAATAACAATTACCAGTACCTAACCCTTCAATCTGAGAAAATGATATGTCGGGATAAAACCCAAAACCCTAGATCTTCCAATCAGATCTAACAATAAACCATAAAAGTATCAAAAAGATTACAAATAAGCAACCTAAGCGCTTCAACTCTTCTAACCGAAACGATAAATAAGCTCAACCTCACTTTTGATTCGCCATTAATTAAACAAAAGTTCACAAAAGAATCAAAAAATAATACGGCAAAAAGCACGCTCATCTCTTCTGCAATTCAATCAAATCAAAAAAACCCTTTCAATGGAGAGAGAGAGAGAGAGAGAGAGAGAGAGAGAGAGTTACTCCTCCCCATGGCGAGCTATCGCTGAAGTTGAACTACGGCTTCAAGCAAACGATTACAAAACCCTAACGGAGGGAGAGAAATGTTGTTTATATAGCGGAAGCTGATAGGCAAAGAGAATTGTAAATGGGCTGTGGACCGTGTAAGCTTACGTGTGGACATGCGTCACGTAATGGGCCGCCTTAAAACTAGACTTCTTTGACAAGCCCGAGTCCAGAAGCTTCTTGGAACTAAAACGGCTTGGGTCAATATCTTTAGGGTAGGTATGGTAATTATCTTTTATTTAAGGGTTAAATTAAAAAATTCTCTTTACACTTAGGAACGCTTAGAACTCTAGGATACAGAGGTACGACCCTATACAACAGATCCTGTTCAAGTAAGGTCGTATACTTAGGAACGCTCACAAACTACCTCTTTATATTTTTTATTTTAGCACTAAACCACCCTCAATTTGAAAAATAAAATAGTACAAAAGATAAAAATTCCATCTTTTTTGAAAGTATATAGCTTATACTAGCAAAAAAATGTTTGTATATTAACATTATTTAAATTAGCTAATAGACGTGTTGGTTGTAAGTTGAAAAAGATTTAGTACAAAACTTCAAAACATAATGAGGTGATTTGCAAGCGCCGGGCCCTAAGTACAATAGGATTTTTTATTTTTTATTTTTGTAAATTAGCCCTTTATTTAATGGCAAACGTTTGATAATCTAAAAATTCTTTTTGAATATCTTGACTAATATGAAGGATTATCTAATTTAAAAAAAAAATTATTTTTAAAATATTTATAAAACTTGACCTACTGTATATACTATTGTGACGTCCACCGTTTTTTATAGTTTAATGGAATAACTACTAATATTTTCATGAACAGCTTTTGAATCTTGAATGATTCCCATAACTAATATACCAAATTGAAATTAATTATACCATAAATGTAAATAATATCTATTAAATCTACTAACTGACTACACCTTGTCCAGTTAATCACTCCTAACACTCTCAGTAGGGAGGTCAAGAGGTCATCCATGCCTTTTAATAAAGACTCATTTTGAAGTCTGTATTATATTCGGGACGATGATTAGTATAAGATTCGCCGTTGGCAGAAGTTCCATACATGGTTGGGGGAGACAGTGCATGTATGAGCATGTTGGGTATGACCAGTGGGTTGATTGAAGTCCCATGCATGACTGAGGAAGACAGCTCATGCACGAGCATGTTGGACTCAACCAGTGAATTGATTGAAGCCCCATGTATGACTGAAGAAGACAACTCATGCATAGACACGCTAGGCAGAAACAAGCAAGCAAACAAGACTAGCCAATAGACTTGAATTGTGGGGCATTGTTAGATTCCTCTTTTGATTTTTTGTTCATTTTATTTTATTTGTAATAATAATATATTGTTGTTAATTGAATCTCTGTCCAGAGTTATAGTTGTAGTGATACATTATTCATTATTGAACTATTTGTTACTTCAATATAATAGTTCATCATAATAGTAATACATTTTACGTGTAATCCTAAATTGTTTGTAAACACCCACACCCCCCAAAAAAAACAACCACCACCACACAAACAAAAAAAGAAAACAATGGAGGAGATAAACATCTTTTGGAAATTTCAAGGCTTTTGAAAACATTAGTTAGTAGAATGATGAGCTAGCTAATGCAATACTCTAAGAAATTCAGTCTATTGGAAGAACAACTGTAAGGAATTACAACCTCAGCAACACTACCAAGCCTGAACTGTCTACCCTATCATTTTTACAAATAATTTCTGACAGTATAGACTAATAATACAGAACTAACACACCTCTTATTGCCACCAAAATTCTTTACAAAAATTAAAAAGTATCACCTAGGAGTAATAGTTGGGACGACTCCACTGACGAGTTCACTGCCAGAGACATCTGACGAAACGTAAGGGTTCTTCACTATAGAGGACGAAGGTTGTGAGGTCACTGTGCTTTCTGGGTCTTTGACCAATGATTCTGTCGTTTTGGTGTCAGATTGTGGCATCATAAGCCATATGCTTTCAAGTTCCCGAACCACCTCTGCCATTGAAGGCCGGGCATCTGTCTCCTCTTGGCAACACTTGAGGGCCATAGATAGAAACTTCTCCACACAATCAGAAGGATAAGATCCCATCCTCTCATCAATAACCGAGAAAATCATACCAGAACGGTAAGCAACAGTCACCTGATTCAGATTGAAAGCATAAAACAAGAGTTCAGTTTACATGAAGTTGGGTAAGGCAATCTAAGCAAGTGACCACACAATAGAGTTTAAACTCAAAGTTGGAGTGACTGAATCACTGAGATGTATCTTAGGTAACATACATCATTATATGTACGAGACGCATTCATATACACAAATTTACAGACTAAATCAAGAATTAAGACTCTCAGTGAAGTAGTTAGTACCTCTCGAACAATGTTTTTGCCATGTGAGATCGGCTGCATCCCTGTCAAGAGCTCTAGAAACACTACCCCAATGCTATAAACATCACTTTTGTCTGTCAGCTTATGAGTTAGGAAATACTCTGGATCAAGATACCCCTGCAAACAAAATGGCTTCAATTTTCATGTTGAGAGTAAAATTATGTCTTATAATGCAAAATGGATCAACGTAGACGCTTTCCAGTTTAACTCTTGAAAATTAGGTCTTTATGCAAATGCTTTCCTGGAGTGAATCTGGGTAGAAAATAACACTACAATTCGTCTTGTTACCCTGGAGGGATCATTCAATGAAAACCAAGTTGGACTCAAAAAGGAAAAAAGTGAAAGTGTGTATATATGTTAGAGCCTTGCAATTTTAATAAATTGACGTTTAAAGAGACGCTATTCATCCTACAGAAATGTTGCTCGTCACTCTGAACTAATGCATCAATTGACAAAAAGGCCCTCTCTCTTAACATTTACTTAATAAACTCTATCATTTCATTCTTCTTAGAATTCCCTCAGCTAAAATGAATCCCAGTATTATTTAAACTATAGCTCTGTGTCCGTTCTAGGCTGAATTATCATCCCAGGAACACCCATCCAAACTGGAAAAACACAAATTCCTTGTCAGCCGCAAGAAGTTCCTCTTCACCAGCTGCTCAAACATCTTTAAATCAGAAGAGAGGTAGCATGTTAAGAATGAGACAAAAATGGGGCAACTCCTTTACATCCACAAGCATGGTATAAAGAACAGAGATTTACTTTCTTATATATAGCTCAATCATTAGACAATCCCATTGCAGAATACGAATCAAAGATACAATAAAAACAACAGAAGTGAAAAAACAAATAAAACCACCCGAGGTCTTTTAATATTCAGGCCTTCTGGTGTTTTCCCATCAATTTCTCATTATCTTTTCTCTCACCATTGAGCCCTTTATCAGAATATCATTAAACTTCCATTTCAAGTAATCACCATTAAAAGTAAGAATTATATACACACCAAAACTAACTAATTTTCATGAATCCTTTTAATCAGCAGGGTTGTCATGAGAATGCCAGACCCAACCCCAAGAGACAGAAATTTATCTTTAATTTCATCTGCAGCACAACCTTTTCTGTGACTGGTATCATCTTTCGCATTAATGTATTGGGTCCCATGACAGCTGTGACATCTTTAAATTCTCTTAGACACTTTTATATACCCATTTTCGCAAACAATATGCACTGGGTCCTGGTCCTAGCTTAGTTCTGAAGCTCACACACGTACATATTATAAAAGACAAAAGTTGGGGAACGAAGGCAGCTTCTGCGTAAATGGGACAACTCACCAAGGGCAAAAAAAAGGGATAGAATATCAAAAATTCACCACCAACTATTGTAATCAGAGCTGTTTTATGTTCTTGTTGATGTTGATGTAGTCTTTTGTCTGCTCTTATTACAACTTTATGGCTGATTTGATGTGTATTGGAAAAAAGGACAAAAGAGAGAATGAAGAACAATTTAGGTGTACCAACTATCTGCCTATACTTCATAAAATATTAATCTGTGAACGACCATTAATTGAAAGAGATGAAAAACAATTTTTTTGTTACAAGGTATTAGTCACTTGAATTTCATTATTTTTTTTTATTGAATTTCATTATTCTATGAGTGTTTCCCTGTATAAGATTCATGCTTACCGGAGTCCCTCTAACAACTGTAGATACATGAGCCGCCACTGCTCCCTCCATATCAGGAACTGGAGCAAGTCGTGATAATCCAAAGTCAGCAACCTTTGCAGTAAGTTTGGAGTCCAGTAATATGTTGCTGGCCTTGATATCTCGATGGAATATTGGAGGATCAGCTTCTGTATGCAGGTAAAGAATGCCCTTGGCTGAAGCCAATGCAATTTTCACTCTCATAGCAAAGCTTAGTGGCTCTTTAGACTTGCCTGTGACATGAAAATTAACCATATATTCAAGCACCAAGGAATTAACTAGTAAAAAAATTAAGCAAAAGAGTGAGTCTCAGCCCCAAAAAAAGAAAAACATAACCATGGAGGAAGAGTAGAGAGATTTTGAGAGTCCCAATGAAGTTTGTAAGACATACCAGATAGTTGATCCCGGAGGGTGCCGTTAGACATGAACTCATAAACCAACATCTGCATGTGAAGAGAGAAATGAAGGGATGAACATCAGAGTCCAATATAATAGTGCAGAATTAGATTGTTACATGAAGAAAAGCTTCGATTCTTGTCTTATAGAAAACCACTTGTTTTCCAGCACAGCAATTAACATTGATTTAACCAAAAATGAAATACAAGTCCTCTCAAGTTCACTTTAAAATGGGAACAAACGGCTGTAGCAATTTTTTTAATAAACAGTTATAATATATGCAGGGTATATACAAGCGTCTTTTACAATTCATAATTTTTCCTTTGGATACATGTACATCTTTTATATTCAGCTTAGAAAACATTGCACCTGTTACTTTTTCTCTGCTATTTTTCTTGTCTTTGTTTAAATTAGCCACAAATATGGTTTTGAATATTCATTTTTGTCCAACAGATTTTCTTTTCCCAAATCTCTTGGTTTTCACTCATCCATTTCATACCGGATTTAACTCTGTTCCTCAACTATTCAAGTCATGCAAATTGATTAGTCAAGATAGAGTGGAAAGGAATAATGCATATAATTTAAGAAAGTGTAGCTGAATTTAAGGGTGTACCTGTTCCCCTTCATCATCACAGTATCCAATCAAAGACACCAGGTTTCGATGATGTACCCTTGACAATAATTCTATTTCTGTAAGAAACTCCTTTTCACCCTGTAATGATCCCTCCTGGGCACGTTTTATGGCCACAACAGTACCATCAGCTAGAATACCTTTGTAGACCTTCCCATATCCTCCTTGTCCAACTTGAGTGGAGACATTAAAATTGTTTGTCGCAAGTTTCATTTCCTCATAAGTGAAGTCTTTAACACCATCAATTTTGATGGATATTTTAGACACTGCAGAAAAGACAACATGGACCCACGTTATATAAGAAGATGACAGACGTGTACTGTTAGTTAATATCTCTCCTTTACCGTAAGGTATAATTTCCCTAAATTCAGATTTTAGCCTTAGGGATGAAAAATGCATGTCAATGGCCGTGATAATATGGGTTCTGAATGGTCGAAATAAGCATTTGAGTCTGTTGCTAAAAACTAGAAGTGTGAATGTTATCCATGTGTCACATTTTAAGCAAAGAGAAAGTATCAGAGCTACAAATATGTATCATCAAGATACTCTCATCCTGGAAACCAGCAGAAAGAGTGGGTTTGGTACTGAACAATATGATCATAGACTTGTCTAGACTTCAAAACCCACTGTGAGGGGCAAGGTGATGTAGATCGTATAGCTTTGATAGACTATACCAGTTGATTTAGATCAAGAAGAAGGGGATGAGAAGAAAAGAAGAAAGGAAATGAGAAGGGAAGAAGGAGATGAGAATCAGAAGAAGGGATGACAAATAGAAATCAAGAGAAACAATTCTCAATAATATTCAATAACTTACAACTCTACTTCAAAATAATCACATCAGGCCCTTTATATATGGATGCCAAAACCATAAATCAGGACTCCTAATCTAATTCTAACACTACGAAAGATAAATACTAACTAATTTTCAAATAAATAAATAAATCCTAAATAATCCACAATATTTATCCAACCCCAGCACAGTCCCCATCAAAGGCCTTGAATCAAAACATTCCATGCCCATAATACCATTCTCTTAACATCTTTAATAAATGAATCCATCTTTGGCTTTATGTTTCCAGTCATCTAAGGCTAGCAATAAAAGATTAGGATATGCATAATTTGTCTCCAGCAATTTTTAAGCGGGTCATCTTGAACCAAGTGTTTTATATAGAGCCTATTTATTAGACTTCCGAACAATATATACAAGTTGGATTAAGTCAACAGAAAGGCTACTGCAATGCAAACACATACATAAGATAACCTACACCGAAAACGCAAAACAAAGAAATGAAGTCGGACATATCCAAAAAAAGTAGCAGAGATATCGCTAATAAGTACAAACACTTCTAAGATGGTACCATATTTGTTGGACACATGTTACTAACACTTCTTGGACACTCTTGGACAAACATCTGATGAGATCCTAGTTAAAACAAGAATCCAAAACTTCAAATGTTTGGTTGGCACTTCTTGAAAACTCTTCAACACGTTACCAGAAACGCATGGAAGTAAGGATGTCAGTTTCTTTTAAAAAGTTGTAATTGTGTAGAGCCATCAATAAACGTTTGAATATTTTTTTTTTTTTAACACTTGACTTGACTTAAATGAAATAGGAGAAATGGAAGAAAACGCCAAAGCGTGAGCAGGGGAGGAATCACCATAATTATAAATCAATTGAAGGAATTGGATTTTGCTTATAATATATGGCCATAGATTTATTTTTCATCAACACATGTTATTATACATAAAACCTATATTTATTGTTGCCATGTCATTAATATGTCCTTTATCAATATTTTCCATGTCAGCGAGCCAGTGTAAACTGGTATTCATGTCTAGAGTATGATATGTGCTTTAGATCCATTGCCCCTATCCAGTTGATACATCTAAATATTACACGTCGTGTTGATTTGCCAGATTCAACCCAACCTGCTCTGATGCATTAGAACTTCATGGAGGATCTTTACAAAATATTGTGTCAGCCATTTTCAAGATGTAGTCCTGACAGGCTGACATGAGAATTTTTTTTTTTTGCAAGTCAAATATTTGGTATTCTCAAATTCATTAGAATAAAATCAAATTCTAAATGACACAGCATAGCAAGAAAACATTTAGCTTTGTTACATGTATGCTTCTGTAAGATATCTAAGATGATGTCTCACATAGTTTTTAGAAAAAAAAATTAAGACGAGAAGCTTATTGATGGAAATATTTGATGCTTGTGGTAAAATTACGTTAAACATTGAAAAGGAAAATTTCAACCTCCCAGTTACTAGATAGCAAAAAATCAAGGAAACCCTATATGAATATGATGAAACTTGGGCACATATGAAGTTATCCCATTTTTTATCTAACTCCGATCAAATCACACTAACTAATTCTCAGGAGATTGTAGGGTAATTAAGCCAAACTTAAACATGGCATTATAACAAAAATTTTGAATAATTGAGGAGTGTAATATGCATCGCTTATCACTTTTAAGAACTTACTGAGAAAACTTTCCAGCTTCCTAGTTCATATATAATAGAAGAGATAAAATCAAATTTAATATTTGCCCCCGTTAGCTATAATGGTGCATAGGACAACATGCCAACATCAGAAGAAAGCAAATCAAGACTTCTTCATAAAATATCGGTATCATAAGTATCTGTTTGTTGCAGAATCAAAACCCATGAGATGTGTGGCCAATCAGAGATATTTGGAACTTGTGACGCAAAATCTTAACATATCTACTTTCTACCTTTGATATTTGTAGCCATAAGATACTCACACTTGCGTCTTTTCGAAGCTACATGGTGTTTCCTCGTGTGCAACCTCAAGATAAGAAGCGACACAATTGCAGATAAGGTAACTGCACCTGCAATTGCACCCACTACAATGCCAGCTAGTGCACCCTTGCTTAGACGAGAAGTTGAAGAGGGGGGAAACTCTGCAATAGAAATAAGAATCCAGAGCACAACAGATCAAAATTGATTCAACAATATCCCTCCCTCCATCCATCATTGAATATATAAAATGCAAGCTTGATTAAGCAAGTACACAAGTTGATACTTTAGGGACATATGGTCTGACTTTGTTTGCCTTTTAAGTAAAGGTACCACACTCATTGATTGATCATTCTACATCTTAATAAAAATAATAATGGATTCTGTAGCCACTACAGTAGACGAAAAAGAAATATTAGAGGGGTCAGTAAAGAAAAATGCTCAGAAAACAACAGCAGTGATGCCAAGAAAGAACTTAGTTTCAATGTGAAGATGAACAAGCAATTACAGTAGTGGCCCAAAAACTAAGCAATTTGGATATGTCACATGCAAGCATGCACAAGATTTCCCCATATGTAATATATACACAAATGGTTGTGTCTGCACACCACATCATCCCACTCGCACTACATAATAGAAGAACATCACAAATCCATGTTCGACACAATTCTTTTGTGGAAAACCAGGTCGTATGTTAGATCATTAATGTCAGTTGGATCATAGCTCTTTTCGCGTCCACTAATTTTTTTCTAAATTCTAAGGAATTGAACAAAGTTTAACACCATGATAGGGATGATTATCACTGTTGTGCACATGCAGGGAAGTTTAAATGGCCCAGATTTTAGATAGAGCAGGATAAGAGATTCAAAACCTTCTCCAGCAAGAGAAAAGACAAAAATACCTATTAATCTTGTCACAAGTTCTACTTCATCAAAGTTCCCAAGCAAAACATGTACGCTAAGGGTTAAGAGACAAACCATTTTTATAAGGATCCAATAGTGTGAAGTTAATGAGTTCATAAGGTCCAAATATTTCACTGTCAGGAATATTCCATCCCGTGAACATGCTCCTAATCCGTAGAACCTCACTCCTATTGAAGATATGAGAGTTGTTGTCAACGTAAATAGGAAAAATCTTCAAATCCATCCTTAATCGAGGGCCTTCTTGCCAGAGAAACGAAGCAATGTCTAGCTGATAAAGATCCACACTAAGACCAGAGGTCAGGTACACTTCAAATGGAGAAATATATGGCAAGAAATTGAAGAACCCAGGACTTTTCAACCGATAGCCAACAAGCAGAGGTGCAGCACAGAAGCAAGTTACAGAAGATGCAGGGGCATATTCATAAGGAGGTGGGCATCCTGGAGTGGGACAACCAACAGTGGCTTTTGTTGAGTTCTGGATTTGACTGACATTTTCACTCTGGGATGCACATAACTGGACCAGGTTTTTATTTAAGCATAGAGGATTTCCTTGAAGCCTGAAAGTTGTTTAAAGAAAAACAGCGAGAGCAACATAACTTTTCTTAAATTCTATAAGATATATACAAAGGACAAGAAATATATCACTGCAGGTGAAGGTGGTAAGCTAGTAAGCAAACCTGACGGTGACATTTGAAGGGACACTAACACTGCCTAAAATATTTGAAAGATTATTGTTCTGCAGGTCCCTGCAATATCAAAGAGTCAGTGTTCCAGTAACTAAAATTAATCAACCAGAAAGATGAATCTTCAACTGTGTACTCAGTAAAACAACTATCACACACACACACACACACACACACACACACACGTTTTTTCAGGTCTTACACGATAAGAGTCTCGTTTGCGTTAAAAGTCCTACTCTGCCAAATAATTGATGGAACAGAACCATTCAATATATTGTTCGCAAGTGACCTGCAATGTGGAATCACTCACAAAGTAAACCCTCATATTTCCATAAATGATTCCATCAAGGACATCAGTATCCCTGTACCTGATGGTACTTTGTAATTGATACTTTAAATGTGAATGTTTCAAAAATCACATAATACAGAGAGAAAAAGAATCAACAAGAGTTGAAGAATGCTCACAATCTCTGAAGTTTAGGAAGACCCGAAAAGTTGGTAGAGATAGTTCCAGTAAGACTATTGTTTGACAAATCACTGCACAATATAAATTGATCATTTATAGCTGAAATTTCCAGTAGTCAAGTATAAACATAAGGAGCGCACTATATACAAAATATCACAATAATCAAAGATAAATTGTTCTTACATAGTTGTTATATTTGCAGAAAGTTGATATGTTGGTATGGATCCATTGAGCTGGTTTCCACTGAGGTCTCTGAAATTAGATGTCATCATTTAAGAATAGGAATGGCTATTCCCAACCATAGCAAAAAAAAAAATTATTTACTAGCAGTCTAGCACAATTTCCTTTTGGGGTAATTGACTAGCAGAAATTGACTAACAACTGCCAAGACATAAATCCTCATTCTGCCTAGTGTACAAAATGTTTCTTTAAAGCAGCTCATAATTCAATCATTTCAAATGACCATAAGGACAATGACAATAGAAACATCCCTAAGATCCATCATGAAACAATTGCCTACATGACTTCTGCAAGGTACCCATTAACTTACATATATGCAAGGTTTGGTATCCTGCTCAGGTCAGGGATTGATCCTTGCAAGCTGCAGTTCCTAAGACTCCTGATACAAAATGAAATGTAACCAATCTTAGCTCAAATATTTCTTAATTATGACCATGTGCATCCTTCTTAAGTGTCATTTGGAAAGCATATGAAGTTTCCAGGAATTTTCACTATTTGCAACTTACATAAAATAGAATGAGAGATTAGATGACAAAGAACTTTATGATATCGTATCTACTAGTCAAACTGAACAAAAAAGGCTGATCTTCCCTGTTTGATAAGGCCATCAATTGAATTCATGGTGCTTTTGTTGGGCAGAACCAAAGAAAAAGGGGTATAATAACAATAATCAAAACCTGCTTTCTCAAAGGGGCCCACAGTGGCTTGCAGAAACAAGAAAGTATAGACAGGATTCTTTCTCTGACTACATACATCTTCTTCTAAAGAAAGAAAGAAAGAAAGAAGAATTGTGCAGCTAAAAGATTGCATAGAATCAAGTGTCCTTCAAAACATAAACTGCTAACTGTATAAACTTACAATTTCAACAACTGATACATATTGCCATAGGAAGGAGGTATTGTACTTCCGTCAAAGTGGTTGTTATCAAGTTGACTGCAAAAAAGATAGGAAAAGCATGGGGAAAAGAAATAAGTTCTATGTCGAAAGATTATTTCTGTGCTTCCACAAAGGAGAAGAATTAACTTCCATAGTGGAATAACAAATAGGAGATATAAAGTAACACTAAAGAGCTGATCTAAGGATAAAGAGAGATTCACCTACACACATTAAAAAAAAAAAACATGTGCATAGAGGGGGTTGTAAGTTTAGTGTACATGGAGCAAGATTCATCTCCACACATTTAATGGTTTGTAAGTTTTGTTTATGACAGTATCATAGTGGGGCCATTAACTACTAAATTGGTGAAATGCTCAGGCCAACCTAGTTGTGTATATGTTGTCGAAGGCCAGGTTTGCATCCAATCCATCCTGCCCAACACCCTTGGTTAATAAAGACAAAGTGGGTGACAACTTTTATTTGCCAATGGTATTGGCATACAACATGTTCTAATTCATGCACCTTTTACCTTTACTTTGTCAAATCTGTAAGCGCTCCATCACCAAGGTTCAAAATGCATCTTTTTAAATCATTAAAGATTAATTACACACATAATATTCTTACCAAATGGAAACATTTCCATTCATGATGTTGCCGAGTGATCTCTCTCTAGTTTTGCTATTATTAAACTCATACAATATGAGGTCCATTCACCTGCAAATGTTTCTCCGTAAAAGAATTAAAATTTCAACTGCATATTCAATTTCACATATTTGTGTTTTGGCGTACTCTTCAACTTTCTAGACATAGTAGGTAAGGCTATTAGACAAACCGAGTAGCTCGAGCCGTCAAGCCTGTTCATTTTGTAATATGAACTGAATTCAGTCAAATTATTCAAGCTCGTTTTGTATCTGAGCTATTCGCGAGCTTGAGCTAACTCGGTTACTATGTTATAAAATATTTTTCCCACCGGCAGTTATTGCATAACCAGTTGAAGAAAAAATCCTAATCAGAGGTAATTTTGTAAAACTAATAAATAAACATTCGACCACCAAATCTAGGAAAAACTGAACTCATTTGCGTGGGCATGTATCCCATCCCCTTTCTCTTTCTCTGTGTGCATTTAATAAAAAATCTTGAACCCCAAAGCATCTCTTCTCCGCTCTCTCTGTCGTTCCCCTTCACAGGCAGTCTGTCTCTTTCTTCCCAGTCTGTTTGTAACCATGAGACCACCATTCTTCCTCCATTTTTCGTCTTTCTCGATGTTATTTCAGATGTAGTCCATTGGAGCTTTGGCTTCCATTAGTTGGAACTTTTGAAGCAAGAATTGAGAGGAGGCAGTCTCTCTCCTTCTTCCCAATCTGTTTGTAACCATGAGACCACCATTCTTCCTCCATTTTTCGTCTTTCTCGATGTTATTTCAGATGTAGTCCATTGGAGCTTTGGATTCCATTAGTTGGAATTTGAAGCAAGAATTGAGACGAGGGGTTATTGACTGGTTGTTCATTTGTCTCACGCACATAGAGATTGCATTATTCTTTCAATGGTGAAATTTTAGGGTCCTGTGGATTTCTTTCTCAATTAGTTTTTATTTTCCTTAATTTTTGGTTTTGTGGATAGCTTTGTGTTTTGGTTTGTTCAAGTGGACATGTTCTTTGCTTACAAATTGTTTACTTAAAGTTAATAGTTCAGATTTTGGGATTTTGGACAGGAAATTAAGCCTTTTAGGTCAATTTTTAGATTATGCTTCAAATTTTGAAGAATCGAGCTTGGGCCAAGCTGAGCTCGAGCAGAAATCCAGGCTCGGTAGCTGAGCTCAAGTAGAATCTGACCACCACCAATCTCGCTTGAGCTGGGCTTCAGCACAGCGAAGCTCGGCTCCATCAACACATTTAACATCAGGTTGAATACTAACTAGCATGCTTTTCTTCACATTTATAACAGAACAAAAAATGAAAGTTTTTGCAACAATAAGGCATCATTGCAGTATTCCTCACAAGTATAACATCTAACCAAAAGCCCTAACAACCATGTGAAGTTGTTTTCTTGTCTCATTCGTAAGACACAATGGCAACCTGTACTACTTTTTGGAGCACCCACGTTTGGCACTTTATAAGTTCCTTGAAAGTGGAGAAGATTTGGACTCATGTAACTGGTTCTATTGGATGTATTATACGGTTGACCCTCTAATGATTAATACTCAAATAGTTCAATAATTCATTAGTCAATTGTTTTGAGGAACCAACTTCGCTGATGGATAAATGACAATTCTATTACTTACTAGTTACTCAAACATTGAGAAAGAACTATAGAATTAATTCTCAGGAACATGTGTTGCATGTATATATGAGTCCTTTCATAGTCAAGAAACTGCTTACGGATGGATGATGTTTAACAAAATGAAGACAATTTAATATTCAATAGTTCTTCAATTAATATTTTTGGGACATCTAACTGCAGTGGCTTCGATAAGGTTAAGGCTTATATTATGAGAGAAGATTAACTCTTTTTGACAAGATGATTACTGTTACTGCCTGAAACTGTTGATTTTCCAAGTAATTGTGGACAATTGTTTTTCTCGACAAGGATATTCACATTCCATTACATTTTTTTTCTGTCAAGTAGTTTCTTCAAACTCATAAAACCAAACCGCTTGCATCCCAGTGAAGACCTAATTCTAAACAATCATAGCACATATATTTTTTCTAGTGATAACAACATTTCTTCAGGCAGAGAAATTGGGCATGCAAGCAAAAGAGCCATTCTAAGGTTACAAAGCAAAATCAGTAAAGAAACCCAAGATTTCAATGAATACAATAAGGTGACATGTGTATTACATACACATATGCATATACTGATAATTTGTGGTCATATCCTATCAATTCCAATTTAACCAAAAAAACTTGTACTCCACATATATATACTGAAGATAGAAACCATACAGTATCAGCAATTTTGGCAAGTCAGCAAGCTCCGGTGGAAGATACCCTGATAAGTTGTTATTGTCGAGGAGCCTGTAGCATATTACATAGTTAACGACAAACCGGATGTTCAAAAAGCACTAGAAACACAAGGATACCAGACTGCCAACTTACATGTGAACAAGACTTGGCAGTGTAGACAGCTCAGGTGGGATTTGCCCACTAAGTGAATTGTTGTTCATGTGGCTGCTCCCATGATTAAACAACAAAGAACAATGATAGAATTAAATTTAAGATTGACCACAGGAAAAATACTAGCAATTGAATATGTAGAACAAAGATCATGAGGCAATAAAAGTTGGTTAAAAACATTGCAATTAAGCTAGACAGGATTCAAAAGAAACCCTTACAAGTGCTTTGTTTTATTCAAATTCGCAAAAGATTTAGGTATTGGTCCAGATATTTGATTCTGGTCAATTTGTATTCTGTCCAAGTTAGGAAGATAACCAAGCTCTTCTGGCAATGAACCTGTCAGCTGATTTCCATTCAGGAGCCTGAAAGCACAGAAGATTATCATAGAATGAGAAATCCAATATGTAGAGCATTTTTTTTTTTCTTTTTTCAATACCATGGCAAGAATAAGATCAATGCCTATTTCTAGATTATACTAGATCAATTATAAGAACTTCCTCCCCCTCCCAACCAAAGAAAAAGACTCACAAGAGTTTCAAAGACATAATACTGCCTATCTCCTTTGGTATGCTACCGCCTATCTGGTTCCACATAACATCCCTGGAAGAGAAAAGAAAACGAAAAATACATCACTAGATGAAAAAAGAATACTAGAAGCCACTGTACGCCAGAAAGAATTTAATCCTCAAGGAAGTTGAACGCAGCAAAAAGAAGCATACGAGTAATGGCAAGGATAGGTTTTCAATGTATTCTGACTTACAATATTTCCATATAAGATAAGAGGCCAAACTCTGATGACAAATTTCCTGAAAGATTCATATCCAATAGTTGCCTGCAAAGAAGAAATAAAGCAACATCTTACTATTGCCAATTTGGAAGGTAATATAAACAAAAACACACATGAAGGAAATCGATAAATCATCAAAATTAAGTTAAACTGAGAGACTTCATTTTCACCTAGAAATTCTACATTCACAGTTTACCATATTCCAGAACTTTTTTTATCCAACATTGACAACCGGAAGCCGTTCTTTAGTTCTGTAGCATATTACCTAATACATACTGTCAGACTCATGACCAATTATGAATGAGTGGAGAGACCAACAAGACCATATAATAGTCTGGGAGGCCTTCCAATGCCAATGTTGGACAAGTTCTGACAGTCCCCCTCACCGAGAAGTGCAGTTACACCAAAACAAAATTGAGAAATGGGATGGTTATACAGATTTTGTTCCTACCAGAATAAAGCTGAAACTTGTAAAATTTTCCAGCATCACATCATTGACTTTGCACCATACTTGTAAATTTACCAAATTCATAAAGAGAGTGAAACTGTCATGGAAGATCAGGCAAATTGCAGCTTTGGATCATTGGTTGCCAAAAATTCAGCAGTCGCCATTTCACTTTAACTAAAGAAATTGCAAAACTAACACAATATGAAACAAAAGGATGTCTTGCAACCAAGATGGAACTTTCGTATGTTTCAACCAACTTATATAGAGTAAATATACAAGAAAAACAATGAATAATATATATAATGCAAAAAATGGAACTGAAAGAGAATAAGTTGTTTAAGATTCACATTCACAATGCACCAATACAGAACAAAAATTAGGTGAAGACAGAGATCATACAATTCCCTCACATGCAAATAGCCATCGCCCAATGATGTATTGAAGCACAAAACCCCTGTCCAGTTTGATGTACATGGATCTCCACGATTCCAATTACTAAGATTCCGGTTTGGATCAATCAAACTTTTCTTAATGGCACGCAATGCATTCACTACATACAATAAAATAAGAAAGTTACATTAATTTCATAAACACAATTAATAATACCTCTGTACACATTCCTTTTTAAAGCTCTCATGTATTGGGTTGTCTCATGATTTAACGGAAAATATGGCCATTGATAAAACATAATGGAGAAACATGATTCATGTAGCCGACCCCAAATAGTTGGAATAAAGGCTTGGTTGAGCTGAGTTTGATGTACAGGGGTGTCCAAGATGAACCATAATCTCCTAACATCCAGTGCAGTCCCACCAGCTTTCCCACGGAAGAAATCATATAACCAAACATGTAAGCACCTTCGTATTGACGCTTAAACAGAGAAAATCAACAGGATGCAATTCAGTATTTTATGGTTGTTATGTACGTGCATCAATCCGATCAACTTGTATACATAATAAGTAAGCAATGTATGCTCCAAGCAACCAATCCCAGCCTAGAATCTAAAATCTGTCATAATCAGAACGATATAATTCTCGGTTTTATTATTTCAACATGAAAGCGAGTGAGAAGCTTCCCAGAGTTCTGAAAAGAGGGCTCACTTTGATGACAGTACTTGAAAATGTGACAAGTGGATGTTGCAGAAACCATAAGAATGGTTATTTCAGCTTTTGAAACCACGATATCTCTCCTGATTGACACTTAGACCTCCAGAGTCCAGAATCACGAAACCCCTATTCTGATTGGCCATGCAAAGAGGTCTTTCGAGGTTCTGTACAGTGGCAGGCACCTCTCTATGTGAAGAAACACTTACATCCATCCTGGTAAGTCTGCTCTCATCCTGGCTAGTTATGGAGCTCTGACCCAAGTAAGTCCTATTAGGGTCTGGAAACCTAAATCCATGTCTGATGAAGGGAATTATTGATTCCTGTGTGGACTAAATTCTTATTTGATATTATATCTTTCACAGTTTCTGCATGACTTTCCGTCAAAACTTTCCAATCCCTAAAACTTAGGAAAATAAATGATTACAATTAGATATGTGATAACGTTATTCGTGATTGCAAAATTTCCAAAGGGTTCTCACTTCAAGAGACTGAGCTTACATCCTAAAATTAGTTCTTTGCTTGATGTTTTATAAATTCCCATAAAATCTCCTCTCACAATCACGATATTCAGAAATTACGAAGATCTTAAACAAAGTAATTCCTTAAGTACATGGAAGCAAAGATTGAAGATAAATAAGAGGAAGCAAAATCAATTGAAATTACCTTCTATAGGGTTGGTAATCTGACTTTCTACTCCAATTTGGAGCAGAAAAAAACAACACAACCACAAGAGCAACATCGCTCCACTAATGGAACTTGACTGTGTCATCTCAAGAGCAATAACTTCACCACAATTGTCAAGTATCTCTCACAACTCCGTACAAGTTTTTTAACTGTCACGATCGTCCACCTGACAAAAAGCAGTCAGACTTCAAAACCCTTTCATTGATACTAACAAAAAATAACAGCTCAAACATCAATTCTCAAACAATTCAAAACAATCACCTCTCGAAGCGTTTATATTTTCAAAAAGAAAACACAGAATTCTCAAAGAAAGATAAAAGCGGAACAATTGGGGAAAAAAGACAACGAAAGATAGTTTACTAAAGAACTCCCAAGAATTTGACAAAAAATCAATAAGAAAAGCAAGTGGGTGTGTGTAAATATATATGTACATATATGTTTGCTTACAGGGATGTAGCAAGTGATGATGATATTGAGAATAGGAAGATAAGAGTTGGGAGGGTTGTGGGCCTGATTTGGGTAAAACGTTTCTGTTGGAAAAAATAAGGAGGAGGAGGAGAAGAAGAAGAAGAATGGGGTGTGAAATTGACTGGGTCGGCATTACAGGTGCTGTAAAGAGATAGTTTATGAGGATGGTGATGATAGCAGCAGCCATCTTTGTCATCTGCTGTTTAAAATATTGAATACTGCTGGGCTCCTACGAAGAATCGTTCTTTCTGGTTTACTAACGGGGTTGGGCTGTATTGACTTTGAGTGGGAGTAGTTGCTGAGCAGCTATGATGCGACAATCATACACATGAATCAGAGAGAGAGAGAGGTGAAAATAAGACAAAAACAGATACAACCGCCCAATAAGAGGAGGAGGGTATCTTCGGTTCTTCACCGTTCACACTTCTCACGAGTTAGATTTGAGGTGGGGCCCTAACTGGATGTAATTTACAACCCTATGGATAATCAAGTGGAACTTATAATTAATTGTCAATTGAGATATCTTCTGTTGGAATTTGACCATTCTTAGGGTTAGGCTTAGGGTTACATCAATTTATTTCTCATAAATTATTTAATTTTGGTGTGAATAATTTATCTTTTATTAGACAGGAATTAGTCGAGGTGAGTCATATGACTCTTTAATACTCTCTATAATACAATAACCAAATGACCCTTGTGTGAATTGTGATAGTATGCATCGTCTGATACAATTAAAGAATAATAAACTTTTTTTAAGAGGAGGACGGAGGTTCAAAGTAACAAGACACCGGGATCGCGTTGCCTTACAACACCAATAACAGTTATTTCTAATAAGGAGGGGAAAGTCAAAAAAAAGGGATGGAAATTGACCAGCCTTAAAGAAGTAGGGGGGAAAAAAAGGTGAAGGAGAGGGGAGCAGAGTGGAAACGTTCAACACTACTACGAAAAAAAAAAAAAAGAGTCTCGGTCGATCGGCCTGTAGCAAGTGCCTAGCTTAGCTCTGAAAATTGACGAGAAGACCGTCACTTATCACAATCCTGTTATTATGATCGTTTGAAGTGTAGGGGATGAAACTGGCAGGCATCGCACCGGCGGGGGATAGTCAATGCAATCCTTGATCATGGAGGGCCAATAGTAACCCAAGTTAATCCTTGTTTTATATTTTTCTTTTTTTTTTTTTTCTTATCCCTAGTTAATTTCTTCATCTAAATTTAGTTATATGCATAGTAATATAAATTAAAAATGTATACACACATATTTTTCGTATGCTAAGATAAAAATAATTATTTTTGTAAAATAATATATAACACACATATTTTTGATATAATTATTTTGTATAAAAGAATAATTGACTAAACATTGCCAAAGTACCGTGTAAAGAGCGATTAAGTGATGGTTTTAGCTTTCTTCTCTTTGGCACATTGTTTTTCACTATTTTACGTTTTGATGTCATTCAGTGCAAAAGTCAATGTAGTTAACTTGTACAATTGAACATGAAAATTATTATCAATAGCTTTAATCATATTTTATTCAATTATCTTTCGTAAAGCTGGTCAGCAAATTAATTATAATACTTCTCCTCGTGCGTTGAAGGGGTTAAAATGGTTGAATTAAACATGTCGAAATGTAAGCATCCATTCGCCCGTCTTACCACACACAAAAAAAAAAAAAAAAGACTCTCCGATCACAAATAAAAAATATGTGCACAGATTTTGAATAACTTCTAGAAATTGACATGGTCATAACAAAATTTTTGAAGACTTTTTCCAAAATCAATGCTCGTGGTGAGTAAGAGGCAAACGTTAGAGCGACGTAGAAGGAAAAGCGTTATAAATGAGGATACAAATTTAATGTGTTTTTTAGGACGGGTTTTATTGCAGTGGTATGATTATTATTATACTATAATCTAAATATCACGGGTTTTAATGCAGTGGTACAGTGCACTGTTGCACATTGTGTGGCTTCTATAGAATGAAAATCACTCCATGGGTACGACATGTCGGAAACTTACGATACAAATTGAAGGCCGTCCCAAGGTTCCAAACAAAAATGAAATGGTAAAATAGAAGACAAACTAGAAGTTGATAAAACAATGTAATCACTGCCCTCGTTCTTATAGAAACAAACAATCATGTTAATTTAGGATTCTGGACGGCAAGTGGAGTACATGTGAAAGGGGTTATTGGTTTTTTTTTTGTATTACGATCAGGAATGTTCGAACGAACTTACACATACCTCAACTATTGCACTCCTCAGTACGGTCAAAGATAAGTCATTTACGTTAAGACTAAGAAATTCATAAATGATAAATTCCTTATGACTGCCAATTTCAAACTCAAAATATTTAGATTTACAGTTTATCCCTGTTTTCGCTGAGTTACCTTAGAATTTGGGAAAAATTTCAGTTACACTCCTTTTAGTTTACTATATCTTCAAAGACATTTCTTAAATCTTCACTGACACCCCCTGTGAGATTAAAAGTGTTAATTAGAATATAATTTTACTAAATTGCTCATGATATATTTGAAAAAAAATTGCATCCACACCCTCTCTATATAGACATATTTTCAACGAGACCCTCTTTATTTTCTAATTTTTTTAAAGTATTAAAATTCAGACCGATTAAAATTTTATTCGAGTTAATTAAAATTTATTTTTTATGTATTAAAATTTAAGTCGATTAAAAATTATATTTTTTTATGTATTAAAATTTGAGTCGATTAAAAATCTATTCAAGTCGATTAAAAATTAGCGCAAATCAAATGTTAATTAACTTGAATTGAGTTTTAATCGGCTCGAATTTTGATATATAAAAAATATAAATTTTAATCGACTCAAATTTTAATATGTAAAAAATAAATTTTAATCAACTTGAATCGAATTTTAATTGGCACAAATTTTAATAAGTAAAAAAATATAAATTTTAATCAATTTGAAGTGAATTTTAATCAGAGCTAACAGTTCAAATAGAGCTCAAATCGGCTCGAATTTTAATACGTAAAAAAATTAAAATTTAATAAGCTCGAATCAAATTTTTATCAGATAAAATTTTAGTATATAGAAAAATGAATTTTAATCAATTTGAATTTTAGTACGTAAAAAAATAAATTTTAATCAACTCGAATTTTAATCAAATTTTATATAGAAAGATTGTTTTGTGTTTATGTGGGGATGTTTAATAAACTAGAAAGGGTGTGACTGAAAGTCAATAATTGTCTGGCAGTTTCCCACCAGAATCGTGCTTCCTCCTTGAGCATAAAAGTTGCTAAAGTAACTCGCTCATCAGTAAAAAATTTCATAACTTCAAAGATCAACTCCATACGTTTCAACCAATCCTCCGCCTCTGACGAGTTAATTGATCCCGTAATCATTGGAGGATCTAACTTCATAAATTTCTCATGTATTGTCGACCGCGGTTCCCCAACAGGTGCAGGTGGTCTTGTCCGTACCGCTGCTTGAATTTCTGTTTGCAACTCAACAAGCCTATTCGTTGATGATGTCATCTGCACCACCATTTCAAAATACCCTCTGAACCATGTCAGGTGGGTTCTTTTCACCTTCCCTACCCTTATGTTGTTGTCGATTACTCATCTCGGCCGTAGCCGGTGCATAAGAACCTTCACCTTTCCCTTAATTTTGACCCTCGGGAGGATCCATTCCACTTCCGACAAGTCGGCTGTAATTCACAGTCACATGTACCGACAGCATTAATTATTTAGCAGATAAGTACATAATAAATGTAGTAAAACATAACCACATGTGACAAGTACAGATACTGCTATTACAATAATTTCAAACCGAAGTATTAGGTATTAGTGGTTGTTGACAATTACTTTATATATCACTCCAGCTAAGGATAAGGTGGCGTTTATTTCGAAGCTTGACGGATTCTTTCTTCTATATTACATGAAAATAACCCAATTTTTGTACTAAGTGTTCGTTTGCCCAAATAATATATATCGTGAGTTCGAGTGCGAAATCGACAATAAATTACTTAAAATTCAATTAAAAATTGTAAGGACCACAATAACAAAATTATGAGAGTGAAAATAAATGCATACTAACCAATAGTAATATAAATTGGTACGCCGCACAATTGCTTGCATAAGAAAGCGATGAAAAAAATTGCAAACTTTGACGAGAGAAAAGATAGGTTGCACCGATAACAACTCATTTTTTGGCTGTGAATTAAAAATAGGAACTTTAATTCTTATCGTATTAATTTCGAATCAGACAATTGTACCATAAAAAAGAACGAATACGACATGCTCTTAGACAAACATCTAATTACATATTTTCTTCCACACAAAAATGCTCATTGAAAACTGCCACTGGGCACTTCCTCTTTAAGAGGTTGTGTCTTAATTTAAATATCTCACTGGACACTTCCTCTTTAAGAGGTTGTGTCTAGTGTGTGTTCAAAAAAATTGAAAAAAAGTCATTTGGGGTGCGTGTATGCGAACGTTTCGGTGTTGGGCTGAAATCTCACACTTTGGGCCAAAGGCCCTGCGGTTATGGTAATCCACCGGGGAGTCGGGGGACTGGGCAATCCCACATCGGGATTGCTTTGGGTGTGTGTTAATTTAAATATCTCACTGGGCACTTCCTCTTTAATAGGTTGTGTCTAGTGTGTTCAAAAAAAACTGCCAGACATTGTTATATACTCATCAACATGTGGACTGCTTAACACTGATATTGTAGCCAATTCCTTTTTTTTTTTTTTTCCACCTGTTTTCTGGTTCTATAAGCAATTCTAAGAGCATCTCCAAATGAAGATGTCAAAATTGAGATGCCAAATTTGGATTTGAAGACTTATTTGGCCTTTTAACATGTAGAATTTGACATTTTTTTTACCTCATTGTACTCCAACGGACATGTTCTCCAACCGATATGTCAAAATAATTTATTTTATTACATTTTTATCTTTGAATCTATTTTCTTTTCAAATTTTGTTTTGAAGCTTTTGTATTAAATTTTTTTACTCTATAAAAAGGAAATACTATGTAACCCAAATTTGCATCCCAAATGAAGGAAATCATTAGATGAGCGGATCCCATCAACTTTTTTAAATGAGACCCACTGAAGTAAAGGCAAGACAGCAAATTACCTTGTGACATTTCGATAAGTCCAAGAACTTCTATAGTATCATTCTTCTCCGCGAACGCTGAGCTCCTAATAAGCCACGAAAAAACATGCGGAGCTTCAAATTGAAGTCGGCGGACATTGTATATAACCACATTTCTTCACCAAATTCATTCCCCCAATGAATTCGCAGATCCGAAAGCTCGATACTATTTAATACCCTTTTCAGCTGAAATTGGCTTCTTCGTTGCACCCCCCAAAGACCAAGACTAGTCTCCAACTACGCGAGCATTCAATAATAAATGTGGACGCATACATACAGAATTACAGATGAACACACAAATATCTTTGTGAAAGTATTTATGAGCTTAAAAGTCAGAAAAATGGTACGGAAACAAGAAAACCAAGAGATGATAAAAGTAAGGAAGGTTCACCGGTGCATTTGCTCACTCGACCACTGAACGAGTGTGTGTATGAGAGAGAGAGACATCCCTTTGAAGGCGGGCTTAATTAATTAGAGTATTACACTTATTGGAGGGATTTTAGGCTGCTCAACAGTCCCAGACTGACACGTGTAAAGATGCAGCCGTTATGGAGTTCAGGAGTCGTCGAGGAATGGTGCCGAGTAGGGATGGCTCGGAGGAGCCGAGTACGCCTACTGGCACCTGCATTTTAAGACGATGTGACAGTGCATTTATGGCGATGTGAGTGACTCAGGCAGAACCAAATAATGAGCGCCTGCACCCTCAGGATTTAAACTTACAAGTCATGATTGCTTGCCATTAATGGCTATTATGCCGAGTACATAACCTCGACGTACCCCGAAGTACTGTTCTCCCGAGCATTAAACGTTCGGGAGTAGACGTCAGACTGGTCATAGGAGTTCTTGTTCCTCGGGGATAGCTATATGTCCTCGGCATGGAGCCGAGCACCTGTCCCATCGCCTGAGCATTAAAGACGAAGACTTGAGAACACTCATTGCACATGGGTAAGTGTCAGACATTAAATGCTAATATGAGACTAAAAGTCTTTGCACTCATTACCGCTTCAAGTATAAATACTCATCAGAAAAGGAGACCAAAAAAAAAAAACAAAACAAAGAAAAAATATCAAGCTTAAACCTCCAATCTCTTACTGACTTGAGTTTCGGAGGGGATAAGTCGGGTGTTCACCTGGCCCCTTCTCTGACCCTTTGAATTGTTTCAGGTTCATCATACGGGCAATCGTTACCTCAAACTATTGCAGGAAATCTCCAGTGCACTTATGAAAAATTGAATTCAAAATACAAATTCATCTTTAAAAATAAAAATGTGTTCAAATATGTCATCTTCTTTGTACAAACTCCCAATACCGACAGCTAGGGATGTTAATCGAGTTTGTGAGTTTGAGTTCCAGTCTGTCGAGTTTGTTTTTATAAATGAACTTAAAAAGTTGTTCAAGTTTGGCTCGTTTAAAACTCGAGTCGAGCTCAAGCTCGAGCTGAGTTCAAGTAACTCGACTATTTTACATATAAATAAGCTGAGTTTTGCGAGTTTGAGTCAAACCTTTTAGACTTTTTTTTTTAAAATAAGCCTAAAAAATTATTCAATCTCAGTTCGTTTAGAACACGAGTCTGAGTTTAAGCCGAATTTTATTTGAACTAAGCCCAAGTCAAGTTCGAATAGCTTATCTCAATTAACACCTTTATCAACAGCTTAATCAATATATTCTACAATATCAAATAACCTTATTAATCCTCACATATCTCTATCTTCCTTCCCTCTCTCTTTTTTTTTTTTCTCTTTGTTCAAATATAAATATTATATAATTAATATTTAATTTTTAATATTATAAATATAAAATATCTGTAGACACAAAATTATTGTTATTCCTTATATTTGTTCATTGCGACCAGCTTTAATTGCATCTGCTATTAATTGCTTGCTTTCAATATCAATTCTTAATTGTCTTATAATTATACTCGAATCACTTCGTAACTAAAAAAATTCTATTAAGAGCATCTTCAACCTTTATTTTTTTTCAACTCTAAATTTTAACTTAAGTCAAAAACGCTTAAAAACCTTCTTCAATTCTATACTCAAACTCATACCAAATCAAAAGAAACTTAAAAATTTATCAAAATTAAAAGAGACTCGAACTTTTACTCAAATCATCAATGTTCATATTTTATTCTATTTTAAAGATTCAATAATCATATTTTACTCTCTTTTAAATTTGAGTTTCTTCTCCATTTCTCATTTGTTAAATTTAAGTTTGTCCCTTGAAGTCATTTGTATTAAATCAGCCTTTTTATTTTTGTTTTTTTGAACATGAATCAATTTTTTACTCAAAATATTCAAATTTGAGTAAAAATTAGAGTCAAAGTTTTTTGGATGACGAGGAAAATCCCTAGCCTGTCCTTGACAAGATAGAGGCGACTTAGTCGCTCAAGCTTGTGAATTCAAGTTGAACTGATGATAAACCCCGAATGCATGAACCGATCCCTCAACCCATATACCAATAAAATCAAGATTTGCACGTTGATGATAATTTTAACCCACACGAGAAACCTGAATACGATTCGTTCAAATAAGTGAGGTCTGTCTTCCTAACCAATCACACTTTTTTAAGATGGTTTGACCGATGTTCTTCCTCAAGTACATAATTATAACGTAAATTCTGACTAAATAATTGCTCATAGCTACAATGAAGAATATCACACGCTAAAGCTTTTCAATGCAAACTCACTTTTTTTTTTCTCAATTTGTACGTATCATATTATTTCTAATATCAAATTGACAATGACCACAAAATCCTTTCATCTACTCTATCACTTGAGTGTCTTCAAACTAACAAAAATGGAGTTAGTTTTAATTTTACTCATAATCTTCGATTGAACGAAGTTCTATTTTTTCTACTGTATTTTAAATCTCGTGTTGCCTATTTTATTTTGGTTTAACAATTAAGTGTATATGAATAAACTTATGCAGATCTCGACTAATCTCTTCGTGAGTCCCTTAATCAATTTCAAGCAATCGTGTCAAAACTTGAATGATTTGAAGTCTCATCTATTTCATCATACTCCCTTTGATTTTAGTCAAGATCTACAAATAACCCCTAAAATTTTAATCTTCATTTCGTGATCAAAGTGTGCATTTTTTTTTTGTAAGTTCAATCTAGAGCTGTGTCATTTGAACTCATCGTGGCGACATTGTAAAATAAATTTAAATATAATCACAGACAAACTAAATATATCGAGTCAATCAAGACATCTTTTATGAGACTCGAACTTGAGATCTCGAGATAAGACTTGAATTTAAAATCCTGAAATAACATTTCCTCATACCTTTCCATCTAAATTAGTGGAGACAAAATTGTTCAGGGGTTGTGATTCTAACAAGGAAAAGAGTCAAAAGACTAACAAAGAAAGCACCGTGTTTAATACCAGCCGAACCCTCTCCGATCCGACATCCAAATCAGTGATTGGGTCAAGTATATAAAATGATGGAAAGTGTGTGTGGGTACAAACAAGACTAGTGATTCTATGTGGTATTTGATATTCACTTGCCACATAGAATCACTCAAGGTATTTATTATAGGATACCTTGAGTGAGAATGTGGTGTACGAAATCACCATTACGTACAAATATGAAGATTGAGTATCCTTTCAAGTGTCGGTGGTATATCAGATGAGTTAGGTGATTTCCTGTCTTAACAGGTGTCAGGCAGTTTAGTTTATTATTTTTATGATTAGTGGGTTACAGTTTAGATTAGAAGGATTAATCAGTCTCTTATCCTTAGTCCTATCCTGTTCAGATTAGAAAGGAACTGGTTGCTTACACCCCAAATGCAGGGAGATGGTAAACCAAGAATAAAAATCAGATCGTCATAGAACACAAGATTAGTCTTCCAAAATCCAAACAGAAGGTATAGGTGAGGAACAATTCCATCAGTGAAGTCAGAGAAAAAAAAGAGTAGCAATCGGATGAAATCAAAAAGAAAATCAAAAGCGGAGATACTTCTCATCAGACTATGGATAGACAAAGAAGCAGAGTCTTATCTATAAGCTACAAAGCCTCAAGAGATTAGAAGAGAGAATCAGACAAAAATCAAGGAGGGGAGATAGATGTTTTCACGCCCATTTTTGAAATCGAAATCAAAAAGAGGACGGTAACACTCTCCACGGGCTCAAAAGTAAGCAAGCTTGTCTCCATCTACTTTCCTCATAAGAAGACGGACCCAATATTAATTCTAGATGCAGGCATGCCTAAATCACAATCACATGGGAAAGAGAAATACAGATGATATGGCCATCGTTGTAGCCAAGTAACATAAATTAGTGAGCAAGCACGTGTTCCAAAGGACAAAGTCGCACAAATCAGATGGCTCACTATCATCCATAGCTTGCCTTCATAGACACACACTATAAAAACATCCTGAAAGTGGACAAATTTAAGTAGAATAAAAGAGGTGCGCACACTACGATAATTTGGCCAGATAGGCAGTAACGACTTTTAATGTTTCCAATCTTCTTTCAGTTCTTCTCATCATTTGTAGAAGTCGAAGTCAGTGTCAGGCTTCTTTACGTTGGTTCTATATCCCTTCTCAAAGTCTTTAGGGAGTATGACATACCGGTTTTTGCGGACTGCATGCATCCCTGCTTCTTGACATATAGCTGCAATCTGCACACAATGATCTAGTTAGAAAGAGTTTCCACAAGTTGAAATATTGTTGGACAATGTCCTCTACACACACATCAATGACTAAAATCTTCAAGTATAAAAGAGTGCAACAAACAAAGGAATAATGCAAGATAACAATCAAATATTCTTTCCAGTCAACAGATGTGAGGCAATAGAAACTCATGCACCTTGTTTTCCCCAAACCAAAAACTGCAATAATACATCAACTAACCTCAGCAGCACTGATTTTGTCTGGCCGGGAGACATAGTCCTCCAAGTCAACCTCATCACCTAAATTCATTTTAGCAGTGCAAACCTGCACAAGATAGTCCAGCTTAGAGTGTTCTACAGTTGACTATGGAAAGCCTTAAAAAAAATAAGCACTCTAAATCACAACTTCATTGTCTTCTTTGTGTAGCACCCCCAACCCCATTCCTCCTACTTTATCCCTTTTTGGTAGTTACCATTTTTCTTTCTTTCTTTCTTTTGGGGAGGAGGGGAGGAGAGGGGAGGGGGGTTGGGTTATGAAAATATAGAATTGCAATTAGGAAAAACATCAAGTACTGGCCCCCTGGTAAATAAGGCAGATATGATATAATTATCAAAGTTCTCTCAAGCCTCACCTGAAAAACAAGCCTCTTTTGTCGTCTATCTGGCAAAGGAAACTCAATTTTTCGGTCAAGCCTTCCAGGACGCAGAAGTGCAGGGTCCAAAGTGTCAGCTCGATTGGTTGCCATGATAACCTTTACATTAACTGTCTGGTCAAACCCATCCATCTGCAGAAGGAAACTTAAATTCATAAGTATAGAGGTCCACGAGATGAGTCAGAAATCATGGCGGTCAGGTGTAAGCAAACTTCATGCACCCATAATTTATCACAACAAAGTCCAGCAAAAACTGATTCTTTGGGTTCTCTAACAAAATCCTACTTTTATATACATCTTAAAACAATACCTGATTTAAGAGTTCCATGAGAATTCGCTGAACTTCTCTATCAGCTCCAGTCTGAGCATCAAACCTAGCAGTAGCAATTGCATCTACCTCGTCAATAAAAACAATGGCAGGGGCATTTTCTTTGGCAAGTCGAAAAACATCACGGACCATTCGTGGACCCTGAAAAAGTTATAGCAAAGAATAATCACTATGAACACTATTTCAACAACCCGGGTATTGCCAATTCGTAGCACAAGAAAAACAACAAAAATAGCTTAAAGAACACCTTGGCTCTCAGTGCCATTACTTGTTAATTTGGAAGTGCAAAGGACATAGCAAACACATTTTCATATAAGAGATTAAGCTAAGCCTCCATTTGGATCTCAAAAAGAAGCGAGGGAAAGAAAATGCTTAAAATTATGAGCAGATAATGCATCCTCAAAGCAATTTCCTCTCCTGTTTCCTAGTTTTGAGGTACAACAGCCTATATATATGCAACCTTTCCTCTCACTTAAACGGACAAATGAAATAAACCTCCAACAACTCAACAACAGTGAAGACTCTCAATTCTGTCGATGTTTCCAAATAACAAACAATAATCATGCACAAAATATACACAAAACTATGAATAAGTAAATGATGCAAATACAGATATAGAATAATTCAAAAAAATCTTCAATGCACACCTCTCCCAAATACTTCTGAACGAACTCTGAGCCAACAACTCTGATGAAGGCAGCAGTCGTATGGTGAGCGACAGCCTTGGCAAGCATGGTTTTACCAGTGCCTGGTGGACCATAGAGCAGAACACCACGAGGAGGATCTATACCAATCTGCTTGTACAAATCATAATGAGTCAAAGGAAGTTCGACAGCTTCACGGATTTCCTGCTTTTGAATGTCACATCCTCCAATATCCTGGCAAACCAAGCAGAGAGGGAATTGAGGGGGAAGAAACATCATTTTGTAAGCTTAAACAAGAACCAGCATCATACTCCAGGAAAAAAACAAGGACCCAACCTCCGAAAGGAAGAGACAATGGTTAATAAAATGGCAAACTCACATAAGTTGAATGATATTGCTACTCATTCGACAACGTGATATAGTGACACCTAAATTAATTACCAAAATTGCCACCACCCACTATTGTTGCCTCACTCACTGCCATGACAACATTGACAGCAGCTGCACCACCCCCACTTTTTTTTTTTTGATAGGAAACAAATCACTCTTATTAATGAATAAGATATAAATTACATAAGAAAAAATTGGATAAGATATCCAACCAGAAGCAAACAAATAAATGCAGTGAATAAAAAAAGCCTATAGATCACATGAGGCTCCCCATCCTGATAGAATAGCAAATAGCGGAATTCCATTGAACTCTTTTGAAACCGAAGCCCAAAAAGATGCTAAGAAATGAATACGGTTCCACATTCTTTTTACACATTCACACTGGTTTTCAAACCAAAAAGTTCTAACATTCCGTTCTTTCCAAATAACCCAAAAAGTAGCCATTATAGCACAATCCCACAGAGTAACACCTTTTTCAGATCTTCCCAATCCTTTCAAATTTTCAACAAACAATAAATTTTATGTTTGCGGGAATCACCCAAGCTCATGCCCACAACGCAAAACAAATGATACCACAATGTCAATGGAACAGGACAGTGTAAAAATAAATGATCAATACTCTCCAAATCACCTTGACACATTACACACCATTGAGGAGAAAGACAAGAACGAGACCTCCTTTTCTGAAGCATGTCATTAGTATTTATCTTACCATGTTCAACTGTCCATGCAAATATTTGTATTTTAATAGGGACTTTACCTTTCCATATCATCAAAGCAGGAGTGAACAAAGGACAATTATTTTCATTCACCAAAAAATCAAAAAATAATTTACACGAAAAGACTCCAGAAAAATCGAGCATCTACCTTCTTTTATCACCAGACTCACGACTCACAAAAACATTTTTAATAATATCAAGAAATGAAATCAGATCGATAGTGTCTCTATCATCTAAATTCCTACGAGAACCAAAGTCCCATGAATACGGATAATCATATGATGAGCTAAGCATATATGTAATGGAAGAACAATGAGAATTAGTTAATTGATAGAGTCGTGGAAACAAATATCAAAGAGAAGACTCTTCCACCCAAACATCCTCCCAAAAACGTATTCTCTCCCCATTACCCACCATTAGCTTAACACCTTAGCAAAACATCATCAATCCCTGAGAAATGAATTTCCATGGAACTCGAAAACTCCCCCCTTTAACACATTAGCATCCCATACATTAGTATGTAAACCATATTTGCTCTTGATTATTAAATGCCACAAGGAATTTGTTTCCTAGGGAAGCCACCAAAGCCACTTACCCAATAATGATATATTTCTTGTCTTTACATTACCAATTGAGATCTATAAACTACACCCCAATTGATCAAATGATCTTTTCTCTCTTTCCCACTTTCTTCCCACAAAAAATCCCACATCATTTTTTCAATTCTCATAACTACTCTCCTTGGAATCTTAAATAAAGATAAAAGTATGTGCAAATACTAGCTAAAACTGAATGCACCAATGTTAACCTCCCCCTATTGGAAATATAAACCTTCTTCCAACCATCTAACCTTTTTTTCAACTCTTTTTATTACTGGATCCCAAAAAGATGATGCTAATGGATTCCCATCCAAAGGTAATCCGAAATAATTCAAAGGCCACTCACCCACCTCACAACCCAAAATATCTGTCATCTTATTAGTCTTTGCACAATCTGAATTAACACCCACAATAATGCTTTTATCCATATTCACCTTCAATCCTAATACCAAACCAAACAAGTCAATAATATTTTTAAGATTTAAAAGTTTCTCGTCATCTCCCATTGGAAAAAATATCGTATCATCTGCAAACTGCAAGCTCGAACCGAAACATTATCCCTACCCACAGTAAATCCTTCAACAAGGTTATCCTCCTCAACTCTTCTCATCAATCTACTTAATCCATCATCAACTAGAGTAAAAAAAAAAAAAGGAGATAAAAGATCACCTTATCTTAATCCCCTAACTGCCCCAATCTACCCCCTCGATTTTTCATTCAACATAATAGAGAAATTTATAGAATGCAAACATCCAATAATCTATTTTCTCCATCTTTCCCCATATCCTTTCATTTTTATGACATCCTCCAAGGAACTCCATTTCACAAAATCATAAGTTTTTTCAAAGTCAATTTTGAAAACAAATCCCTCCTTACCTCTATTTCTATATTCTTCCACAACCTCATTTGCCACCAGACCCACATCCAAAATTTGTTTGTCCTTAATAAAAGCACCTTGACACTAAAAAATAGTATCACTAAGAGACTCCCTTAACCTTAATGACAAGATCTTTGCAATGATTTTATAAAGGCTAGACACCAAACTAATTGGCTTAAAATCCTTCATCTTCATGGACTTCTCGTTCTTGAGAATTAAGCAAATGAAAGTAAAATTTGTAATTGTATTAACCACGTCATTTTGAAAAAATTCCTTAAAGACTTTCATTAAATGATCTTTCACTATTACCCAACAATCCTGATACATAGCTAAAGTGAAACCATCTGATCCAAGGACCTTATCACGACCACACTCAAAAATAGTTTTCCTCACTTCACTTCTTCCTCTTCGAAAGGCCTCTCCAACCACCTAGCCTTTGCATCAACAATAGGACTCCATTCTAATCCTTTCAATACTAGCCTCTCACCCCCCTGAGATGAATATAACTAGGTAAAATATTCAACAACCTTACTCTCATTCATCTTCTCAGCTTCTATAATCACCCCATTATCCAACTCCAGTTTATCAATAAACTTCTTCTTCCTTCTCCCATTTGCAATTCTATGGAAAAGCTTAGAATTATTATCCCTTTCTTTTAACCATTTCACTTGAGCCTTTTGCCTCCAATTGATTTTTCCTTAAAACCACCTGATGTAGATCGTATTAACTCTGATACCAAATTGATGTAGATCGTAGTAAGAAAGAATTAGAGATGAGAAGGGAAGAAGAAGGAGATGAGAAAAGAAGAAGAAGGGGATGAGAACAGAGAGAAAATTTGAGAAAGAAAGATTCAATATCAATAATCAATAATAATCAAAAAGTCTCCTACAACAAATATGTATTCCCTATATATAGGAGTTCACAAATCCTATATATATAAGGAGATCACAAACCCTAAAATAAATAAATAATCAAAATGACAACTAAACCCTTAAAAGATAAATACTAAAAGTATCTAAATAACTATCATAATTAATCTATAATGTCTATCCAATTCCTACACGATCCCCATCATTCTCCTCTGGTTGAAAAAAACTCTCCTTCGTAGAGTCTTCAAAGCAGAAGTACCCTAAGAAAGCAGCATGAAGATGATAGAACGCCTCATCTAGAATGAAAGAACCATCAACATTTTTCCATCGACCAGAATAAATGCAAGAATCTCCATCTGTAGCAATGTAAATCTAGTCCCGTAGCACATCATCTATGTGGCCCGAAATATGCAATGGAAGTGGAGAGATAAGAACTGGAGCTTGTGCTAAAAAAGAAGCAATTCCACCTGTAGAAATACTAGATAACAAAATAGGAGGTTCTGGAGTACCTCGATTAAGTAGCATGTCCTCCAAATAAAAATCTGGACTAATACTAACATTCAATGAAAAATTAAGCAAATAAGCATTAGATCCAAACTCAAGAATAGTAAAACAATTCTCATTAGATTTGAACAAAAGACATTCAGTGGGACAAGACATCAATGACAAAGGAGTAAATATAACACCCTGGTGTTGAAAATAAGAAAGTACAGACTCAATTGAACACTTGACAGTAGGCAAAGAAACAAAGTTAACACTCTCAAGTGGGGCAGAATCCATAACAATGTCAATAATATCAGGTGGAGAAAAATCCGAAACAAAATCAATAATCTCATATGAAGAAGAATCCACAACAATGCCATCATGATTCAGAATAGTAGACACAGAATAATCGCCAACAGATTGTAAAATAGGTAGCTCAATATGCTCAACATCTTGAATAGGAACCAACTGAATGGATTCCTCAAGTTCAATGCTTAGTGATAATTCAACTTTTGGCTCTGATGAGGTAGAAAACATGATAGGATCAAAAATAATCTCATCACTAGTATCAATGTTCAAACGATTGAAAGTATGTTTTGAAGGATGTAAAGCAGGAGAGTCCAATGGAACAGAAATATGGCTATCATTATACGGGTGTTCGACATTAGATGAAACTGGAGACTTGTCCTTATTTTCTTCCATTTGCTGACTTGCAAGAATTTTATTCAAGTGGGAAAGTTGACTTGTTAATTCAGATAATTGGTTTTTCATCCCTCTACATTCTTTACGTAATTGGCCGAGTGAATGTTTAGTATTGGCAACTCCAATTTCAAAGATCTCAAATCTTTTTTTCTATGGCAGTTTGGGCTTTTGAATGGTGATTAATGACATTGAAGATTGACCCTGATGATGACTTTGGGAAGCATGATGTTGGTAACTGTAATGTGACCTAAGTGTCCCAGAGTAGTATTCTAGATAATCTTCATAATAAAACTCAGACTTACTATGGACTTTATGACGACTCCGAGAAACTCTAGGAGTGGAATAGGTAATGACGTTGTGGAGAACTGTGAACTTGAGACATTCTTGATGTTGGATAAGTATATGAATAGGCATCATAATGATCATATGAATTCATGATTGACTTTGAAAGATGAGAATAACATAAGAATAAGTTCAAGAATGCAATTGATAATTACAAGAAGTGAGAAAACTTAAATAGAAGAAAAAGTTTTGGACCCTTGCAAATTCTCTAATTTTTTTAATGAATAAAAATATTAGTCTCAAAATCTATGGGAATATGCATACCATAATAATGAGAAAATTTTGAAACTTGTTGTGGATGATTCTGCACTTTTTTGAAACTTTTGGGGGAGAACTCTGTAATTTCTGAAACTTCTGGGGTGATTCTGCAACTTTTGGAACTGTTGGGAGAGTTTTTTTTTTTTTTGGCTACCGCTATGAACAGTGACAGTATCACTGAACAGTGCCGATGAACAGTATTTTTTTTTTGTACGAATCGAAGTTGGGCTCTGATACCAAATTGATGTAGATCGTAGTAAGAAAGAATTAGAGAAGAAGAAAGAGATGAGAAAAGAAGAAGAAGGGATGAGAACAGAGAGAAAATTTGAGAAAGAAATATTCAATATCAATAATTAATAATAATCAAAAAATCTCCTAAAACAAATATGTATTCTCTATATATATAGGAGTTCACAAATCCTATATATATAAGGAGATCACAAACCCTAAAATAAATAAATAATCAAAATGGCAATTAAACCCTTAAAAGGTAAAAGAAATTACTTAAAAGATAAATACTAAAAGTATCTAAATAACTATCATAATTAATCTATAATGTTTATCCAATTCCTACACGATCCCCATCACCACCTATTCAAAATTATTTCTTAACTCTCATCTCTCTCTCTCCTCCTCATATATTTTCATCTAAATGACCACTCTCTTCAACTCTATCAATCTCTCCAATTCTATTCATGATAAGATTCTTAGTGACCCTAATATCCCCTCTTCACCTTTTGTTTCATTTCACAAAGTCTAATTTTCTTATGAATTTAAAACTTTACCAACCCTGAAAATTCCTTTTCACCCACTTTATGTAAGACTATCATTGTTTTGTGGCGTCTCTAATTATCAACTTCAATTCACCTCACCGGTGGGCCAAAGGTTGACATCTTACCAGTATTTGCAAGCCAACCATCACAAATTCTAACATTGCTAGCACAACATGACCCACCACTAAAGTTGAAAGTCACAAATCTATCACCTAATATCTAAGATGAATGAATGGAAGAAAAGGTTAAACCAACTAAGAATAAACGACATACAAACCATATTAGACAAGCTTACAATGAAATATACTATTTAATTTTGTCCCAAACACCTCCCAAATAAAGGAGAAAACTAAAACCTGATAGTTTCACGATCCATATTGGCCAAATTAACATGACCATTATTGAACCGCTTTAATCCCATATCTATCTTCAATGCCACAATTGCTCATTTATTACCTTCATCAGTGCCAATAAGTCCCACGTGCTCACCTAGAAGATATGAACCCTCAACATTCAATTCAAACATATACTCATGAAGCAATTCCCTTGGTTACAAAATCAACCTATTTCATGAAGCCAAAGAATATCATGTCTAAGCGGTTTAAGATCATCACATGATGAGTCAAAGGCCCTCACAACCATAGTCTCATGCCCCGCATTGTCAATTTGAGTTTAGCTAACAACTTCTTAATGGGACATTATGATTGCGAGATAGTAAAATATATAAGAAAAAAGGAACTCCAACAACATCTAAAAGTATGAATGCATCGTTTTAAACATACAAACAAGAAAAGATGTACTTAGACCGAGTACATTTAAAATCTACTAACTTCCTTACATCATATTTTCTTTTTATGCTAATCGAGTTTATAATTAATTTCTATGAAATCACAAATGTGCAAAACAGTCCTTATTTTTGTTGCAGGGCAAAGGTAAAGCTAACCGAAATACAGGAGGTAATGAAGAATAATGTGATCCCTTGCAAGTAGCAACCAAATGTATCATAAAGAAAATTCATGCTGCAAAAAAGTAAATATATCATTAGGTGACTTAAAAGGCACACCGTGCACCACACCCTCACCTATGAGGCAAACGGCTGTCATAAGCCCTGCTGAACTTTTACATCATCAAGAGACCTAAGGCAAGCCTCAAGCATGCCCCGAAAAACCCTCATCAAGTTTTGCATAATTTGATGTGCGCAACATAACATGTGCATTGTTAGGGCATCATGCATGTGATGCTGGATGTGATAACAACAAGGATGCTGAGACTACAACATTGGAAACCTCAGAATAATACGAAGTCCGCCTATCTAAGTTATATCATTTACACGTACATTTAGCAATCAGAGCACATTATACACAGGGTCTAAGGACCAGTACAGAACCTTACAATGCATAGGTAGATTACTAACATAAACTGTTGATAAAAGATACACTACAACATACAAAATCACAATTGGCAGCTAACCCTAAAACCCAATTTTCCAATACAAGCCATCACAAAAAAATTTCAAAATCAGTCCACTCTAAAATTAACTGAAAGAAACTTACAGTGTAAGTCACATCAGGCTTCTCCGACTGACTCAACAGCGAAATACTAGAATCGGCCTCGGGAGGCAAAACATCAACAAGCGCATTCGAGTGCCTATGCAAAGCCACCGACGCAGAGGGCTTCAAAAGCTCCCGATTAATAGTACTCAAAATCCTGACATAGTAATTCGATCCGGCGGTGGATCCAACAATCCCGTAATTCTCATCGATCATTTCCAAGAACTGGCCGATAACGAGAGGCACGGACTGGATTCGCTTGACCTCTTCCTGGGATCGGAGTTGCTCGCGCTTGAGGTTCTTGAGTTCGTCCTTCGTGTACTCTTCTTTGATATCGAGGAACTCGAGGTGGCGTTGGAGGGATTTGTAGAGGGTGTAGACGTCGTCGTTTGAAGAGGCGGTGGGGGTGGGGAGAGTAGGTGGGAGGGTTGGTGGTGGGGATGTGGAGGGGTTTGGATCCATAACCATCGCTGTGGCCATTGTTGGTCGCGGTGACCAGTGGGGGTTAAGCTACTGCTTTTCGCCGCTTGTTCTTCTTTGTGATGGGGAGAGAGAGAGAGGAGAAGGTGCGAATGAGGCACAAAAGATCGATGAACATATAGGTCACATGTGCAACGATGTCGTTTGAGTCCTACGCAAGAAACTCATAGGCGGTGTTCTTGCCTACCTATGCTCAGCCACCGATATTTGCTTTATCGTACCCTCAATATTTTCAAAATTAAAAAAGGGGTTAATTGCAATTTGCCCCCTCCAAAGGTAAGAAAGGAAAGTTTACGTTGAACATCTCCAACTCTGACTCAAATTTAGATTCAAATATAAATTTGAGTAAAAAAATCTAAAAAATTTGCTCCAACATTTGATTCAAACTTATACCAAATTAAGATAGACTCATTTTTTTACTCAAATTCTTTCTCAAAATTTTAATGGTGAGATTTTACCCTTTTTTAAAAATCTAATTATCATATTTATTCTCTTTTAAATTTGAATTTATCCTCATTTAAATTTGAGTTTCTCATTTTTAAATTTAAATTTAATTTTTTCCGTTGGAGCCTTTTGTATCAAATTAAACGAGCTTTTGACTCATCCCGTGACTTTTTGAAAAAAATTATCAACTAAGGATTGGTTTGAAAATAATTCCCAAACTCATGCCCTTTTTAAAGATGTCAAATTGACTGACGTTTTTAGGTTAAAGACGTTAAACGGACTGACGTTTTTATTCTAAAAACGTCAGTCCATTTGACATCTTTAACTCAAATACACTTAAGGACTTGAAAAATGTCCGTCGGTTTGACACTTTTTCGAAGAGATGTCAGACCAAATGACACCTTCTAAATGGATTGACGTTTTTAGTTCAAACCGAAACCCATCTTTCCCTCTTCTTTCATTCTGATGTTATTCTCCCTAGCAATGATACCTAAAACTGTTTTACTCCTTATCTCTTTGAGAGGATGAGTTTTTGTTATTTATTTAAAATTTTAATTTCATTCAATAAATAAATTTTGATAATTTAAAAATACATAAATTTCGTTTGTCCTACTGACATTTTTCTCCCTAACAATAATACCTTAAAATGTTTTGTTCCCTCTCTTTTTGAGAGGATGAGTTTTTTTTTATTTATTTAAAAATTTAATTACATTCAATAAATAAATTTTGATAAATTTAAAATACTTATATTTTTTAGCATATCAAAGTTTAAAAATTGAAAACGTATACATATAATTAAATTTAAGGCCCCATACATATAAAAATTGTATGACTTTTGATAGTAAATATTTTGATAAAACGTATACATATAATTAATTTTAATTTTATCATATAATTATAAACGCATACATAAAATAAAAATAAAATTTTATTTGTAATGTTGATCATGTCGACATTAATGTTTATTCAGATGTGAAAAAATATAAGTTATTCAGAACGTATACATGTAAAAAAATGATGTCAACAACGTGGTTGATATTCAAAACAACATAAAAGATTATCGAGTACACATAAACATGATGGGATAAAAGTGTCAGACGCATCATTGTCCAAATCAGAGAAATCAGAAAGCTCAGGATCAGAAACAAGTAACGGATCCTCTAAAATTTCAATTTCGGCATATTCAGGATCAAAATGCTATATTTTAGCATAATCTAGTGCTTCTATACATTTTGTTTGGTGGTGGTGCAGTTACACAACTGTGAAAGGTAGTATATATATGCTCAGTTTGACAATTTAAAATTGCAGTGGAAGGACATCAATCTGCATAGTTTGTAACTGATTTGTCAGTGATGCAAAAATGACAATAAAAAAGCTTGGATATGACAACACACTACATAGATTGATTAAAGTGACAACACACTGCAGTTAGGCTAACACACTGCATACATTGACAATTACAGGATGTGACAATGAAAAAATTGAGATATGACAACACACTGAATAAAGTCATAAAGTCACAATATTGATTAAAGTAAATATGACATAGACATAAACAGTGGACAGTAATTAAAATTTTTAATTTTCATCAGACATATACTCATCTGATAGGTATTGTTCATTAGACAATACATTAGATCGCTCAGTAGCTGTTAACTCCCTGTCAAACGCAGTTGCCACCATGTCAGATGTTATTTGGAGCATATAATATCGGTACTTACGCAACATCATTCTATTATTCTCTTTTCGTACACGTTTAACTGTTACTTTATAGTTGATTCTATTCCTTCGTGGCATGGTAAGTGAAATTCTATGTGGCACCAGTATACCAAGTTCTGTCAGATATGTGCATAATGACTGTGATTCATTAGCACGAAAAGCCCACTCTCGACGGAGTCCGACATAATACTCTTTTGGATCAGAAAATCTCTCTCTTGTAATCATCATCTCGCTCTTGTAATAACCATACTAGTTCATGCCTACGGTTGCTATCAATTGCTCGTTCTCTTGAAGCAGACATAATCTGCAATACATGTTATAAGAATCACCATTTATTATGTTTTTATAGTGATTTTCATTGTCTGAAATAAATACATTTGTCAGCAGTGCAGTAATGTGTAGTCACCATTATGCAGTACGTGTGAATACACACTATTACATGTCAACGTAATCAGACACTAGTACACAGTGACTATTGATTAACCATCAAAAGTGTTATTTTATTATATTTAATGATTGGTTAATTGCATATTATTTGTGATTAAATGTGTTAAATTCCTTGATTTTTTAGTTTGATACTTTTTCTAGTTGTTTGATTTATTTTGCAGGTAAATTGATTGATTTAAAGTAATAATGGATAATGCAAGTGAAACAATCACTAGAGGAAGAATCATAACTGATAAGGATTGAAGAGTCAAGGTTGAGATAGGAAGACTTGAAGATAAATTAGCAATTTAATCCTTATAAGAGTCCAAGTGAGAAGAAAACTCATTTAAAGTTGGATTAAGAAAGTTTCCTAGAAGATAAGGATTTGACACATCTTCAGTATTTCGATCATAACTTTTGACTCTGATATCGGATTTACCTGATTTTTGTGGAGTTGGAAAGAAGATTTCAAGGGCTACAAAAGTGTATTTCACGAAAATTTCGTGAATCAGCCTCTAAGTATGCGAAATTCAAGCTCGAAGTCTGAACAGATTTTGTACCCGCGGGCCCCAAGATTTATGCACGAGATTTAACCTTACAAGACATCTTTTTGGACAGGAATTCCTTCCAAACCAACCTTATATCATCTATCTACACTTATGATTTATTTTAGTATAAATAAGGGTTCTCATCTAGGATTAGGGAGAGATTATTTTTCTTTTTTCCATCTTTTTATTTTTAGTTCGTCATGTCTGGCTAGAAGGCTAAGCTAGGGTTAGGGGAGAACCTCTCAATGAAGTACGGTAATGTTATTGACTTTGTGTTTAATGATTTATGATGTTTTGTTGATTTAACTTCTGATTTTTTAACAAAGTTTTTATTCTGTAAAAATTTGAGTCGTTGTGTCATGTACATCGATTGCTTGAATTTCCCTGCGAGTAAATAACTGGTTATTCCACGCTTGAGGTAATTATCATTATTTCATAAAATAATATAATTGGATGATTATTCAGGTTTCTGAATAATCTTTTGATTGTAACATTTGGTTTTCTTACTTGATTTGTTACTTGAATCAACCGACATCTGATTTGTGTTTCAAGTTAAGTTTTGCGTCTTCAATCATTATTGTATGAAATTGAGAGGGAGTACCCGATACTTTAGTATTTTCTATTATTGTTTTAAAACCAAATTTATTGTTTTCTAAATCTCTACAACAATTATTTCAAAACAAATTTTCTTTTATTTTTCTTTGTATTCTAAGTTGTTCACAATTCCCTGTGGTTCGACCTCAGACTTCCGAGTATTATATTACTTCGCACAACCTGCACTTGGGTGATCAATTCTAAAGTTGTAGCAACTATGACTGCACACTAAAAAATGTAGTACATTGATTTAAATAGACGATGACTACACACTGAATTGAAGTGCAATGCATGGTCTTCATTAACGTGTGCTGCTGAATAAGAAATAGGTACAATGATTGACAATTGCAGCATTGTCTGTCGTTGTGACACCACACTGGGTTACTGTGACTAAATACTGCTTAAATGTCAGTATGTGTCAGTAGATATTATTGTTTAGTCAGTGACCGTGACTACACAATGTTCTAATGTCATTCATTTAGATTGTAGACTGACATACTCACATAAATAAATTGCCTATAAGTATGAACTCACATGAAATGTTTAACGTACAAAATTCATCTCTAACAATGAATTTTAGTCCGAGAACCCTGTTTGAAACTTTGGGTTATCATTGGGCTTTAGAGGATGAGTTTTTTTACCCAATGAATCATCTGTTACGCTATTCACTAACAACTACAAATACAATGACGACGGAATGACAATATCGTTTGACGAAAAGAGAAAATCTAATATTAGATTTACGTTCTTGCAACCTAAGAAGGCCTCGACAAGTTGCTATTGGTATGTCTATTACCACTCCTCAAAAATTAGAGTGAGCATTGTTTCGCATTCGAGTTGAGAACAATCGAATGACAATCGGTACAATTTGCGTCGTATTGCAAGCGACCGTGCTGCAGAAGGGAGGATGCAAGAAACAATTTTAAGCTACCAATTGAGTGGTGAAGATGGATGAATTTCTGATCATTACCTGTCTGATGAAGATGAAGACCCATGAAGAAGTGTCATGGAAATCCTGTGTTGTAATATTTGTGGAATCGTCGTCGTACTTGTGTTTTCAACTTGTTTATGTATTATGTTTCTGTATTTTGTTTCTATGAAACATGATGTTCTACTCCAGTTTGTAATGTCCATCTAAATTTCAATAATTTATGTTATGTTATTCAACAAACATTCTTTAGAGTATTGGATAAATAATTTGAAAGGCAGTAATGAATTAACATTATATGAAACTATGAACACAAACAGATTTTATATACAACAATAATAATTACAAATTTTATACAAAAAAACATCAAAAAGGGACTACGTCCCACAAGGTGGTGGTCTCCTCTGCCGCTTGGGCCGCTGACCATCAGACGGAGGCGGTATATCTTATGTGACTCCACCATCTACTGAATCATGTGTATGGTGTGTATGATGATCGACTCTATGACGACCTCTGTCTCGACCTCTGTGTGACAGTGATGGCTCATGTGTAACTCCCTCAGCTGGAACCTCAGCATCATCGGAACTGTCATCGTATGGAACAGGAGAAGTAGGTCGTGTGGGCATCGGTGGAACAATACGTGGAATACATGCCCCTGCATGTGGAAGTGATGTATTTGCCGTAACTACTAGCTCTGCTGTAGGTGTGCATGGAGTTGCCAATGCATCAACACCTGGTGAGGTCAGCGGTGGCCCACATGATGTAACTATAGGACGATAAAGCGGTGATGTAGCAGCATGGTGAGGGACCGGTGTAGGAATGACAAAATCAAAAGCTAGGACATATGGGGTAGATGGCCCTGCCTCTAATGATGACGCAGCAGTATCCACAACCGATGAGGGAGTCTGCCCATGTGCGCGTGCATCTGGCGGTCGAGGAATGCGTACACCCCGCTGTCATGCATGCACTGGGGCTGCAACAACTAGATGTTGAATGTCCGCGGGAGGCTGCACAAGTCTTCGGTGCTCAGCAAGAACTGACAAACACTGGTAGCTAAGATCCCCCATCTAGCTGATGGCCGTCAAATATGTCCCCAAATCAGGCTCCCCACTGACTGTATCACGAGCTGTGTAATATACCTTTGTCAATGTCTGTTCCTGCAGCACCATAAAATAAGGATTAAAATCAATATTAAGTAATTTATGTACCACATTTAATTTATATACCAAGTAAATAACACATACCAACAACTCGATGATACTGCCGACGGGCTAAAAACCAATGTTAGGGCGCGGCATCGGCGGTTCGATAAGTAGACGAGTAATGCGCCAATACCACTCCATATAGGGATCAGTGACATCCATCATGTCAAGCGTAGGCTTGCCGTGAACAATAGAATCCCGCCGCTGATCTCACATGCTGATGTACCGCTCATGTGCGATCGTCCAGTCATAACCATGTCTGCCACGCCTATTTGTGGCATGCAGCTCCGACTGGAATCACATGGCTCTGGTACGGGCTGCCTGCATTTAAACTGTCGCAGCACACGGTCTGGGAAATGCCACTTTACCACATCAAAACATATAAGCGGGGCCCGGGTAGTCCATAATTCTCGATCACGCAAACAATAATCAGGTAGGGTGCCCAGCATATCAGGAGTGAATGACTGCCATATCATCTGCAGTTTTAAAAATAACGGTTTTTGTTAGATGTACGAAAAAATTAAAAATTGCGACAGAGTTTCCCCTATATATATGACCCCCAAAAAAATTCCAAAATCACCTGTTGCATATATAAACGAACAACAACCTAAATAAATGCCACTACCATCCAATAATCATACAATCAACTACCAATCATACAACACATCCTACAACCCATCAATGAATAATGACCAATCATTATTCTGTGCATCAAAACATCAAACCAACAACATCATCCACAATTAAATTCCACAGTTGACAAACAATACAGAGATCCGCTTGTATACCTGCTCATCGCGCATCTGATCCAGCTGATCTTTATAATGTCTGAGGACATGGGTAGGCGTGTGTTGCGCAGAAAATGCAACATCCCAACTGCATAGCACACAAAATAAAATTAGTTGAATGTACTGTATAATACTAATGAATAAAAACATGTAAGACACTAATAATGTCTTACCTACAACGTGTAATGGGTGGTGGTCGCTTGGTGGTGGTGGTCCTTGCAGCGTGTAATGGGTGGTGGTGGTTGTGACACCCCAAAATCCGGGGGTCCGTTGATTACCCATCAACCCGCGGAATACCTGTAGATACCTAGTATCTCGATATCACACTGTTATGCCTCATTTACCGGGGTCCATAACTTAACGAAATTTGGGCAGAGTCTCCTTTGTATGGGGAGCTCTACCCAATACCCAACCTGTGCAATACACAATTACCAGACCCATCCGAGGTCAAATATAAAGCAATGGCCGCTCCGGGTCCATGTATAAGTAAACATTGGCCACACTGGGTCCAATTAACCATACTTAAATCAAAACATGAAAGGCTAATCTAACAATAGTCTTTATAAGTTCTATTACAATTATTTTACGCATTACATGCCCCAAAATATAGTTTCTAACATGTAATTACACAAAACATTAAGTAAAGCCACATGCGGCTTTCTTCAAGCATGAGGGTCCAAAATGGAGCCATCCGCCGGTGTATCTCTCCCACCTGAAATGTGTTCCCGTATAGGGTGAGCCAACGCCCAGTAGAGTGTTTCCTACAGAGGCTACTCCTCAACCTATATGCATATGAAAATGTTCACATGCACAACCACAATTCCCATAACCATTCCATCAAATAATATACAATTAAATGATGTAATGCTTTAATGTCATGCCATGAATGAGGTGAGACCCACCCATGTGCACTCAACCCGAGTCCACTCTGACTCCCTTTACATGTCAATGTCATGTATGTTAAACCCGGGCTACCCAAGCCCCATAAAATGAGATGAGACTCATGTACTCAACCCGAGCCTGTCCCGGCTCAACATGAAATGAGATGTGACTCATTTACACACTCACCCCGAGCCCTTTCCAGCTCGACAACACAATGCAAATGCCAATGTGTACAACATGCCATGAGTGAGATGAGACTCAATCATGTAACACACCCCGAGCCTCCCCGGCTCCCACACACACAATGAAATGTCAATGTGTCGTAAAATCCGCCGTTGATGTTATCCACTCAACGACCATTGATAAATCAAAACCCTTGTGTCTTTGTTGGGCAACGGATTTTGGTATCTCAACCGCCGGTTCCGTAAACCATGGCACTTTTCTGGAATTTCACCGCCGGACAATTGCCTGAACCATGTAACCGGGTCTTGCACCCGAGGGGGGATCTATCCCTTCTTGCTATACCCAGACACAAGTTTTTCCTTTATGCATGTAACCGGGCAACTCAAATGAATATTCAATCCATCTTTCCCGAGCCCACCATCAAACACCAAGTATGGTGTTGATTAATGCAACCATACCACCACACTTATGAATGACTCCCATGAATGTGACACAACCTTATGCCCAATATGCTATGACCGCCAATGAGCAACTCTTTTCATGTCCACATGCATTTAATACCACATAGATTGTGATACAATACCCATGCACAAACACACCCACACCCATGCTAACATCCCATGAATGTGATGCCCATGTCCACATGCATTTAATACCACATAGATTGTGGTATAAACACTCATGCACAACATCCCTATGACACAATGTCCATGTATGCGATGTTCCCGTGCATATGCAATGAAATGAACAATTGTCACTTGCATATCATGTTCATATATAATGAATGTCATATGAACTAATCTCACACAATCAATTCCATTCCATGTCAATTTACATCATAACCATATAAATTCCATACTTCATCTCAACTTTGATACATCAAAACCATATATCAATAATTCATAATTTCAACATAAATCATATCGTACACATATGATTTTCATTCCCCACCTAAGGCATAACATGTTATTTATCCAAATAACAACTTCAATTTATTTAAGCATTTTATCAAACACCTTCAAGGCAAACAACATGTAACACATATTATGCCCAATTTTCACATAATTCAAGAAATCCCAATAGGCAATTTCTACATACTCATTTAGGATAAAATCATTTTACCTAAATTCCATAACCATATACATATAAATATATGTATACATAGGGCAATATATATAGATATACATATGTATATATATATATATATCCAGCCCATTTATCATAGGCATTTCTAGGTAAGAAATCAACCCAAGTAGGAGAACCCCTACCTCTTGTAGCGTGAGAATCCCGTAGGAAGCTCCCAAGACCCGAAAACCCAACTCGAAGCTTGATTTTCCCAACTCCCGAAATTTCACATTCGGTGAAATTCGTTGTTTTTGGTACCCACGCGTAGCCTTCGTCGACATGATCACTTCTCCCTTCTAGCTCGACGGAATCCGAGAAAAGAAATACAACTCGAATCTTGATTTTCGTACACCCCCACCCGTTCACCTTCGGTGAAACTTGTTGTTTTTAGTACCCACGCGTAGGCCTCGTCGCGTAGATGAACTTTGCCTTTTGAATCGACGAATTCCGACCGACGGAACTCCCGGAATCGGAGCGGGAAGCTTGGAGATGAATTTTTTTCTCCTCTCTCCCTTCAACGTCTGAACACAGAATGATTTCAGCAGAAATATCTGCTGAAAATCATAATTTTAAGGCCTATTTATATTTTTCAATGTGTGGTTCAGATCGCCCCACACGCCCCCTCTTCGTTCGGGTTTATTTTCGTCCCGAAACGATTAAAATTCGTCCCGATTTAAGTTCAAATTATTTTCTATGAACTCTAATTAAATTATTTTCAATTTTCTCACATTTTGTCCAAAATTTCGTTTTTGGGGTCACCTGAGACCCGACTGTCTCGTAAAACGTGAAAAATCCGACTATTTCGAAATTTGATGAAATTTTACATGGTCACTAGATTTCGCGAGACGAATTCAACGGTGAAGTCCGTTTCGTCATTCGAGTTCTAGAAAATTCAGTTTCGCAACCCGTTCATAGTGGCAAGTTATTGTTTTGCCCCTTTGTGAATAGTTCAAATTTTCCGGGGTTTCACAGTGGTCGCTTGGTGGTAGTGGTCCTCGCTGGGTTGTTCCTCTTCTTTCGGTGGTGGTGGTCGCTGGAGGTGCGCCTGAAGGAGAGGTTAGGGGTGGTGGTCGCTTGGTGGTGGTGGTGGTCCTTGCAGCGTATAATGAGTGGTGGTGGTCGCTGGGTGGTGGTGGTCCTCGTTGGGTTGTTCCTCTTCTTTCGGTGGTGGTGGTCGCTGGAGGTGCGCCTGAAGGAGAGGTTAGGGGTGGTGGCGTTGTCGGTGGTGGTGGTGGCTGCTGGGTCGCCTAAATGAAGTTAGGGCAAAGAGAATTTGGGGGAAGAAGGAAGTGATGGAGAATGAAAGAAGAGGGAAATGTGGGTTTCGGTTTGAACTAAAAACGTCAATCCATTTAGAAGGTGTCATTTGGTCTGAAATCTCTTCGAAAAAGTGTCAAACCGACTGACATTTTTCAAGTCCTTAAATGACTACAGTATTTGGGTTAAAGATGTCAAATGGACTGACGTTTTTAGGATAAAAACGTCAGTCCGTTTGACGTCTTTAAACTAAAAATGTCAGTCCATTTGACATCTTTAAAAAGGGCAGGAGTTTGAGAATTATTTTCAAACCAACACTTAGTTGGGAAATTTTTTTCAAAAAACCACGGGATGGTTCAAAAGCTCCAAATTAAACTTTTTCTTCAAATGTTAATTTAAATTTAAATAAGGATAGAAATCAAAAGAAAAATGGGCAAATAGAGAAGCAAAAGGGTGGAATAAATCGACTGATGAAAGATTCAACGAACATGGATTTGGGTTGGATGTGGTTGATGGTGTCTATTTCTCTATCTATATCACTCTTTCTCTATCAATGGCGTCAATGGAGTTTTCATGGAGAAAAAACAATGGTGGGTGCTAAGGCAGTGATGTTGGGATTATAAAGGAGATGGTTTTGTCGGGTCCGTTGTTGGTGGGAGGTGATTTCTACTGGAGAGAAGATGGAGGGTTTGTCGGGGAAAGCTATGGGTGGGGTACAAGTTTATGGCCAAGGAAGGATGGAGTTATCGCCTAAGGGAGAAGATGGATTTTCTCGGAGGTGAACAAAGTGTTCGTCTACAGGGAGAGGGTGGTCGCCAGTCTTGTTGGGAAGTGATGCTCGCTGGTTTGGGATGGGTTGGGGGGGGGGGGGGTGTGGCGATTAGTTGTTGGGTGGGGCTATTCCTATCCCACAAATCTTTATTTTCATCCCATTAAATTTTTCATTATCAAACAATTAAAGTCACCATTTCTATACTCACCCCATTAGTAACTAAGTCCATCACATCCTACATACACCCCCTTTAATAAATAAACTCACTTTATATTTTATCATAATTATGGCTTCATTTTGTATTTCATCTTATGCATTCACAAAAATACTTTTTTCAATATGAATTTTTTCGGTGAGATAGATGTTAATATTACTTCTCAATTTAATTTTATGTTTGATTTCATGTTTGTTATATGAATTTCCATTATTTTCGGTATGTTTTGATATATCTGTCAAGTTTAATAATTTTTTATTTAGAATTTATATGTGTGTATATATATGTATTATTTGTTCTTTTTTATCTTGTTAAGTTTTGCATTTATACTTGTTATTTTTTTTCGATTTTGTATCTGTATTTAATGCTTGTTTTTTTTTTTTTTTTTTCATATTTGGTTTTGCGTTTTGTAGCTTTATTTGTTCATTTAATTTTTGCTTAGTTTTTTTTTTTTTTTTTTTCATATTCGATTTTGCGTCTTGTAGTTTTACTTGCTCCTTTAATTTTTGCTTGGTTTATTTTTTTTCCTTATTTTTTCGGTTTGATTCTTTCTTTCTATTTTTTTTCTTTTTTCGTTCTTTTCTTTTTTCTTGTTTCGGTATGCTTGTTTTTTTTATTTGTTTCGTTTTTGATTTTTTTTTCTTCTTTCAGTTTTACTTGGTTTTTTTTTCTTGTTTCATAAATATATTTATGTATTCGAACTAATTGTCTTCTTTCATTATTTTTTTCTTATGATAATTTCTTTCAATAAAGAGGTGTACATAAAATGAGTGAACTTCACTATTAATGGGGTGTATGTAACACGAGGTGGACTTAGTTACTAATATGGTGGGTATAGAATGACTGAGTTTAGTAGTTTGACAATGAAAAATTAAATGGGGTGGGAATAGAGATTTGTGAGACGTGAATAGTCCCATTAGGATTTTTTTAAGAGAGGGAAAAAATGTGAGAAAGTTTGACTCAAAAAATTGAGAAAAATGGATAATTTTGTCTTTTGACAAGATTTTAGCAGATTTACACGGCAAGAGTTAATTGAAATTGGTACAATGTTCAAATTGTAAGGAGTAATCTGTTGAATATGAAATCAGAAAGAGTTAATTGAAATATGACTCAAACTTAGAGGGGACAAATTATAATTAACCCTTAAAAAAAGACCTCCTTACTTTTGAAAATTATAAAGACAAGACTCTCTCTTCTTGACAGCAAAAAGTTATATTCTCATCCTCAAAGAGATCTAACTGTGAACTCCATGTTTTACAAGTATCTAATTAACAATTGCCACTTCAGCAAACAAAGAAATCAAGAATAAAATTTCCATATTCTCTCTGCTTTGTTCCTTTTTTTTTTGGTCACCTTCACCCACACGCGCACGGACTCAAGTGCACCTCTCTCCCTCAGGTTCTCTCTCGCTTTCTTTCTTCTCTTTTCTGGTGCGATAATGAGCGATGTTGCCATTGGTGGTTGCGGGTCCACAAGAGGTGGGGATATTAGTGGGTGAAGGCTGGAAGTTGGGTGAATGGGGCAAATTGTGGACTGAGTGAGTGACGAGCTTTCGTGATCGGTACCGATGGTGTGTTGGTGGTGGGTTTCGAGTCTTTCAATTGCTAACTAACCACTACTAACCCAACTGAATGGGAGTAGTTGGGTGTTGTCCACGCGCTAGAGGAGAGAACTTAACTTGTTTTTTTTTGAAACAGTTAAAGAGATAGAACGTCACTTGTTAAAGAGATAGAATTATGTGCTATGAGTGTTCTTTTTCCAATCTGGTGTGCCTTCGTTAATTTGGTGGCATTTTACTGACAAGTTAGTTTTTGATTGGATACCCGTAAATTAAGAGGTTTGCGGATAGTCCGCAAAGAATTCAACCTCATCCTCAAAAGAATGATCCCAAAAGCCAAAAGCATCAAACTTGCCTTATTTATAGAAAATAAAACCCATTCTAACTCTAAATTTAATCTTTATTATTGGGACAAACTATTTTTATATCCAAACACTCTGCTTCTCTTTCTTCAACGCACTCCAACTAACTATCAAATCACACACCCACAAATTCAACCACAATTTTTAATGGGAAGATTGAGGAAGGGAGCTTTCGATTGGGGTGGGGTGGGCTGTGAGTGGGCAAGGAAGGATTGCAATCGGAGAGAGTGGTGGATAGCCGAATCCATTTGCTGTGGCTCCGGCTGGCAATCGGGGGGTGTGGTGCTTGAGGGAAAGGGCAGTTAGCTGGAGTGGGGGGGGGGGGTGTCTGCTAACGAGGGATAGGAGAGAGTTACATTGGCGGAGGAACTGGGAGAAGTGATCGTTGTTGTCTTTTTTTTTTTTATTTTGTTTATTATATATAGATATAGTTTTGACCAATCCAATTAATGGTAGATTTCATTGGAGTCTGTCAGGGGGAGGGGGTATTTGACTGATCGATAAACCCGTTTTTGGAACACAGATTCAAGTTCACTTCTTTCTTTTCTGTTTCCGAAGGTTACTATATCAGAGAAAGAGAGAGAGAGAGAGAGAGAGAGAGATGGGTTCCCTTCCTCATGTAGCAGAAGACTGCCTAGGAGTCCTCCAAGTATACAGCGATGGTTCAATTTTCCGATCAAATGATATACAGTTTCCATTTCCGGTTCACGACAACAGCTGTCATTTGGAGATCTAATCACAGTGGCACTAAGACCTACTAGGTGATTATGAAACACAATAAAAGCTATAACAAACACGTTTTACGTACCCGTGAAAGCAAGCTCATAATCAACATTTTGTGGCGAATGGCTCCATGGCTAAAAAGTAAAAACCACCACGTATCATATCCATATTTGGCTATTACATGACTATTAGTATATTCAGTATGGAAGTCCGAATAAGCATGAATCATTTTATGCAAGCACAAAAACCAAACTGAGGTCATGAACTACGTGACAAAACTTCCCACCCGAAGAAAGATACCCAAGACAGATCAAGTTCCAGCCTTCCGACGGCCAACACGAGCTACAAAACCAGCCTTGATGGGAGCAACTGATCGCCCAGAACCACACTACAAGAAAAATAAGGAAAGAAAATTAGAAAGAGGGACAAACCAATCAAGTAAAACAATGTGGATAATACACCTGATTATTTCCCTTGAGGATCACTAATGCCACATAAGACCCCTCAAAAGAGGTCATGCACACCAAAAGCAGCATAAATTTCAGTGGGGGAAAAATTATTTATCCCACTAAACATGAGGAACGTATTTAACAAGGCCTCAGAACAGTTCAGAGTCTTCTGTCAGGTCAGAAAAATCAGACAATGTAGGCAAATCTTTAAATCATCATAGGCCCCAGGGAAAATCAGCAGTTAGCAGTAAGCAGTAATCTACTACCCAAACGGAAAGTGGGGGAATAAGAAGTAACCATAATTCCTTAAATTAAAATCGAATGCCGAGGAAGGGGAGGGGAAGGAACTAGAAAAATCCTCACTATTCGAAGTGTTCCAAATTGTTGAATTGAGTGTTTGGACATCTCAGACCAGTAAGAGATTCCTCTGTCAGGTAAGATAATCAGACAATGTAGGCAAATCTATAAATCATCGTAGGCCTCAGAAATTACTATAGGCATTGCAAAATAATCAATGGTTTCTCTACTTCAATAAAACACAATAAATTGATAAGTAAAAACATATGGTTCTACATCTAAGCAACAAAGTGCTCCAAATTTCTCAGTTTGATGATTCAAAGTGAATGTAAATACAAAGTAAAAACAAACCTATTACATTACCTTCTCACATGTGAGAAAGAAGAGACGATTTTCCTTTGAAAGAATTGTATCTGGACTTTTGCAGCCATTACAGATAACATACTCATCTGGAAACACATACAATTATCATTGGAGAATTCAAGAAGATTAAAGAATGTATGATAGATATGAGGATCCATAAGGTTGTCCAAGTGTGACTGCCATGTAAGGCAGAACACCACAAACTACCAATATAATATATGAGAAATAACCAAATATATAGGAGGATATCAGAACACTATATCCACAGATCCCTGAATCCTTGGGGATCAACTTTAGCTCGCTGGCATCACATCAAACAGAAAAAAGATGATGGGCACGTCACAAGCAACAGGCCCACATTTAAAATTAGCCTAGTTTGTGTCACCAAGGAAATTAAGCAACTACGATTACAAGAAACTTACTGACATAACGCCGCAGGATCCCTTCAAAATTTTTTGGAGCAAATCTTCCTTTGACAACTAACCGTTGCTGTCCATCAAGCGAGCCACTTGTCCCCATTTCAGCCAGCAAGAAAGTCATGACATGCTCTGGCTGTCTATGCATCCTGTACAAAAGGGCAAAAGTAACGAAAATATGACATACTGATATGAAAACTATGGCACTAACTGAAAAAATAGCATAAGTGGAAAAAATAATAGCCATACGTCTTGCAGAGATCCATAAGATTCACAAATACAGTTTTCTTTGTGCCTTCACGAAGAACTTGTGGAGGCCTCATAACTGTTCTACGCCTATCTCCTGCAAGCTCAGGATTATTCTCCCGAAGAATATTGAATACTCTGCCCAAAAGCTGCAAATTGGTAAAATAATTCCTTAGTCATAGAAAACCATATCCAACATCAATGTAGATAAAAAGAAGGCGTAACAAAATACACCTACTTATTTGACAACTCAATATCATAATCGTAAAAATGAACAAGCAAACATTATGCTTTAGCAACTAGTCATACATGAAAAGAAACACCTATATACACATGAATATTATTACAGTTGGTAGAGACTTCATGTTCTGTGTAAAGGAACAAAACTAGAAATGAAAAGAAAAAAAAAATCATTTTCCCCAAAGAAATCAAATCATATACGCGAATGCAGCCATCTGAAGACTTCTAAATTGTCACCTTCAATATACATAGTTATAACATTGAGGTTGTCAAAACATGTATTGAAGCGCCTGCCTTTTTTTCAAAAGTAATGTATCTTCTGTAATAAGACATGCCCACAAATATGCAAATAAATGCATCCCACATAATATAACTATCATTTCAACTCACAAATCATTTTCGTGCAATGCGTGTTTGCGAGAAATATCGAAAGGGAGTCAACCCTTCGTTTTTGCAATAGAGATCGAAATATAACTATGACTTCATCTATTTGAAGAAGAAGATCGTAGGAGAAGAAGACAATCATAGGAGAAAAAGACACTCGCAGGTTTCGACAGTTTGCGAAAACAAGAAAAAAGAAAAACTAACCTATAGGAAACAACTTCTTTCCACTGCTTAGGGTGAAAAAACAGCAATAGGCACTTTGATTAATCATCTAAACAAGGGATATAAATTGAGAGGCTATGCACAAGTGTCATTTGCTACAGAAGTTATGATCTTAAGCAGCAAACCACATCAAGATGAACAAATATAATTTCGCTGTCTGTGAATCATTGGCCAATAAAATCAATTGGTAGAAACAAGTGAATATATGGGGGCTAAAATAGGATACCATGCCATTTAAACAAAATGTAGTTACAATAGCCTGATGAATCACAACATTGCTTTGCCAAAGGTTTAAATGTCATATAACTTCCCTTTACAATTTAAACATCACAAGAAATGGAGTAGTGCTTTGAGCAAAATGCACAAATAACTCCCTTTGTGTGTGTGTGTGAGAGAGAGAGAGAGAGAGAGATGGGGGAGAAGAGGTATTCACGGACACAGATACCTATATATCTACACTACTATAAAATGTCAACAAAAGTGAAAAACTTTTGATCGACTATAATAACCTTATTAAAATATGTAATACCAATACTATCCTTTTAGAGTTATAATAGCAACATTAATACTATGTTTGTTATAATTGTGACTTTTCTGTGGATTGATGGCTGTTGGTTAGCTATTCTATATCTACACTATTTGAAATTTTTTTGTCAATACACTTCTTCATCCGATAACCGTGACTGATAAATATTTATTACACAGAACCAATCTTGGGAAATAAGTATAGCAACCATTTCATATTCCACGATGTGGCTTGTTCAAAGACATTGAAGACAAATATTCAATCTACAATAAACGTATCAGTTATAAATTATTAAGGAGTTAGAAGTCGAACCATTAGGCCTTCCCCATTCTCGCTTGTTTCACATGTAATGAAAACTCATGCACCAATTTAACGTTTAGACCCTATAAATTATTGGGTAATTCCAAATGCGCAGTGTATACATCTCTCTCACCTATCTCACCTATCGACAAAACAAACCAACCCATCTCTCTCCAATAAGAAAATCTTTTTATTTGGTCTTCTGCTTTACTTTCTTGGGGAAGTATGCAATTACCTTATTTATTGCCTCAATTCAAATTTACTGTTTGTGTATTGTGGGTGTGAATGTATCATTGTTTGCTAGGTCAATCTGGAGTTTTATTCAACATATTTTCTTCTTCACAACTAGAGTTTGGTGTTTTTGACAATTGAAGACATTGAAAAGCAATAGTACATTTATTAATTTGTTTGTTATATTTTCTGAATTTTCCTCTATATATGGTTTTTATTAGTTTTATATTCATATCGAGGTTGATTATGCTTTTATTAGTTGATCTAAAGTTGCAAATAAGTGTTTTTTTTAATTCCCAATTAAGATTTTAGCTTTATAGTGAAATTCTTTCAAAATGTTATGTGTATGGCGTCTTTTATAATAAGATCGTATCAAGAATGATTACGAAGGTCTTAATTACCTTATTTATTGCCTCAATTCAAATTTACTGTTTGTGTATTGTGGGTGTGAATGTATCATTGTTTGCTAGGTCAATCTAGAGTTGTATTCAACATATTTTCTTCTTCGCAGCTAGAGTTTGGTGTGTTTGACAGTTGAAGACATTGAAAAGCAATAGTACATCTATTAATTTGTTTGTTATACTTTCTGAATTTTCCTCTATATATGGTTTTTATTAGTTTTATATTCATATCGAGGTTGATTATGCTTTTATTAGTTGATCTAAAGTTGAAAATAAGTGTTTTTTTTAATTCCCAATTAAGATTTTAGCTTTATAGTGAAATTCTTTCAAAATGTTATGTGTATGGCATCTTTTATAATAAGATCGTATCAAGAATGATTACGAAGGTCTTAATGTTGAACAATCCTATAAGTGGCTGAACCACAACCTATATTTGAGAATTGTAACTTTTTCAAAGTTGCTTATTGTACCCACCAATTTATATATGTTTGTAACAAATTATGATCATTGGTTGTCATTGAAATATCTTGTTACACCTATATAGGATTGGTTCTAAATTCTCGATTGGTTGGACTATTAGAGTACTTTCATTAGGATCTTTACTCCTTATATTTTCTATTCTAGGAAGTTCACCATTATATTAGATATTTTGAATCATGTTTATTCTACATTTTTAAAGAATATATCTATTAAAACTATACTAAAAAATAGTTCACGTGCAACGCACGTGTGCCTCAACTAGTTACTTTTAAATGTCAGAAAACTTTTAATTTTCTATTTTTCCCCTACTCAATATTATGAAGTCAATTATATCCAAACAATGCCCTTTGATCTTACTTTTGTTTTCTCAATTTTATGTTTAATTATTATGTTAACTTTAATATTCCTTCAATGTCCTATTAGAACATAAATTCTAACCCTCCTTGTAAATTCTAGAATATATATCTCATACATAACTAATTGCATACAAATTTGTAACTCTTTTTTCACCTTGGGTTCTTAAATTGTTTATCTCACTGTTTTTACCGCCGAATCCATAAAAAAGTAAAGTGCAATCTAGCCACTATCAAACCATTATACAAAGCATGCATGTAAAGTTTTTCAAAGTTTTCAGTTATAAGTTACTCTTTTTAGTATGTCTTTAGTGTTATGGTTATGAAAATTTTCCAGATTCTAGCAAAATGAAACTTCTAGGTAAATGATTTTAAAGTCTTGAGATTCATTAACAAATGGTCAAATATACATATATATATATATAAAAAGCATCCTAGAGCTCAAAATAGTCCACATACGGAGCGTATGTTTGCATTGCCCAATAGAACTAATTGTATAACTAACCAAGGTTTTAACTTCATAGTTTGACTTTTGTTTTCTTTTTATTTTTATACAAAGGTGAAAGAAAATCATGTGATTAAAGGTTAAATCAAGGAAACCAAAGCAAGCAATTGTCCTGAATAAAAAATCTAGTCAAGCTCAACAAAGCTCAAACTCAGCCTCTACTAAAACTCATCCAAATCATTACCAACCTAAAATGCTAATCACATTCTAAACTGGTAAATTGGCACAGGCAGGCCCCAGGGGACGAACCAAATGCTTAGTTACCTCACCTATACCCAAGCTTTAATCTTGTTTCAAACTTTCTACCCCCAATCCCCAGTACAGGCCATTTAGAGCTCAAATGCAGCATTTTCATCACGGAGTAACCACAAGGGAAGTGGCTTCAGCACTCTTGAGTTTCCACCTTGGAGAGACCTATGAACTGAGGCTTAAGACCCATAAACTATGTTGCCTTGAGTGACCAAGGATGATATCTACTATCAACAAATGTTTCTTTAAAAACAATAATTTCATTGAATGGGGCACAACCCATTCATATATTTGCAAAACAGTATTCCACAACATACCAGGACGACCTCGAGGCTTTTAAAGACTCTAGCAGTATACTTAAGTTATAGGCTATTGGAAGAAGGTTGAAGAATGATTATAGCACAAAATTAAATAAACAAACATATACCTCCTCGTATTCATAATCCCGGTCACTCCCTTCCCAAGGAAACTGCTGATGCAAGACAATTTCTTCCCCTTCCTCATCCTCTCCGATGTGATCTAGAGAGTTGACAGAAGATTAATTCTTATATTACATTCAAACAATGTCTATATCTATGACTGCACAAGACTCTAATTAATGACTTGTTTAGTAGTATGTTCGTATAACAATACTCCTTACCATCAAAATCATTCCCTTCATTTTCTTTCTCGTCATTCAGGAGATCAGTATGCGCCTGAAACAGTTAATAAAGGTTCCATGTAACTGCTGTGAACAAAAAAAAAAAGTTGTGATATCTTCCTGTATATGGTGGACAGCATGAAAACTAACCGGTTTCTTCTTCTTCTTTTTCAGACCAGAAAAGCTAGTCTCAAGACCATCAGAAACTGCATGGTACAGTGAAGCCGTATCAGCACAATTATAAATTCCTCAACAGGCAACTAGGTATACAAACAAGGCAGATGAAACAACTTAGTCAAAATCTAGGCTCAGTTCTTCTAACCTGATAAACTTTCAGTTTTCTCAGCCAAATTATCCACAGAATCATCTGCAAGATCTTGAATTACAACCTTCTTCTTTTTCTTCTTTTTTGTAGGGTCAAATGGTGCAATCTGCAAAGCAATAACTTATAAGAACTATGATGAAAAGCTGGCATTCAAGGCATACATTTTTATTAATAAGTAACAAATTTTATTAATAATAAGAAATATGTACTACAAAGAAGAACAGGGGTGGACAAGTAGTGCAAACCTTATGTTAAACAACCAAAACCAGTCCTATTAAGGGAAATGCAAGAAAAAAGGGAAATGGAGGAATGCAAGTAAGCAGTGAGTTAAGGAACTTACAGTCATGAGTAAATTATGATGTGGATAGTTCGAGAAGATTAGGACAGTGTGGTTTGGTTTGAGGCAATAGTCTTAAAGACTTTCACTGTGATATAATTAAGGAGGATATAAGGTTTGTAGGTAGTACCAAAGTGCACCAGTACATGGGGTTTTAAGTATTCAAATAGGCACACAACAAAAAACACTGCTGGGCTTACTACTAGAAACAGCTTGTGCATTCAAAAAATCAACTTGTTATACAATAGTCGACCATCCAATTGACAAAATTCTCCAACCTCTTTTTGCCGCAGCAATCTGAACATCAAACACGCAATTAAGCGTTCAAAATCAACAACCGTCTCAAGTCGTTCATTTTGTTTCCTTTCCACATAGTTACTTGTTGAATGACTACCTACGATCCTACTAGAACATTAAGCTAATCACTTTGTGTGCTATGCAAACCAGATGTTTCAATTTTACCTTAAAATTCATATCTCACGATGTTCATATGTACTGTTTTTTTCAATTTCGTAATGCTTAATTCTGTTTTCCTTTCAGCTGCCGCAGAATGAGATACATATCATTCAAAAATCCACAAAGTAAGATGCAAATATTTTCCATATCAGTAAATTTATGCAAATCTCTACCACACTAACATAATGTTTTCAGTCATGCCCAGTCAAGAAATTGTATGTAAACGTCTTAAGGAAACCTCAATAATACAATATGCATTATACACATAGCCTACCGGTGCAGAACGTAAAGAGGACATATGTATTAGACCATTCCCACTGAAAACATTGCAAAGCTGATCCCAGCCAAGCCCATATTCTAAATGAAAACAAATAATACGAGTAGTTCTACGGACAGCTAACATTCTATATATTACCACAATTACAAAACCATTTTATCAGGCCCACAACATCTAAAATGGTGAAAAAAAAATACCAAAATGAAAGAAAGAAAAAAGAACTGAATTAAATTCACATCAGAAGCCTCATCCTTCACCTCCTCCTTCACTTCGTTTTGATTTTCTTCCTCAGCCATGATTGCGTAGAAATCTACCACGAAAAAAGTTCAAAAGCCCTAAATCAGAAAGTACTCAACGATTTAGAGATGTGAAGACTACGGAAATAGAACCCTAGAGGATAAAATGAGACAACGAAATGGTTACCTCTGGATTGATTCAGAAAATTCGCTCGTTTACCTTCTGCGGCTAGCGATTTGGTTGCTGTGTTCGTCACTCTCTGCGTAGCTTAGGTTTTGTGTGAAAGTGGAAAGTGCAGTAAAAGGTTATAAGTACTCTGAGGACTCCGACTTAACCCTTCGACTAATTTCTTTTTAGGGTTAATTGTTCCCCAAAGTATGTATTTGCCAATGGGTTTATCTCATTTTCTTCTCCAATTAAGTAACCCGTGCTTAAAGTCACAGTAAATAAAAATTAATGGATTGGAGAGGAAAAAATTCAATGTGAATAATTTTGAGAGATATTTTAGTAACCGTTGGACGAGTCTATTTGAAATCGTCGGATGAACTTATTAAAACCTGCGTTATTTTATATTATAGATATTTCAATTATTTCATTTTAGTTCTTAAAGTATTAAATAGATTTTTATGTGGTTCCTTAAACAAACAGCGTCCAGATTGCTAACAATTTTTTATTATAAACTTGTCATGTAATACTTAAATATGGGTAAAAAAATAATTTAGATAAATCTTAATAAAATTTTTACACAAATTTTAATCAAAGAGCTACCCAAACTACATAGTTTTGATCATGAGTTATCTAAATTTTGGTCAAGAGCTACCCAAATTTTAGTTAAGAGCTACCCAAATTATTTTTTGTCCATATTTAGGTATCACGTGATAAGTTTATGATAAAAAACCGTTAACAATTTGAATATTGTCTGCTTGATGGACCATTATAAATATATTCAATATTTTATGGACCAAAATGATACAATTGAAATATTAAGGACTAAAATAAGATAAACTCTATACTTTGGGGACCTCTAGTATAATTAACCCTTCTTTTTACTGTAATAAAAAAATATTAATTTATTTTTATGCACAGAAAAATATTTTCCATTTTTTTTTCGAAGAAATCTAAGAAGAGTTTTCCAACATTTTCTATAGATTTTTAAAAATTCAAATAAAGCGGTTGTTTTCATATTTATAGACTCGTTTTAAATATTTCTTGAATTACTTTCCAACTTCACGAATAATATCTATGTTTTGAGTAAAATGTCATATTTATTACACAAGTCCCTTACTTTATAAGAAGTCTTGTGCGTAGACAAATGACAAACAATTTTATTAATATTTGGATGAGATTAATTCTTAGTTCGAATTGAAGACAGTTCACTTAAGCTGATAAACACTTATGATCACTATAAAATCCGACTACACTTACTATCATTTTTTTTAGATTTACTTGTTATAATTTTCAAAATGATTTGCAAACAAGTGTTAAATAGTATGATAATTGTTGGTGTGAGCTGTTAGAATGGGGAAATTATAGGGACAATTGATGTTAGAATGGAGCAATTACAGGAACTAGAATGGAGCAATTATAGGAACCAGTTTATTTGTAAAATCCTTTACTTCATGGGTCAACCATAATTCTAGCCTTAGACAATGTATAGCTTTGAATAGATGCCGAAACTTTCTCCCTGTATCTATATATCATTGTACTCAGTTCTGAAGAGGATTATACGAAAATTAAAAAATTCCTGTTAATATGGTATCAAAGCGTGGCTCGAAAAACTCTGCTCTACCCATCCCTTGACTAAGAAACATCCCAGACCTCGTGGAATCCATGGAGGATTCATCTGAGATGGTGCAACACCACAACTCTCAAGCCGAATCCATTCTTAACGATCTAACGAACAAGATGACAAAAGTTCTGACCAAATCCCAGACATCACCACACCTACCACTTGTAGATTCTTCAACTGCTCCAATCGGCATTAAGTTGGATGGCTCCAACTATGCTTTGTAGTCTCAGGTTGTCGAGATGTATATCTCTGGCAAAGACGAGTTGGGATATATCAATGGAGACTCTCCTAAGCCTTCAGAAACTGATCCATCTTTTCGGAGATGGCGAACCGAGAACGTCATTATCAAAGGATGGCTGATCAACTCGATGGATTCGTCTTTGATTGCAAACTCCGACTGCAAAACAGGTATGAGATTTTGCTGCTACAATTTATTTTGATGGGACTGATACTTCTCAAGTTTATGATCTCCGACGTCGTGTGACTCGCATGAGACAAGCCGGCGGATCCATTGAAAAATACTACAATGACCGTCAAGGATTATGGCAAGAAATCAATTTTCGTCATCCCAATCCTATGGCTTGCCCTGATGATATCCAGAAATATAACTCAAGCCTACATGAAGATAGAGTTCATATCTTTCTTGATGGATTGGATGATCGACTGGACAAGATTCTGAGTGATGTGCTACTGCTGAAACCATTCCTTACAGTTGAGCAGGCCTATCCTCATGTCCGACGGGAAGATGTTTGGTAGATCGTGATGACCTCAGGTGTGGATTCTAGTGTTGGCGCTGTTATGGCATCTAAAGGAATCAAGATGAGATAATCGAACACACAGTAAAAAACGGGTGTCACTGTCTCTAAGCAATGGAAAGTTGAACCCAACCTCCAAGTTTAAAATGGGTCAATCTGATGGTGGGAAATGCACTCACTACCAAACATACCCGTGAAACTTACTTCAAGTTACATGGGTACCCAGACTGGTGGAATGAACTTCAGGCACGAAAAAACGTGAGACTACAGCCACTGATGAAGGCACATGTAGAGCTACCATGATTACTGTTGAACCCCAGTTATCTATCATCTCCCAAGAAGAATACTGGAATGATTCTATGGCTCTCAACGATCAAGGTAACTATGGTCAGGCGCTCCTTAGCCCTAATCACTGTGATGATGGTGTCAGGGCTATCGATCACATGACGTTTGATTCCAATGATTTCTCTCATATTACTCCACCAAGACGAATTCATATTGCTAATGCTAATGGATTCACATATCTGGTTACAGTGGTTGGAACTGTGACCCTATCCCCTTCTCTATTGTTATTTCATACTTTACTAGTTCCATCTCTCTCCGATAAACTAATGTCTGTGAGCCAAGTCGTTGCGGATCTTGATTGTGTGGTACTAATATATCCTATCTTTTGTCTTCTTCAGGATATTCTCACCAAGGAGATCATTGAGCGTGGTACTAAGAGAGGGGGGGGGGGATTACACTACATGGATGACTTCAGTCCAGGAAGAGCCAATCACATACAACACACGGTCAGTAGCAAGGAGAGGCAGATTTGGCTGTTACATCAACGCTTGGGACATCCATCATTTGGTTATTTAAGACACTTATTTCCGGACCTTTTTCCAATTTAAAGCACTCAGACTTTACATGTGATACTTGTATTGTAGCCAAAAGTGCTATTCCCTTTGCTTTAATACATTCTAATGTGTGGGGGACCTTCCCCTGTTACTACTTTGTCTGGTTATCGTTGGTTTGTGATATTTGTCGATGATTGCACTCGAATGACATGGTTTTATTTGCTGAAATACAAAGATGAAGTTTTTAGTGTTTTTCAATCCTTCCATATCATGGTGCAGACTTCAGCCACAATTCTCAGCCAATATTCAGATCCTCCGTTCTGACAATGGTAGAGAATACGTAAACCAGCGATTTCAGACATACTTCCAGAACCATGGTCTTCTCCATGAAACCTCATGTTTTCAGACTCCACAACAAAATGGCATTGCCGAAAGGAGGAACCGACATATCTTAGAAACTGCACGAGGCTTATTGATCGGGGCACATATGCCTAGTCACCACTGGGACGATGTGGTCGCCACTGCCATGTACTTACTAAATCGCATGCCTAAAAAGTCTTCAATTTTAAGACTCCCTTACAGGTTCTTTCTGACCATGTTCCCTTGCCTACCGTTTTGATGATTCCTCCCCGAATCTTTGGTTGTGTTGCCTTCGTTCACCTTCATAAGAATCAACGTACTAAAGTTGGATCCGTGCGCGGTCCGCTGTCTATTTTTGGCTTATGCCTTACATAAGAAGGTTACTGGTGCTACGACCCTATCAACAAACGTACCTACATCACTATGGATGTTACTTTTCTAGAGTCTGAAACTTTTTTTCCATCATCAGCATCCAATTCTCCTCCTCAGGGGGAGTTCGAGATGAAGAGTAGAATTGGTGGAGTGTTGAAGAATCAGAAGGGGCGGAATTTGAAGATAACAAGACAAGATTTGAAGGTAACTCAAACCCAACCCAACCGAATGATGGAAACGAAGTGATAGAACACAATGCTGAAACTTCTTTAAGAGTTGATATGTCTCCAAGAGCTCCAAGAGCTGAACCTACTTCATTGGCATATGAAGATGAATCCCCCCACTCCTCAGTGTACCCGAATACCCTACTCCTGAGAATATTCCTAAGGTAAGCTCTCTTAGTACACCTTCACATACTATTGCTTTGGATACACTTGTGAGTTACGTGTTACCTTTCAGACAAAATCGTGGCAAGCCATCAAATCGATGCTCTCCGGACGTGGAAAAAAGAAGATCCAAGTATTCGATTGCCAACTATGTGTCCACTCAAATATTATCTGAACCTCTCAAAGATTTTGCTCACATGCTATCCTCGTGTCATATCCCCAGTAGTATTGAAGAAGCTTTATCAGATCCAAATTGGGCCCAAGCTAAAAAAAAGGAACTGGAGGCTTTGCAGAAAAATAAAACATGGATGTCGGTCGCTCTACCTGAAGGAAAGAAGACAGTGGGGTGCAAGTGGATTTTCTCTATTAAATACAAGATGGATGGATCCATCGATTGATACAAAGCAAGACTTGTGGCAAAGGGACATACGTAGACATATGACATCGATTATCAGGAAACTTTCTCACCTATAGCCAAACTAAATACTGTTCGAGTTTTGTTATCTCTTGCAGCAAATTTGGATTGGTCGTTGCACCAGTTTGATGTAAAGAACGTCTTCCTCCATGGTGATCTCGAAGAGGAAGTTTACATGGATATTCCACTAGGACACACTACATCTTCAGAGGCAAAGATTGTATGCAAGCTGTATTGAGCTCTATATGGATTGAACCAATCACCTCGAGCATGGTTTGGTCGATTTAGTTCGGCTATGAGAAAATATGGCATTCAACAAAGCAATTTGGATCATACTCTTTTCCTAAAACACCGAGTAGGAAAAGTGAAAGCTTTAATAGTCTATGTAGACGACATGATTATTACCGGAGATATACAAAAGAGATCACTAGACTCCAAGAGCAATTGTCAACTGAATTTGAAATGAAGAACCTTGGGGGACTGAAGTATTTTCTTGGAATTTAAGTGACCAGATTAAAACAAGGGATATTTCTTTCCCAAAGAAAGTACGTGCTAGACTTGCTGTCAGAAGTGGGATTACTGAAGTGTAAGCCAGCTGATACTCCAATTGTTCAGAACTATAAACTTGGAGAATATTTGGATCAAGTGCCAGCAGATAAAGAGAGGTACCAAAGGTTGGTTGGTAAGCTCATCTATCTATCTCACACTCGACCAGACATCGTCTATGTTGTAAGTGTAGTAAGTCAATTTATGCATTGCCCGAGTGAAGACCATATGGATGTGGTAACTCGGATTCTTCGATATTTAAAGTCCTCTCCTAGAAACAGGCTTATGTTTTCAAAGAATAATCATTTGAACATTGATGGCTACACTAATGCTGATTGGGTAGGAAATGTTTCAGATAAGAAATTGATTTTGGGCTACTTTACTTTTGTAGAAGGCAATCTGGTTACATGGAGAAGTAAGAAACAAAAAGTGGTGGCATTATCCATCGCTAAAGTTGAATTTCGAGGAATGTCAAAGGGTCTTTGCGAACTTCTTTGGCTTAGAAGGTTGCTAATTGAGATTGGCTTTGCTCCTAACTCTGAAATGAATTGGTTTTGTGATAACGAGGCAGCCATTGACATCTCCCATAATCCTGTCTAGCATGATCGTACCAAGCACGTTGAAGTAGACCGACATTTCATCAAACAGAACCTTGAGGAGAAAATTATTCGGTTCCCTTTTGTTAAATTAGAGGACCAATTGGCGGACATTCTTACGAATGCAGTGTCCAGTAGAAATTTCGACAACTCACTCGACAAGTTGCGCATTAGAGATATTTATGCACCAACTTGAGGGGGAGTGTTGGCGTGAGCTGCTAGAATGGGGAAATTACAGGAACAGTTGCTGCTAGAATGAAGCAATTACAGGAACCAGAATGGAGCAATTATAGGAACCAGTTTATTTGTAAAATCCCTTACTTCACGGGTCAACCATAATTCTAGCCTTAGACAATGTATAGCTTGGAATAGATGCCGAAAATTTCTCCCTATATCTATGTATCATTGTACTCGGTTTTGAAGAGGAATATACGAAAATTAGAAAATTTCCTGTTAAATAATGAATTGAAACAAATAATTATAAAATAGTATTAACAAATATACCAAAAATTAACATACTTAGGTTACAAAGATATTAACATTAGTTTTTTTTTTTTTCAACAATCATGAGTATCAGGCCAGTTTATGTGCACCTCAACTAATCTCTTTCCCGATCCAGAAAATACATGACATTCATAATAGATAAATCTCTCATGGTCTAACCTAAGGGATTGTCATTAATGTTAGTAGGAAGCCAATTTTGGTGTTTTAAACTAGACATAGGTTGTCCAGTCATGATGGGATCAGTTTTTTCGAAGTGTTTTTATGTCTAGGTAGGGATTACTAGGGTATGTTAACCGAGTGTTTTAGCTTTGGACTATAAACTCCGAAGCAATTCCAATTAAGTAAGATGATTAACTGGAGAGTTAGGTATCTGTTGTCAAAAGAGTCTGTGAGGGGTGTGAGATCTAGGAGGCTCGGGTGTTGTATCTACATTTATTATGTCAACATAATAGGTTTTGTATAAACACTAGACGTACCCCGACTTTAAGAGAACCACGTAAATCTTTTTACTTTATGTTCTTTTTTGGATAGTAGAGTATAAACTATAGTGTCCTTAAAATTCTTCTTGAACACTTAGGTTACATGGTGCATAATGTATGGAGACAAGGCTTGTAATTTCATACATGAAACTATGAGTTTTATGTTTGAATCTCTGGAATTTGAAGAAGAGGTTAATACAGATATTGGTGCCTGCCACAAGCTACTGTGTCTGCATTGGGAACTTGGGCTTCCACCAATGGGCTCTTAAATATGGATCAGATGATCTAAGTATAAACCATATTACGTGGAAATGATTGTTACTCCATTGGAATCTAAGCACAAAGGGCTTGTTTGGATGGATTTTTAGGGAAGGTTTGAATTGACTTTCCCAAACCCTTATAAACACAAACCCCTCTTTACAAAAATGTGATTCAACATTGAATTCAGTTCATTCCCATGTTTGATATGCAACACATATGACCCCTGGTTATATCACAATTATTAATAACCATTTGTCATGTAAATAACTATTTTGCTTCTTGATCAATCCAATTCATATACATGTTAAGGGGTACAATTGTCTTTTGTATATTTAACCCCTTGACCCATCTTCCCATACCCACGCCCTAGGTTTGATGAAACCCATAATCATAGGTTTAAGATCGGGACTAGCTGCGGGCTGGGTTTGTGCTTGGTGAAAAACGTTGTTGTTTCCTAACCTCTAAAAACCATCCCTTAGAATGTGTAGTGTATGGATAAAGGGGAGTGTCACTTTCCTTTGGGATAGTGTCAAAAGAAAGGGCAAGGAGAAAGGAAAATGAGATGGTGGAAATGTGAATGCACAAAAAATGTGTGTGTGTCTACAAAAGTGTTCCCCAAGCGCAAAGAGATTTTCACGGGTCGTGTTTTACTTGGTGGTATTCCAAGGTCGTTTCCACGGGGAAGGAAGTAAACCAAGGGAAAGGTGATTTTGAGTAAAATAAAGTGTAAAATCTTTGTGGTTGAAAGTTGTTTGGTGGGTGTGTGTTGATGAAAATGAAATAAAACAAGTGTTGGCTAATCCGAAGGGTTCATTCCAATGGGAATCCCAAATCAACTCGAAGCCTTCCTCGAATAGAGCTTAGATGAACGATTGATTCGTGGGAAGCTATAGACGAAATGGAGGTGAGAATCCAAGCGTAACTCGTAACCAGGCCTACGGGATATCAAAGACTCACAACCGTATCCACTCTCAACCCAGTCAAACCGAACCATCGTACTCTGAGAGTAAAAAAGAAAATGAGTTGAAATGGCACACCCAATAGGAGGTCTCCCTTGGATTAGCCAACTTAAAATCTAGCTACTCATGCTAAGCAAGAAAGACATAATGTAAAGAGTGCTTGACGAAAACCGTTGTTGTTCCTAACCTCTTAACATCTCCCACAATGTATATATGATGTATGTGTGAGGGGGAGTGTCACTCTCCCTTGGGATGATGTCAAAAGAAAGGGCAACGGAATGGTGGTGGAAATGAAATGGAATGTGTGAAATGGACAAAAGTGCTTCCCAAGCGCAAAAAGACTTTTGCAGGTCGTGTTTTACTTGGTGGTATTCCAAGGTCGTCTCCTCAGGGAAGGAGTTGTATCATCATGAAGGTGATTTTGGTGCAAGAAAAGTGTAAAATCATTTGTTGTTGGAGTTGGTTTGTGATTTGTTTTGTGGCGAAATTTGAATGGAAAAAATGTTGGCTAGTCCTAGGGGTCACTCCAATGGAAATACCAATTCAACTCAATTCATTCCTCTAATAGAGCATAGGTGAACGATTGATTCGTGGGAAGCTAGGGACGAGATTGGATGAGGATCTAAGCATAAACCGTGACAAGTCTACGGAATATCAAAGACTCACTATCTCATCCACTCTCTACCCAGTCAAACCGAACCACCGTACTCTGAGGGAAGGAGAGAAAAAGAGTTGAAATAGCATTTCCAAATGGAGGTCTCCTTTTGGACTAGCCAACTAAAAAGCTTACCTACTCATGCTTAAAAGAGAAACAACAATGAAATGGGAAGACATTATGAAGAAATAAAGATTAAAGCTAAGCATAAAAGAAATGCATCAATATAACTTCGACATATTACAAAAAGAGCCGATCTTCGACAAAGAATGAGTGAATCACGTTCCACCCTTCACGGCTTTGATAAATCTCTAGAAAAGTGGAAGAGTTTCACTCCTCTAAGGGAAGAAGGAAGCTCCAACAATGGAAGTAAAAGAAAACAATACTTAAATTAAAAGAAAGCAATAATTACTTGGCGAGTATTCCACAACCAAGAGATGATAATACCATAAAAGAAAGCAATAATATAAAAGAAAACAATAACTATTTGGTGGGTAATCCACAACCAAGAGATGATAATACCATAAAAGAAAGAAATAATACAAGAAAGTAATAACAACTTGGAGGGTATTCCACAACCAAGAGAGATCTAGTAAGCATACAAAGAAAATAACAACTTGGAGAGTTTTCTACAACCAAGAGCTCTAGCAAAAATTTTGATCCCTTTACAAGCCACAAAGGGGTAGTATTTATAGGCAATCAAAAAATAGCATTTACAAACTTCAAGGGATGTCATTCACAAGCCCAAAGGATGACATTCACAAGCTTCCAAAAGTTGTCATTCACAAGCTTCCAAAAGTTGTCATTCACAAACCTCCAAAAGATGACATTTGGATTACTTTAATCTCTCTTTGTTTAGAGCTTTAATAATTGTCATCCTAGAATTTGTAGCTTTGTCACAATTGGCTCCCCGGTAGTTTGTAGTTTTGACGCATAAAACCCTGAAAAGAACAACAATTAATGCATTATCTCTAATTCACACACTAACCCTTAATAGGTCAATTTTGATTAGTTTAACTTTGTTTTACTAACACAATTGACTTATTAAATTAATTAATTCATGCATTAATTAGGATTAATCACACCCCTCAACTTAAACATTACTAGTCTCTAGTAATAAATAACAACATAAAACATCACTTTCGTAGATAACACGATTGCATTTAGCATATGCAACAAGCCGTTAAACCCCTAGGTGATCTCTAGTGGACGAGTTTTGTCTCGTGAAGGTTTCCAGTGAAGGTACCTACAAACTTCTTTTCCTTATATCCAATATTTAAAGCATATTCCCCTATCTTAACTAGTACTGGGATGCCAACAATAATCTTGTCTAACACACCTGAACTAATCACACATGAAACACATCATAACTTTAAATGCTATTTTAGAGTATTCACCTACACATTTCCTTTCAAAAACTCGCGTGTGTGTGAAATAAACACGTAATTTAAACATTTACAAAACAGAGTTCACATTTACTTTGACTATCCAAATTAAGTTTTGATGCAAAACTCACCAAAGGTGTCTCTCAACAATGAATCACACATTGGTTATCCTGGCATGCTCTCCATGTGTATATGTGAGGTAGAATCTTGTGCACAAAACAAAGTATGCTCACATATAATCAAAAATGAAGTTCATACATGAAAATGAAACAACTTTGGCATAATCTCATGAAAAGAATGCTAGGACATTTAGATAGCAAAATCAACCTTTCTTGTTCTTTTTAAAAGTATGCATCCCCATGGTTCTCTAGATCATTTAGGACTTTCAAGGGTTGTAATGAGGCCTTGGGGTGATATCTATGTAAATGAAATGAAGGATATAGGATAACAAAGAGGTTTGTTCCGAATGAATGACCTTTATTTCAAAAAGATTTCCCTTTTATGGGATTTCTAGGTTAACACCATCACCACACTCTTTGTTTCTTTTCCTTAACATTTCGCTTTTTTTTTTTTTTACAACTCTTTTGAGTTTCAACATCATTCATCCCTATTGTTTGAATTTTCACACCATACTTCCTTCTCTTTTATGATCTATCATACTCAGCACTAGGAACAACCAAGGTGAGGTAGATTTTATCATTTTGCACTGGCTTGGTCAAATGTGTGGCATGGAAACGAATTTATAATTTAAGGCTCAATCACGGCACTAGGGATAAAATTTCACAAGAAAAAGGCTAAGGCTCAAAACATTTCAAAGATGGCCTAAAATCATTTCTAAATAAGCATGGGGGAGGATTTTTCGTTTCAAGACCAAATCAATCAACTACCTAAATGCACTCTAACCAAAACAAGCATAATGAGATTACTGAACAAATTTGAAATTTGAAAAATTGTTCATTGAGTAAATGTAAGCTCCCTCCAACAAGGATTGACACTAAAAGCTCACATGGGTTTTTACTCATCTCCACTCTTCATGTCAAGCACTAAATGTGAACTCAATCTGTAAATTGTCAAAATTACAAGTTCATGGTGCACTTATGGATGAGTTCAAAAGCAAACAAGTATGTGATACTCTTAGCAATAGGATAAACTTCTATAATGTGATCATGTATTCAAAGTTCAAAATGAGGATAAAGCAATCACAACTCCCACAACAATTAGGATAGAGGAATATAGTTCAATATTAGATACTTTACAAAAAAAAATGTCCAAAATGTTTAAAATTTTCACATTTCCCATTATTCTATACAAAGATTGGTGGAAAATGTAAATGGTGCACCTCACCCCCCAACTTGAACTATGCATTGTCCTCAATGCATAAAGAAACATGCAATGAGAAAAATGAAAGTAACATGGGAAATGAGGTACATTTGACATTTTAAAAAAATTATTATTTTTCAAGGATAAATGAGTATGTAAATATATATATATATATATATATATATATATATATATATTTTTTTTTTTTTTTTTCATTCGATCATTAAATAAAAAACAAAAATTAAAAAAAAAAAAAAAATCTAATCTGAGTCATCGCTTGTGTCTATGTCATTATTAGTGACCCTTCCAACTTCTTGTCGCACATAACGTGTAAGTCCCGGACTGGCATAGGATGGCGTGTCAGGAAAATCCTTACTCTGCCCATACACTATCCAGTTTAATCGATCGGTCGCACGACCCGAAATTGGTTCAAAACACTGATTATGTTTTTTCATGTGAAATATCCTGCCACATTGGTAACAAGCACCCATTTTTTTTTTTAAAAAAAACGAGTGTCGGCAGGCGCGAATATTCCCACAAACATTGGTTTAAGATGCAAATAGTGCTCCTCACCCCCCAACTTGAATCATGTATTGTCCTCAATGAAACAACAAGGTATGATATTCAATGAAGGACAGTAAAAAAAAAAAAAAAATGATGAGGGTTAGAAAACACCTTGCAATTTAGCTTCGATAAAAACACCAATATCTGAAACTCAGAAAAATAATACTATAGAACCAAAGAAAGTAAGTGACATAAAAATAACATGAATAAATAAAAGCAATTGTATACTAAAAAGCATAAACATTAGCTACTCCTCCACCAAATCCGGATACACCGGATCAATTAAATCCTCCTCCACCATCTGTCCTTCAAAACCCTCAAAGAATGGCTTAAGCCGTTGGCCATTGACCTTGAATGTCTGGCCATTGTCGGGGTTTGTGACATCCACAGCTCCGTTGGGGTAGGCCACCTTGACAAGATAGGGGCCATCCCAACGGGATCGAAGTTTTCCTTGAAAAATAGATAGACGAGAATTTTATAAAAGCACTTTTTGCCCGGACTCAAATGATTTCCTCACAATGGATTTGTCATGAAAGATTTTGGTCCGTTCTTTTGAAATTTTTGAACTCTCATACGCATCTCGGCGGATTTCTTCCAATTTATTCAGTTCCAACTTTCTCTGCTCACCGGCCATTCTCAAGTCAAAATTCAAGGTCTTAATGGCCTAATAGGCCTTGTGCTCCATTTCAACCGGCAAATGATAAGCCTTTCCATAAACCAGTCGATAGGGAGACATGCTCAAAACAGTCTTATAGGCAGTACGGTACGCCCATAAGGCATCGGTCAGTCTGACTGACCAATCCTTCCTGTTTGGGTTAACCGTTTTTTCCAAGATATTTTTAATCTCCCTATTGGCTAATTCAGCTTGGCCATTGGTTTGTGGGTGGTATGCAGTGGATACTTTGTGTGTAACGCCATATTTAAACATTAATGATGCAAATGGCCTATTACAGAAGTGGGATCCACCATCACTGATCATTGCACGAGGCATCCCAAACCTCGAAAAAATATTTTCTTTGAGGAACTTGACTACGACCCGGTGGTCATTAGTCTTGGTTGGGATAGCCTCTACCCACTTGGACACGTAGTCCACTGCCAGAAGAATGTACAGATAACCAAAAGATATGGGGAATGGACCCATGAAATCGATGCCCCAACAGTCAAATATTTCGATGACAAGCACGGGGGAAAGGGGCATCATATTTCTACGGGTCACACTACCCAATCGTTGGCATCTATCGCATGCCTTACAATATGAAACACAGTCTTTAATAAGAGAGGGCCAATAAAACCTGACTGAAGAATTTTGGCCGAAGTTTTCTTCACCGAGAAATGTCCGCCACAAGCTTGGGAATGGCAGAATGCAAGGACGTTCCGCTGTTCATTTTCGGGTACGCATCTCCTCATGACCTGGTCTGGGCAATATTTGAACAAGTACGGATTGTTGAAGTAAAAATACTTCACGTCTGCCATGAATCGTCTTTTATCTTGCGGGCTCCATTGTGGTGGTATTTGTCCTGTTGCAAGGTAATTACAAATGTCAGCATACCAAGGACATACTGAATGAATAGAAAGTAAATGTTCATCAGGAAAAGAGTCAGGAATAGGAATATGTTCATTAGTCTCCTGCACCACTAGCCGGGATAAGTGATCCGCCACAACATTCTCAACTCCTTTCTTGTCTTTAATTGTCAAGTTAAATTCTTGTAGGAGGAGGATCCACCTAATAGTCTTGGTTTCGCATCCTGCTTAGATAACAAGTACTTCAAGGCAGAATGGTCAGTAAAGACAACAATAGGCGAACCAATGATATATGACCGAAATTTATCTAAAGCAAACACTACGGCTAGCAATTCTTTTTCAGTGGTAGTGTAATTCATTTGAGCCTCATTAAGTGTTTTGTTAGCGTAGTGTATAACGTACGGTCGATTGTCCTCCCTCTGACCAAGCACTGCGCCAACCGCGTAATCACTCGCGTCGCACATGAGCTCGAAAGGAAGATCCCAATTGGGTGGTCGCATGATAGGAGGCGTGACAAGCATGCTTTTTAGTTTTTTAAAAAATGTCTCACACTCATTCGACCACTCAAAGGGAACCTCCTTAGACAGTAGGTTGGTCAGGGGTTGGGCCAATGCACTAAAATTCTGAATGAATCGGCGATAAAAACCTGCATGACCCAAAAATGACCGGATTCCCTTTATGGCTGACGGTGTGGGGAGGTTGGAGATGGCCTCCACTTTAGATTTGTCAACTTCAATGCCCCTTGCCGATACTATGTGGCCCAACACGATTCCTTCCGTCACCATAAAGTGACACTTCTCCCAATTCAATACTAAACTCTTTTCTTCACATCTCTCGAGAACTTTCTCCAAATTCTCCAAGCATCCATTGAAAGAATCACCAAAGACCGAGAAGTCATCCATAAATACTTCAACAATTTTCTCCACCATATCACTAAAGATTCCCATCATGCATCGTTGAAAGGTCCCAGGGGCGTTACATAGCCCAAAAGGCATGCGACGGTAGGCAAAAGTACCGTAGGGACAAGTGAAGGTGGTCTTCTCTTGGTCTTCCAATGCAATTTCAATTTGATTGTAGCCGGAGTATCCATCCAAGAAGCAATAAAATAGATGCCTCGCTACTCGTTCCAACACTTGGTTAAGGAATGGCATTGGAAAGTGATCTTTTCTTGTGCACAGGTTAAGCTTCCGATAATCAATACAAACTCTCCAACCCGTGATCACCCTCGTTGGAATAAGCTCATTCTCCTCATTCTCCACAACCGTGACTCCCGACTTCTTGGGTACTACTTGTGTGGGGCTAACCCACTTACTATCGGCAATCGGAAAAATGATGCCCACGTCAAGTAGTTTCAACACCTCATCTCTTACCACTTCCTTCATAATCGGATTCAACCTTCTTTGTGGCTGTCGAGACGGTTTGGCATCCTCCTCAAGATAGATCCGATGAGTACAAATGAGGGGGCTTATCCCTTTTATGTCGGCAATTGTCCAACCAATCGCTCCCTTATGCTTTCTCAACACTTCCAAGAGTTCCTCTTCTTGCTTTGCATCCAAGGTTGAGCTAATTACCACCGGAAATGTCTCATCTTCCTCGAGATATGCATACTTCAAATGAGATGGCAATGGCTTCAACCAATTTGGGCTTTTGCTCATTTGAAGGGAAAATCTTCTTGTATTGGGGTGGGAGCTTCTCGAATGTAGGGGTCCAATTTTCTACCCCTTTTAAACTCTCTACTTCCTCTTGCTCATTCATTTCCTCTAGATCAACATTCTCCTCTTCTTTGAGCTTTAACATTCTCATAGTTTCCAAGTGTTCTTCCATCAAGGTGTCAATCATATTGACTTCATGCACCTCCTCATCATCTCCCGGTTGCTTGCACAAATTGAACACGTTGAGTTCCATAGTCATGTTCCCAAATGCTAGCTTCATAAGACCGTTTCTGCAATTAATCACAGCATTAGATGTAGCAAGAAAATGTCTACCAAGTATCACAGGGATTTGGGAACTAAGATTTGCAACCAGGTGAGTGTCAAGCACAATAAAATCAACAGGAAAATAAAATTTATCAACTTGCACTAAGACATCCTCAACTACTCCCCTTGGTGTTCGGACACTACGGTCCGCCAGTTGAAGTGTGATTGAAGTGGGCTTCAATTCTTCGAGCTGAAGTTGTTGGTACACCGAGTATGGAAGGAGGTTCACACTAGCCCCCAAGTCAAGAAGGGCTTGCTCCACCTGGCAATTTCCTATGGTTATGGCAATGGTGGGACAGCCGGGATCTTTAAACTTCGGAGGAGTGTTTGTCTTCAACATCGAGCTCACTTGCTCGGTAAGGAATGCTTTCTTGTGGACATTCAACCTCCTCTTTACCGTGCATAAGTCCTTCAAGATCTTTGCACATGATGGAATTTGTCTTATGGCATCAAGGAGTGGGATGTTGATCTTCACCTGCTTAAACATTTCAAGTATATCAGCATAATTAGCCACCTTGATAGGTGACTTCAAACGATTTGGAAACGGAGCAGGAATAGGAGAAACAAGCACACTTTCATCAATCATTTTTTCTTTCTCAACCACCTCACTTTCTTTCTTTTCACTCACCTTACCTTCGTCGGTGTCATCATTGGTCTCTTTTTCATTTGGTAATGTGACCTTGGGTGAGGCCTTTAACACAATGGTCTTATCAATTTTCTTGCCACTTCGAAGGGTGGTAACTGCCTTGAGTTGCTCATAACTCTCTTTGGTGGGCTCGGACGACTCAATGACATGTTGCCCCTTAGGGTTCTCTTGGGGTTGAGCGGGAAATTTCCCTTTCTCTTGTTGTGATAACCCTATGGCATTGGTAATCTTTGTGAGTTGAGCCGAAATGTCCTTATTGAAGGTGGTTTGGCTTTGAATGAAGGCGTGGACCACATCTTCTAGACTCCTTTTATGAGGTGGTTGGTAGCTGGAAGAACTAGATGGGCCTTGTTGGGAGAAATTCTGTGGGGGAGGATTGGATTGGTACCCTTGCGGATTGGACCGTGGGTATTGGGAGCTAGAAGATTGCCCCTGGCCTTGATATTGGGATTAGTACTGACCTTGCTTGGGAGGTGTAGGAGATGTGTATGTATTTGAACCATAGGGGATGGGGTTCTCATTCCCCCAACTGAAATTAGGGTGATCACGATACCCCGAATTATAAGTGTTGGAATTTGAAGGAAATGATTGCCTTGGTTGGTTGAAGGCATTGACTTGTTCATGGTATGCTTCTTTAAGTGCCGAAATGCTTGGACACTCCGATGTGGAATGCTCGACACCACCACAAATAGAACAAGCCTCCTCGGTTCTTGACACATGAGACACCTCTCGTCTCCTTTCCACCTCAAGGCTATCTACTTTCCTAGACAATTTGGAAATTTGTGAAAGTAGGTCCTCCCGGTCTTTCAAGTCATATATCCCTCCCCTTTGAGATTGACCACCCACTGGCAATGTCCTAGGTACATCAATTGGATCCCTAACATCCCAAGATTGTGCATTTTCAGCCAAGGTACCAAAGTAGTCGAGGGCCTCGTCAGGGTCTTTGTTCAAGAATTCACTATTGCACATCATGTCAATGAATTGTCTATGGTTTGGTGAGATTCCTTCGTAGAAGAAACTCACCAATTGCCACGATTTAAAACCATGATGTGGTATGGATTGAGTCAACTCTTTGTAGCGATCCCAACACTGATAGAATTGTTCATTGGGTTTTTCAGAAAAGTTTTGAATTTCTTTTTTCAAAGAAGTGGTTCTATGAACCGGAAAAAAACTTTTTTAAAAAGAATGAAACTATATGGTCCCAAGATAGCATGGTCCGAGGCCCCATGGAATCAAACCAAATTTTTGCCTTACCCTCCACGGAAAAAGAAAACAATTTCATCCTCGCTATCTCTTCCATGTTGTAATTTGGGATAAAGGTTGCAACCATTTCCTCATAAGACTTTAGATGACTATACGGGTTTTCCTTCTCGACCCCATGAAATTTAGGGAGTAGTTGCAACATCTATGGTTTGATTACAAAGAGATGAGTTTGGACAGGAAGAACGAGGCATGATGGTGTGGCGCTACGGGTTGGTTGAAGGAACTCCCGTATTGTCCTTGGTGGAGGGTCAAGTTGGATGTTCCCTTCATTCCTAGGTGGGGGAAATTGCACTCGTGGGTTGGGCATCCTAGGTGGTTGCAATCCCCCACCCCTTTGCATATTCGGGTTAGCATTCTCATTATCAAAAGCATCGGGAGGGGGATATTGCATTCTTGGGTTAGGCGTCCTAGGTTCGGGTAATCCCCCACCCCTTTGAACATTAGGAATGTCTTCCACATTGTCAAAATTTTCACCTGCATCCTCGGTTAGGTCTAGGTCAAGGTTCATGTTGGGGCCCAAGGGTTATCTAACTAGTCGATTTTTTTCGTCTCTACCCCACATGCAACAAAACTATCTGTAATTGAAAATGTAAACAAACAAAAGTATATACAAGGATCAACGTACCTCAGCCCATGATGAACATCACGGGACTTACCTCCGTTGTCCGAAAATCATCTTCTAGGTTCAACGCTTGCCTTCCCCGGCAACGGCGCCAAAAATGCTTGACGAAAACCGTTGTTGTTCCTAACCTCTTAACATCTCCCACAATGTATATATGATGTATGTGTGAGGGGGAGTGTCACTCTCCCTTGGGATGATGTCAAAAGAAAGGGCAACGGAATGGTGGTGGAAATGAAATGTATGACATGGAATGTGCGAAATGGACAAAAGTGCTTCCCAAGCGCAAAAAGACTTTTGCAGGTCGTGTTTTACTTGGTGGTATTCCAAGGTCGTCTCCTCAGGGAAGGAGTTGTATCATTATGAAGGTGATTTTGGTGCAAGAAAAGTGTAAAATCATTTGTTGTTGGAGTTGGTTTGTGATTTGTTTTGTGGTGAAATTTGAATGGAAAAAATGTTGGCTAGTCCTAGGGGTCACTCCAATGGAAATACCAATTCAACTCAATTCATTCCTCTAATAGAGCATAGGTGAACGATTGATTCGTGGGAAGCTAGGGACGAGATTGGATGAAGATCTAAGCATAAACCGTGACAAGTCTACGGAATATCAAAGACTCACTATCTCATCCACTCTCTACCCAGTCAAACCGAACCACCGTACTCTGAGGGAAGGAGAGAAAAAAAGTTGAAATAGCATTTCCAAATGGAGGTCTCCTTTTGGACTAGCCAACTAAAAAGCTTACCTACTCATGCTTAAAAGAGAAACAACAATGAAATGAGAAGACATTATGAAGAAATAAAGATTAAAGTTAAGCATAAAAGAAATGCATCAATATAACTTCGACATATTACAAAAAGAGCCGATCTTCGACAAAGAATGAGTGAATCACGTTCCACCCTTCACGGCTTTGATAAATCTCTAGAAAAGTGGAAGAGTTTCACTCCTCTAAGGGAAGAAGGAAGCTCCAACAATGGAAGTAAAAGAAAACAATACTTAAATTAAAAGAAAGCAATAATTACTTGGCGGGTATTCCACAACTAAGAGATGATAATACCATAAAAGAAAGCAATAATATAAAAGAAAACAATAACTATTTGGTGGGTAATCCACAACCAAGAGATGATAATACCATAAAAGAAAGAAATAATACAAGAAAGTAATAACAACTTGGAGGGTATTCCACAACCAAGAGAGATCTAGTAAGCATACAAAGAAAATAACAACTTGGAGAGTTTTCTACAACCAAGAGCTCTAGCAAAAATTTTGATCCCTTTACAAGCCACAAAGGGGTAGTATTTATAGGCAATCAAAAGATAGCCTTTACAAACTTCAAGGGATGTCATTCACAAGCCCAAGGGATGACATTCACAAGCTTCCAAAAGTTGTCATTCACAAGCTTCCAAAAGTTGTCATTCACAAACCTCCAAAAGATGACATTTGAATTACTTTAATCTCTCTTTGTTTAGAGCTTTAATAATTGTCATCCTAGAATTTGTAGCTTTGTCACAATTGGCTCCCCGGTAGTTTGTAGTTTTGATGCATAAAACCCTGAAAAGAACAACAATTAATGCATTATATCTAATTCACACACTAACCCTTAATAGGTCAATTTTGATTAGTTTAACTTTATTTTACTAACACAATTGACTTATTAAATTAATTAATTCATGCATTAATTAGGATTAATCAAAGAGACATAATGAAGAAATGAAGATTGGAGATCAACAAAATGCACAAATATAACTTCTGGATAATTTATACAAGTCAATCACATTTTGCTAAAGAGTGAATGATAAACTACTCACTCTTCATTGCTTTGATAAAGCTAGAAAAATAAGTGATGTTCATCCCTCCAAGTAGAGTCATTACAAGGTAAAAACAAATTACACAAGGAGCTAATCTTCGACAAAAAATGAGTGAATCACGTTCCACCCTTCACGGCTTTGGTAAAGCTCTAGAAAAGTGGAAGAGTTTCACTCCTCTAAGGGAAGAAGAAAGCTCAACAATGGAAGTAAAAGAAAGTCATAATACAAAAAAGTAAAGAAAGCAATAACTACTTGGAGGGTTTTCCACAACCAAGATGATACAAGAAAGTAAAGAAAACAATAACTACTTGGAGGGTTTTCCACAACCAAGATGTGCTCTTTACAAGAAAATGATATAATAACAAGGATCATCTTTTCAAGACCCAAGGGGTGGGTATTTATAGGCAACCAAAAGATGCTTTTTACAAGCCCCAAGAAGATGTCATTCACAAGCCCAAGAAGATGCCCTTTAATTATACTTTGATCCCCCTTTGTTTTGCTTTAATAATTGGCACCATATAGTTTGTAGCTTGATAATTGGCTCCCCAAGTAATTTGTAACTTTGACACAATTAGCTCCTGAAAATAACAATAATTAATGTATTATCCATAATTTACATACTAACTCTAATTTGACTTATGTTGACTAGTTTAACTTTGTTTAACTAACACAATTGTCTTAGTAACTTAATTAAATTATGCATTAATTATGGTTAATCACACCCCAAACCTAAACATTACTAGTCCCTAGTAATAATTAACAACAAAACAATATAAAATCACTTTCGTAGATAACACGATTTCATTTAGCATATGCAACAAGCCGTTAAACCCCTAAGTGATCCCTAGTGGACGAGTTTTGTCTCGTGAATGTTTTTCAGTGAAGCTACCTACAAACTCCAGTTAAAAAGATGTGTATATGAGTTAGCCCCATGATCATTGAGACACCCCATCTTTTAGTTAGTTATTTATTTATTTATTTATTTATTTTTTAAAAGAAAAATAGAACACTTCTCTGTCATTGGTACGTAATATATGCAAAAATAAACACTTGTTTATATTGGTATTTGAAATTCCCTATGTAGTAAAAATGATCATTCTAACAACAAGAATTATTATATAACAAACACTCCATTTTACCACATTCCATGGATAGCTTCGATTTCACAAACCTCTCGTAGAATGCTCTTAGCAAAAGTTCGCTCCGATTATAGTGACTTGTCTCTCACGGGGCATGTGATCAGAGGGTGGCCAACCAAAAAATTACATGCACAATTAGGAAGGGAGTGAAGTTTTAAGGAAACAAACTAATCATGTTTGGCATAATCTCATGAAAGAATATTGATGCAATTTAAAGAAATACTATTTACCATACCCCACTTTTGGTTGACGACACATGCATGCAACAGACTTGAGATCAATTAGGGCTTTTTATAGGTTGTAATGTGGCCAAAGGTCACTAGCTAACGAAATGACGTCAATGATATTCAAAAGCTATCATTTCATTCTGTAATGTAGCACACTTCTTTCTAGTTTTTTGACATTTTGCCCAGAAATGATATTTCTTTCTTTCATTTTTCTCATTTTTCACTTTCTTGGCAATTTCCTGCCTTTCTGTTTATTTTCTGTTTCAATTGTTCCCATCGATTTTTCTTGTCATTGAATAGTAGCTTCTATAGCATTTTCCATTTTTCTTGCATTTCTGTATCATATTGATTTATAAGAGGGTGCAAGAAAATTAGATAGCAAAGGTATGTCAAGTATATTCTCTTGTTGCTTGGTAATCATACGGGCTATTTGGAAAAAGATCGTTCATTGAAGGCTCAATCATAGTTAACTAGGGATATAATTTTGTAAAAGAAATGGTTAAGACTCAAAATTAAGTCAAAGATGACCTAAGATCCTTTCTCAAGTATGTGCACATGTATGTGTCGTATGAACATATCTCTTGGGGGATATGTCAATAGATTGCCTTAGTTGCGTCAATCAAAGTAAATTTAATGAGATTATTCAAAAATAGAGAGTGAAAGACCTTACTTGAGTAAATGTTAATTTTCTCTCAAAAGTATTGTAAGGCTCAAAACTTACCATGGTATTCTTTGTCATCTCCACTAGTAATGTCAGGTTTTTCGTGGAATGTCGGTTATATACCGATTCTATTTTCGAGTCTGGTCATTCTGTACCTTAAGAATAACAAATACCAATGTACATTTGACATTTAAGCATAGAGAAAATACCATTGAACTTGGAAAACTATGACGTCTCAGGATAAGTCCATACCCATGCTATAGGTTGGCATTTTAGGACATTTCTTACTCGGCCCATATCTTTATTTCAACAAAAAGACTTTGTACATCTATAAAAAAAAAATATATATATACACTTTTTTTTTTCGGACCATTAACCTTCACCCCCAAAACACATTTTTCCACAGCTTTGTCATTTATTAGTCAAAATCTAATCCGAGTCTCCCTCTGTGTTAGTGTAGTTCGAACAACCAGTGACTCTCCCAATTTCCTCTCTCACAAACCGGTTAAGCAAAGTACCGGAATAGCATGGCGTATCAGGGTAATCCTTACTCAGCCCATTCACTATCCAGTCTAATTGATCGAGTGCGCGACCGGAAATTGGTTCAGAACACTGGTTATATCTTTTCTCGTGAAAGACTCTGTCACACTGTTTACAGGCACCCAACCTTTTGGCATGACGGCGTTTGGCAAAGGTGCTTCTGCCACAGAGGGGTTTCACTTGTTTTTCTTGGATTTCGGCCTTCCTTACTAGTCTTGTTTTTCTCATGATCACAGTATGCATATCAGATGAAAAAGTGTGTAGAACTCCTAGACTAAACCAAAAAATTTTAACATCCATACTTTCTAAGCTTTAAGACTCACTATCTGGTTCTTTAACGTCTGCCAGTCACAAAGACAATTGAAGCTGCATTCGATATGATCATGAAATATAAGCAAAAATACTGTAAAAATACGTAATCTAAAATAAAAATAAACATAATTTTTTTTTTTTAGAACAAACTAGAACTGGTAGATCACACCCCTCAACCTAAACTGAACATTGTCCCCAATGTTTCGAATTTACCAGTGTATGGAGCTTGAAAATGAGGTTGTAAGGTAGAGATCTGTTCATCTGCCGAAACCTACAAACAAAACAAAACAATTACTCATCTCTAGGGAGATCTGGGTTAGGCTGGAAACCCCTCACCCTAAGTGCGAGCAGAAAAAGAGCACCCATGTACAAATACAAACATATAAGACAAATTATTAAATAAAGGAGTGGGTCATCGGTGTATAAGGTCATGGATTTGCAGGGGGTGGGTTGTCTTTACAGAGAACAGAGAGAACAACGAAGAAGAAGAAAAGAAGAAGAAGAAGAAAAGAATAAAAGAAGAAAAGAATAAAAGAAGAAGAAGGGGAGAAGAAGGGGAGTCAAGACCGGTGGATGGGGAAAAAGGAAAAAAAGGTTGGAGGCCTTTTAAAGGCATCCCAATGGGTTTTTTTTTCTTTTCTTTTTTTTTTTAGTGTTGGCAAGCGCGAATGAGTGTCGGCAAGCGCGAATATTCGCGCGGAATATTCCTACAATTGAAAATGCAAACAAATAAAAGTATATACAAGGATCAACGTACCTCAGCCTATGATGAACATCACAGAACTTACCTCTGTTGTCCGAAAATCACCTTCTTGATTCAACGATTGCCTTCCCCGGCAACGACGCCAAAAATGCTTGGTTCAAAACGTTGTTGTTTCCTAACCTCTAAAAATCATCCCTTAGAATGTGTAGTGTATGGATAAAGGGGAGTGTCACTCTCCTTTGGGATAGTGTCAAAAGAAAGGGCAAGGAGAAAGGAAAATGAGATGGTGGAAATGTGAAATGTGAATGCACAAAAAATGTGTGTGTGTGTACAAAAGTGCTTTCCAAGCACAATGAGACTTTCGCGGGTTGTGTTTTACTTGGTGGTATTCCAAGGTCGTTTCCATGGGGAAGGAAGTAAACCAAGGGGAAGGTGATTTTGAGTAAAAGAAAGTGTAAAATCTTTGTGGTTGAAAGTTGTTTGGTGGGTGTGTGTTGATGAAAATGAAATAAAACAAGTGTTGGCTAATCCGAAAGGTTCATTCCAATGGCAATCCCAAATCAACTCGAAGCCTTCCTCGAATAGAGCTTAGATGAACGATTGATTCGTGGGAAGTTAGGGACGAAATGGAGGTGAGGATCCAAGCATAACTCGTGACCAGGCTTACGGGATATCAAAGACTCACAACCGTATCCACTCTCAACCCAGTCAAACCGAACCATCGTACTCTGAGAGGAGGAAAGAAAATGAGTTGAAATGGCACACACAATAGGAGGTCTCCCTTGGATTAGCCAACTTAAAATCTAGCTACTCATGCTAAGCAATAAAGACATAATGTAAAGAGACATAATGAAGAAATGAAGATTGGAGATAAACAAAATGCACAAATATAACTTCCGGATAATTTATACAAGTCAATCACCTTTTGCTAAAGAGTGAATGAGAAACTACTCACTCTTCATTGCTTTGATAAAGCTAGAAAAGTAAGTGATGTTCATCCCTCCAAGTAGAGGCATTACAAGGTAAAAACAAATTACACAAGGAGCCGATTTTCGACAAAGAATGAGTGAATCACGTTCCACCCTTCACGGCTTTGGTAAATCTCTAGAAAAGTGGAAGAGTTTCACTCTTCTAAGGGAAGAAGGAATCTCAACAATGGAAGTAAAAGAAAGCCATAATACAAGAAAGTAAAGAAAACAATAACTACTTGGAGGGTTTTCCACAACCAAGATGATACAAGAAAGTAAAGAAATCAATAACTACTTGGAGGGTTTTCCACAACCAAGATGATACAAGAAAGTAAAGAAAGCAATAACTACTTGGAGGGTTTTCCACAACCAAGATGTGCTCTTTACAAGAAAATGATACAATAGCAAGGATCATCTTTTCAAGACCCAAGGGGTGAGTATTTATAGGCAACCAAAAGATACTTTTTACAAGCCCCAAAAAGATGCCATTCACAAGCCCAAGAAGATGCCCTTTAATTATACTTTGATCCCCCTTTGTTTTGCTTTAATAATTAGCACCATATAGTTTGTAGCTTGATAATTGGCTCCCCAAGTAATTTGTAACTTTGACACAATTGGCTCCTGAAAATAACAATAATTAATGCATTATCCCTAATTTACATACTAACTCTAATTTGACTTATGTTGACTAGTTTAACTTTGTTTAATTAATACAATTGTCTTATTAACTTAATTAAATTATGCATTAATTAGGGTTAATCAGTTTGGCAACTCAGGATTGAAATTTTATCCCAAACATGGGATTTGAGGGTCCTTTGGAGTATTTTCCTGAAACCCTGGACACTAATCCCCCTCAAACCCACAAAACAAACAGGCTCTATTGGATTGAGTCATTAAAACGTTCTCTCCATTGTGGATATCTTGTGTTCTACTCTATATAACAAGTCGAATTGAAAACATATTCTCTATAGAAATTAGGAAATATGAATGTATTGTACTCTAGTCAAGTATGAAACTGATTTGAAAACATTGTTGTTTTCAGAATTTTGAAAACCTAATTCTATCTATCGTAGCGGAATTTGAATGCTTATAAATAGATTGTAGGCCACTTATTTTGGGCTTTCAATTTGGATATGTTCAGGCTTTCGAATCAAACTACAAATATTTGTTTTTTTTGTATTTTTCTTATTTCAATTTGTTAATTGTTTGAGATTTTATTCATAACAAACTTAATGATGGATCATGTGGGCTAATTATCTCCCATATCTTATCAAAATTGACTATTGCTTTGTTGTGATTCGACTGCCACGAGTTTGAGTCATAAAAACATATAGAGTAATGGTAGCAAACAGATAATTTGTTGACCCCTAGAAATTTTATGAAACAATCTTTGAATTGGATTATGTTTATGGGTAAATGTCTGGATTTGTATAAAAGGCTATGAATACTATTGGTTTGGTAACAAGATATATGAAGAATTAAAGATTACAAGAAGCTTCTTGTTGGTAGCTGTCTAAGAGCATTTCCAATAATAAAAGTTAGTTTAGCTACTTAAAAAGTAATATTTTATATTTAGCTACTCACTTTTTTAATACACAGTACTCCAACAGATTTTCTATATTTTTAACTATTTTCTTTAAATATTATTTTCTCAGTATTATTTGGAATAGTGAGAGGAAAAAAGAGAGAGAATGGAGGAAAGGAAAGGAAAGAAAAGGAGGAAAGAAAAAATATTAAAAAATATTTATATATATTGTGACAGTGACCTCATAATGTATAATATTTATACATATTATACATATAAAATAGCTAAATTTTAAAGTTTTTGTGTCCTTTAACTACTCTCTTGAAAATGCTCTAATAAGTCACCTCTGGTAAACATATTAGAAAGAGATACATTTCATCATCTTCTTTGAATGGGATTGGCTATTCTTACCCTCTAAATCTCTTTTCTTGCGTCATTTTTAATCTTAAACCATTCAAATGCTTAATTTTCTTTATCTTCTCCAAAATATATACCATTCAAGATCTTGTTTTCTAGATTCACCCCCAAATAGAAACTATTTCACTAATTTTAAGGATAGCTCAAGTGGTTACAAAGATGAGCTGTAAACTTAAACATCATGAGTTCGAATCTTAGCAATCTCTTAGGGTCAGGCCATGAGGGATTTATTCTTCACGAATACCCTAGTCCCAACATGAATAGTCTGTCTTTAATCGGATTGAGGAGGGGATTAGTCGAGGTGTGCGTAAATTGGTTCGAATACCCCTGACCGTTAAATCAAAAAAACAAAATAATATATATATATATATATATAATAAAACAGGATGGAAGTTGAATCTTATACCCAACATATTTTTTCCCCCAAAACCGACCCGACCCGACCCGACCCGACCCGACCCGACCCGACCCGACCCGACCCGACCCGACCCGACCCGACCCGACCCGACCCGACCCGACCCGACCCGACCATCCAACTCAACTCAACACAACCCAAACTAACCCAACGGCTCTCTGGCAACACACAGACACTCTATGTCAGTCTCTCATCTCAGTTTCTTCTCTCTCTCATCTCAGTGTCTTCTCTCTCAGTTCTGCGCAAACACCATCCCCTCCCCTCCCCTTTTTCTGTTTCTCCTCTCTCTCTCGCGCGCGCGCATCAGCGCCCAGCCCCAACAGCACTCAGACCACCCTCTTCTGCGCACTCAGACCACCTTCTTGAGTGCCGCCGTCCAAAGCCAGCCCCTTTCTGTTTTTGGGTTTTTTTGGTTTTGCTCATGCGGGTTTCTGAATTTGGTGGTGGTCTGCACAACCTTCGTCGCCCAGGTACACCTCTCTCACACTCTCTCTCCCTCTCTCTCCACATAGCCAGTAAATACCTCTTTCTCCCCTTCTCTCTTCTCACACCCAAAACCCATCTATCACACCCACGGACAACACATAGCCTCCCTCCACAGCCTACAAACTGTTCGACAAAATTCCCCAAAAGATCAAAATTTCCATTTCTTATTTTGTTGTTCTCTTTTTCTATTTTTCTCCATCCAAAAAATAACATACATAGAAAAATTTTAATTAAATTTAATTAATTCTTTTTAGTGTTCCAAAAAAAGTTAAAAGTCGTGTCTGTGCTTTTATATGAATTTTCCAACTTTTATGGGCAAAGGTTTTTATAGATGGTGTTAAGCAATTGGACTGTTGGGTCCTGTTTGAAGCTAGGAAAGAGATGTATCAATTGGACAATGTATTTGTATCAATTGGACAATGTATTTGTCCGGAATAGATTCGTTTTTCAGAATAGCTGGAAGCAGTTCACATTGCGGTCAAAATGATCCAAATTGCAAGAACACCACATCAAAATAGTCTCCCTATGGTGTGAAGATCTTGACTTAGTGTACGAGATGAAGAAAGGATTTTATAAATTGCTGCATATTATCTGCATGTGCAGGACCTCTAAGGACACAACACAAACCCAGGTACACACGCACACAGCAGCAGCACACAAAACCTTTTCCAACTTTTATGGGAAAAGGTTTTTATAGATGGTGTTAAGCAATTGGACTGTTGGGTCCTATTTGAAGCTGGGAAATATCCAGATGCAGTGAAACAAATACATTGTCCGGAATAGATTCTGCACGGGATATTTCCTGCAACAATGTGAGGTAGCGGTTATCCGTCTGATGAACCTGCAACAATCCACAGAATCAGAAAAAGGGGGCCAGGTGTGAACCCGGCTTATCCCCTCCGAAGATTAAATCAGTCAGAGGGTCAAGGCATAAGCTTTATAAAATCAGTGTTTTTCATCTTGCGTACCTTTGCTATCCATTTTTCGGGGTATTTATACCTGAAAAGGCAATGAGTGCTATGACTTTAAGTCCCATCACGACGTTCAATACTCGACCCTTTTATCCAGGCGTAATGAGTGTTTTTTAGCTCCAGCCACCACGCTTTTAATGCCCGGGCGATAGGATGAGTGTTCGGCTCCATGCCGAGAGTTTACGATGAGCATTCGGCAATGAGCCGATCATTTGTGGCCAACTCCGAGATCCCAGAACCACGTCTTGGACATTCAATGCTCGGCGGAACGAAACCTCGGTAGATGCCGAGCCCATGCACTCGACATCCTAATCATAAATGCTGGCTGACAACAACCTGCAGACTTCGCGTCTCGAGGATGCAGGCGATTGCATTAATGGCTGTCCGGGTCACTCATGTCGCCATAAATATGCTGTCTTGTCGTCATAAATACGCTGTCGTACCTCCATAAATGCAGGGGATCAGGTAGCATGCCCGGCTTCCCGAGCCACTTCCTCTCGGCGTACCCCTCGGCGGCTCTTTAACCTTTGCAACGGCTAACCCTTCCACGTGTCGCCACGGGGATAGTGGAGTCGCCTAGAGTCCCTCCAGATTCGTTTTTCAGAATAGCTGTCTAAAATTTTTGAATGCGATTAACGAGCATGGAACTAGAATCAAAATGATCAAAATGATTTTATAAATTGTTGTATATTATCTGCATGTGCAAGAACTCTAAGGACACAACACAACACACAAACACAAACCCAGGTACACACGCACACAGCAGCAGCACACAAAACAAACACACTACGTGCACACACACACATAAACACAAACACAAACACAAACACACACAGCTGCACACTCACACTCACACGCAAATTGATTTTCAAATTGGGCGTTTAATTTGGGTGTTAAATAGAGTTTGTGGAATTTCAATTTGTTTTGTTTTTTTTTGGGTTTTTGAATGTTATTTTTTTCAATTTTATTCTTTTTTTTAATTATGAAATAAGTTTATCGTGTCTTGATTTGATGAATGTTAGGGTTATTTAGATTAAGATGTGTGTTAATTTATTTTACTTCCTAAGGACAAAACCCAAAATTCACGTGTTTGTGTATGTTTCTCTTATGTTGAACTTAAGTGACCTAAACAATTTTATTGATTTGCTTAATGCTCTAAAAAAAAATGGCATGAATCACTGGCAAAAAAGTTGAGGTTTTGTGTTTTTTTTTTCTTTTGCTTTTGCTTTCTTGATTTTGATAATATATGAGAATTGTTAATCTACAGGTGGTCGGAGCATTGGTCGATGACTTCTATTTAAGGTTGCAGTAGAGGACGTTAATTCTCCACATTAATTTGTGAATACAAGGAGTTAAGATTGGGGTACACTTCTTAGTATTCTGTGTTGTATTTTTGCATTTGGGTTTTGATTACTTTAGTGCACTTTTGAAATTTGGAAATCATTCTTTTATATGAATTGTTCAAGTGTATTCGAAAATTGGGTTGCCTCTTCTAAGCTAAATCATTCATTTATAGAGTTGCTTGGTTGTATTTATATTGATGTTTAGTGCTATTTAGGTCAATTTTATATTGATATTTATTACTACTTGAGAAGTTCAATTTTGTATTGGATAGATTGCTTTGTGGGTAATGCGACTGGGATTTTGGAATATTGATATGTTGAATTGGATAGATTACTTTATTTTTTTGATTATTGTAGTGGGTTACATGGAGGGATTGAAAATAAGAGTTTTTGGGAAAGAAAATAAAATTTCTTGAAATGGGTATCATACTTTATGTTTAGCATGGTTCATTCTGGTTCATTTCTTTTCATTTTTGCAATTGAATTGAGCAATTAGCAGTTAAAAGTAGAATTTTCTTGAATTTGCTTGAAATTGAGTATAATATTTGTGCGTGGATTTTGGTTTAGCTTTGTGGCAAATTATTATGCTCCGGTACTATAAAATAGGTTGACAACTTGATTGCTCTGGTCAATTTCAATGTATTTTCCTCGAAAATTAGACTTATATGTCGGAACTCCGAGCTTGATTGTATTGCACAGGTTCTTTGGTGCTTGGTGATTTATTAAAAGACTGAAAATTGTTAACAAGTCAGTTCTTTCTCTCCCTCTCTCTTTCTCTTTGCCTTGCACCAAAATGGGTTAATTTAGGTTTTTCAATGTTTGTGTTTAATTTGGGGGATTTAAATTTGACTTTTTTTATATTTGAGTGTTTTTAATTTAAATGTCTTTACAATGAATGTTTAAATTGGGGCTTTTTAATTTGTGTTTAATCTCAGGTACACCCCCCTCTCTTAGTCTATCTCTCTCTCTCCTTCTATCTCTCTCACGACAAACAGTCGCAAACATACACACAGACCTCACCCAAACACAAACACAGGAGCACACACACACGTAGACAAACGCACAGCAGCACACACACACACACATCTGCACACACACATCTGCACACAAACACACACACACATGGGTCTTTTAATTGGGTGTTTACTTGAATGTCTTTTTTTTTTAGTTACGAATGTTAGGTTGTTTGTGCATAGTTTGTGAATTTTAATTTGATTTTTTAGTATCTTGATTTGATTAATGGGGTTTAACTTAGATGGGTGTTTCTTCATTTTCAGTCTAATTGAGTATTTACTTTTGTTTGTGGGATTATATGATTGGTTTATTTAGTTATTCGATTGACTTTTTAATAAGGGTTTGTGTGTGATTTTGCAGACTTTGAAGGAATTTTATATTTGACTTTGAAGCCGAAAAGGGTTTGTTGTTTGAGGTGAGAGGGTGGGTTGTGGTCTGGTTTCTGTTGGTTTTTATGGGTGGGTATGATCTGGGGTTTGGTTGGTCTGCATGTTGATTGGTTTTGATGGGTTTCAAGAAGTTTTGATTCATGTGAGTTGAGATAAAACTTTGATAAGCATGGCCTGAAATTGAAGCTTCTGCCATAAACTGGAAGCTAGCATTTTGTATTCTTAGTACTTTTCTTTTGAACATGTCCATTTATGTATCTATTTAGTATGTTTACGAAAGTAAGTTGATGGTGACAAGATTGTTAATTTTGATTTCAGTTTCTTACAAAGAATTTTGGAATTGGTTTTCCTTTTGTAGATAGGTTTATATATTTGTGACAACATATTTTCAGAGGATACTCTGTCAAAAAATTGATAGTTTCTTACAGAGTATCCACATTTTGATAGAATATCCATATTTTGATCCTTTTTATTTCACAAAAGTCATGACATTAAAAATGATCAAACGATAACTACATGCATGTTTATATTCATTGTTTGATTATTTTGTGTTTAAAAACTATGAGCAGTGCCTTCAGACACGTGATATAAGACGAGTTTAGGCTTTTAGTTTAGGGCATGTCCGAGTTCAGTGCTTGATTATTTTGTTTTTAAATTCAATGTTCGATTTTTTTTAGTTGCACCGTGCCTTCAGGCACGGGTTATCCCTAGTATATATATATTCCTCTAACTTGCTCTCTCACCTCTTCATTTTGTTCTTCATATTCATATGTATATAGGGCTTTATTTTTGTCCCTCTCCATCTCTATCTCCGTGAGATAAAACTGTCACTTTTGCATGAAAAATGATTTTTCATTACGAGTCAAATTCTGTCTTTTACTAAATGGATGATCTCATAATTTTGGTTGTGCTTGGTTTTTTATTTTTATTTTTAAACACACTTTTTAACTGCTCCAGAACTAATCTACACCAAATAGCTGATAAAAAAATTAAAAATAATCTCTTTTTTTTCCAACCCATTTCTTCTCACGTGTACTTGACTTTTGGGTTGAGAAAGGAGATTTTTGAGGGTGGGAATAACCCACACCATATTTTTACTTCGGGTTTTGCAATTATTTTTTGGGTTAATTTCAAATTGCACTCTAAAAATTGTTCCAATATCAATTTATACTCTTAAAGATAAAAAATCTTAATTTGCACTTTCAAATATAGAAATATGTATCAATGTGCACCTCAATCTAACAGCCTAAATAAATAAATTAGACCTAGACCCTCTCATACTTGTCACTTATTCATTTAGATCCCCTCACATTTAGAATATTACTCCTACACATTTTGATGTTTGTTCACGTGTAACACATAACCCCTTGTCGTTGATATTTGTTCATATAATCATTAAAAAATATGATTTTATCTTAATAAAAAAATTATAATTTTCATATTATCCTTTATTTTGTCGGCTCGTTATACTCTTAAGTTCAGTTTACACGCACCTCGAGTAATCACCTTCTCAATCTGATAAAAAATAGGTTATTCACGTCGAGATTTAGATATTCACAATGAATAAACATTTTTTCTCTATTTGTGCATTTGATGTCCTTTCTGTGAGACCATAGTGAACTTTTCCACATAAGCTTGCAAGGTTGGGATTCGGATCCCCTCCATTACCCTTTCTCTTCAATTCCCCTCAATACAGTGCTAGATAAGTGACATATGTAACATTCTGAATTTCAATGGACAAAATTTTTTCTTTGTGGAAAAATTTCATAATAATGGTTGACACTCTATCAATAATAACATGAATGAGAAAAAATTTCGTCCATTGAAATTTAAAATTTTACACATATCACTCATCTAGCACTGTATTGAAAGAAATTAAAGAAAAAGGGTAATGGAGGGATCTAAATCCGCAAGGTTGCCGCCCTTCATATGTCATGTTTTTTTTAATGCTTCTGACTCTCAAATTGATTTTCAAAAGCCTTGGCCTTGCAACCTCTACTTCCTAGAACTATAATGCATATTCAAAAGCAACAAAACCCAGAAACACCTCTAAATGGTCAAGTGGGTTTAAGATAAGACAAAGTGACAGTGACACGGCCTGCTAGCCGGCAGCCCAAGCTCTTATCCAACATGCCTCTCTAACCGCAACAGCTTGTTTGTTCTGTTTCAAAGTCTTATCCATATATAAAAATCCGGATAAGTCCACGATTTTATAATTTTCGGTGTCCTACTAAAAATAATCCGTAAGTCTATCAATAGATCGAATTTTTATCTAAATTTGATTTCGATTAATTGAATATGAAATGATAATTTTTTTATTGATAATTCGAACTTGAACCTAAATTTGTTATCTTATATTTCATGGATTTAGATTTAAATGTATTTATATTTGATCCGATCCAAAGTATGTATATATTTTTATATAAATATTGAAGAAATTAAGTGATTATTTAAATAAATTCAGTTGAAATCTAGATGTAAATTGTTAAATTTTAGTTGAATTAAATTATTTGGTCGGATCAAATTTTCGAAATGAATTTTAAATTGTTAACAAATTCGAATATAAATCATAAAAATAAATTCGATTGGATAATCGGATCAGAATTGTGTCGAACTTTTAAAATTGAATTCAGATTCAGATCAATCAAAATTTGATCCATTGACATGCCTAATGATTAGTAGCGATATATTTTAGTTGAATGTATTTATAGCGCCCTTAAATATGAAAATTATAATGATTAGTAGCGATATATTTTAGTTGAATGTATTTATAGCGCCCTTAAATATGAAAATTATAAAATAAAAGTATAAAATTTAAAAACTTTAGACGCGTTATTTTTTTCAGAAATAGTAATAATGGTATGGTACTGAAATCTTTTGCGATATAATAATTCGAGCCTTGAAAGCCACTTGCATAGTAGAAGGACAACATTGTTATGTTGAAATATGCCACTAATTGGCTATGAGTTTGGAAAGAGACGTTCGATGTGGGTCTCATGACGTTCATCCATCACCACATCTTTCGATCATCACAAAGCATCGGTTATGGATGATGAAATGTCCATTCATAAAACCTTATTTTTCTTTTTGGCATGGGCCCTTTGCAAAAGTAATCTAGATGATTAAAACGTGCTATGTTTTTCAGTTATAGAATATCGAAATTTACGTTAATTACTCTTTTGAATTTTGAGATTGACCATCGTAATTCAAAATTCTACAAAGATTGAATTTAATTTCGATTGAGTACCAAAACCTAAAGACTTTTAACTTGGGTGTAGCTAAATTTAAATTTGGATTCAAATTTAAAATCTCCACCAAAATACTACATATTTCGAAAATGGATTTGTGTTGAGCTTCTCAAGTTTGCAGTCTATTATGTAATATCCAGATTAGATCTTTGAAATTTCTCCAACTATAGATTAACTATAATGAATTTGAGTTGGATCTAGCGGATTCTAACTAATCAATCACCACCGGGGCCGGTGGTCTAGTGGTAAGACATGCCCGTCTTTGAGTCGTACCTTGACTCCCACGTGATTAACAAACAGAGTTCGATCTACGGAGTCCCCATGTTTTTACTACTTAGGCTCCGATGATGGTGTGGTGACGGACTACTCTAAAAGGGTATGTAGCTATGACTAACCGAACATTCCACATCCGGGGAGGCCCTCATGGTCACGCCCAGGGCGGGTCACTACCTATTGGTTGCCCCCCTCCCCCTTTTAATCTTTCAAAAAAACTAATCAATCAAGACACGATTAACATTAACATAATTTTGTTTCCTAAGCTAAGTAAGTTTCTATGCGGATTGAAATCTATGTCGTCTGCACCCCTTCCAAGTGGGTGGTCAGGATAATTATAGGCGGAATAAGATGCAAACGAGATAAAAAGAATTGGACTTCATTCATCTGACCCCTACGGTCCCTTTCCCTTCTGTTTTTGCAAAATATAATTAAATCTTAACATCTACTTAAAAATTTGAATAAGATTTTTTTTTTGCATTATTTTCTAAATATTAATGTCCTCTAAAAACAGTGTAGAAAATGAAATTTCGTTCAAAAATATTTTGTATCACAATTTTTGAATGCAATGACCGAATACAAAGTTAAAGTCATTCAAAATTAGATAATTCTATTTGATTTAAACAGTAGTCCAATCTGATAGAAGTGACTAATACCAAACTTCATCATATTGCAAAAATAGAAAATTTATTGAAATTGGGCTTACTTGAAATTGACTTAAAACCTCCGTATTTTTATTTTATTTTATTTTACAGGAAAAGATGTATTGTCTGTTTGGACCCAAGCTTATTGGACGGCTTTTCTATCAACTTTTTAGGCAAAAATAATTTTTATCATCACCAAGAAAAAAACAGAAAAATAAGACTTATCTAATGACTTCCAAAAAAAAAATTATCTTTTTCGAAAACACTTCAAACGATTCGAAATTTTTTATTTTATTTTTTAAACCTTTGTTTGTACCTAAAAAATTCAAATTCAAACAATCCCATTATCATAATTTAGTATACTTTTGATGGCTCCTCATTTCCACCATAGAAGGATTATCTCCAAGTTAATGATATCTGTGACAGTGGATGGCGTCTGTGAGAGGAGTATAGGAATGTGACGGCCACATTAATAGGGAGGGGCTAATCATATGGTTGCTTTCATATCTGTTTGGTTACCAACCGTAGGACCCGCCAAATCCTTGTTCCCTTTCATATCTGTTTTATAGCCGCCGGTGGTTGTAATTTTTATATTTTATACTAAATCACTGACAAAAATAAAAATAAAAATAAAAAAATAATTACAAAGTCTATTCCCACTATGTGATTGACACAACAAGGTGGGCCCTTCCATTATTGGTGCCTATCGCCATTATGCAAAATATCGGATCCTACCCCTCAAATGGGAAGAACTGGTTCCACCACAATATCGAGGGAGAAGAGGAGGTCACGTGACCAAAAGTTTAACTAAATCAAATTATGTTATCGCAACCCGCTGTTTAATCGTTAAATCGCAGATTCGAATTTTATTGTCCCTTTCTTTGTAACAATTTAAAATTGTGACAAAAAAAGAAAGTAATACCATTATGATAATATTTCGATAGAGAATAAAGGGTTATTATTATTCAATTTATTACATGTTAATCAAGGGTGTTGTCGATTAGATTGAAGGGGATAACTAACAACTTAATTGTTGACATTACTTATATAAGAGTTATTATCCTTATATTTTGTATGAGTGAATTCCTGCAATGAATAGAGATAATCATCTGTTGGATGGTGAACTTGAAACAATCAACAGGTTAGGAAAGAGGTCGGGTGAATGCTCGACTAATCCTCTTCGAAACTTAAGTCAGTCGGCATTGGAGACATTAGCACTGTGTTTTCTTTCGAGTTCAGTTTGCATACTATTGTTCAACTTCCTGAGGGGTATTTATACATGAACTAGTAATGATTATGGGGTTTGTGAGTCTCATATCAGCATTTAATAGCTGACACTCGTATCTAAACATAATGAGTGCAACCCAATCAAATTTCCTCCAAATTTATCTCATTGGGAGAGTGAATACATGCTCGGGAATCTTCGAGCATTAACTGCCCATCTCCGATCATTTAAGAACCCTTACTTGGTGCTTGACATCTATGCCCGAGCAATTATTACTCGGGAATAAGCACCTCGGGTCTTGCCGAGGGCAATGAGTCGGCGTAATGACTATTAATGCCTTGTAATGAAGACTGTCTTCGCGGGTCTCGAGGACAAAGAGACTCATTAATGGCCTTGTTTCAGTCACTCAAGTCGTCATTAATGAGTTGTCATATCTTCTTTCATGCTGGGCTCAATAAGTGGTGCTCGGCGTTTCCATGCCATAACTCATTGGCGTCATCGCCTGGTGCCCTTTGCAATTCAAAACAGTTATAACTATCCACTTGTCAACTTGTGGTTGCTGAGCCGCCTAAAGTCCCGTCAACTGCCTCTCAGCCTCCATTTCCTTCGTGTCGTGGGACAGGTGCCGCTTCCTGGGACACGCTGGCTTATTCTCCCGCCGATCCTCTTGAGGACTTGCCGTCAATGAACTCTCCGAGGTTTCCTTCTCGGACCAACTGCTCGAGAAAGGACTTGTATACTTTGCGATCCTCAGTCAGATGCCCCACATCCCGATGGTAAGAACACCGAGATGTCGAATCTCTAGAGGATGGGTCCCCTTGCATCTTTGGAGGCCATTTAAAGAAAGACTCATTTTTTAATCTTATGAAACATCTTGTAGATGGGTTTTTTGAAGACCGTGCTTACCCCTTGAAAAGACAGGCGGCTTGGAGCTGGGGCTGGTGCCCCCCTCTTTGCGGGTGGCTCCCTTTCCCATCTCTTCGGCACTGGAGCCCTAGGCTCAATCGCAACCGACTCCTCCTTCTTCACCCTTGCGTATTTGTTTATTCGAGTCATCAGGTTCTTCATGTCCGCTGGAGCTCGCTTAGTAAGAGATCAGTACAAGTCGGTGTCTCCGGACAATCTTAGCGAAACGTCGCCGCTGCCATGGCCTTCGAGCATGCCTCAACCTCATTAACCTCCTCCCAGTACCTGATTGCGTACTACCGAAGGGTCTCTCCACCCCTCCGCTTGAGCTTCAGTAATGCGCCAATATCTTTCGGCCTCTTGCTGCTGGTGATGAATCGAGCAACAAAGAGCTCGGTCATTTGTTTCCAGGACTTGATACTTTCAGGGGTCAAATTCTCATACCACTTCATAGCAGTGTCTCCCAAACTCATAGGGAACACTCGGCACAACAATCTCTAGTCAGTGTCGTAAATGGACATCAACTGTTTGTACTATCGCAGATGACTCTCGGGATCCGTCTTTCTATCATAAACTTTGAAATAGGGGACGGTGAACTTCTTCGACATCTCAATCTCCCTGATTGGCCGAACGAATGGGGAGACGATTTGTTCATCCTCAGCGTCTTCGTCTTCCCTGTGGTATGGCCTACAACGCTTGGAATCCAAGCGAGCTCAGAGATCTTCCTGGGGTTTCGTCATTCTAGGCCCCATGTCAGTAGAGTCAGTGTGGGACTCTGCCACTGCAGTACCTCTTAAGAGCCTGTGATGGAGGTCTCCACGAGAAAGGTCCGCTCTGTGCTTGTCCCTTTCTGATCTTTCCTCGGGAGTGGGCGTTTCATAACTCTAGGGCTTGCGCTTCTCGCCCAAGCACCCATATACGCTCATTCCCGGGGCATCTAGCCTAACACCTCTAGACTCACCCCGACAGACGCTCCTATCTTCACGTCGGCTGCTTCGCCAGCTAACATTGTCCGACCGCTGAAATCATCAAGCTGAGTCTGCACATTGGCATTGTCCTTCTCAAGTCGTTTAAGATGGTTTCCCATCTGTTTTTCCATCAACTCGACGATTTCACGAGCCAAAATGCCTTGCCCTCCGAGGCTCTGATATACCGTCAAAGTATGTTATGAGGCATGCTGGCCTCCATCTGACTAGCTCAAGGAGTTTGATTCAGTGACTGCTGAAAGCCAGCTAGCTTCCGCGTTTCTCACGCGTAGGCTGCCTCCCCCATCACCTTGGGATAGTGTGTTCACCATGAAACTCTCGTTACAGGGAAAGCTAGTTCGCGACTTCCTCCAGACGACGCCAAATTGCACGAGTGAATTCCTGCAATGAGTAGAGATAACGATCCACTGGATGGTGAACCTGAAACAATCAACAGGCTAGGAAAGGGGTTGAGTGAACACCCGACTAATCCCTTCCGAAACTTAAGTCAGTCGGCATTGAAGACATTAGCACTGTGTTTTTTTTGAGTTCAGTTTGAGTACCTTTGTTCAACTTCCTGAGAGATATTTATACCTGAACTAATAATGATTAGGGGGTTTGTGAGTCCCATCTTAGTATTTAATGGCTGACACTCATATCCAAGCATAATGAGTGCAACCCAATCAAATTCCCTCCAAATTTACCTCCTCAGGAAAGTGAATACATGCCTGAGAACCTCCGAGCATTAACTACCCATCTCCGATCATTTAAGAACCTCTACTCGGTGCTTGACATCTACGCCCGAGAAATTACTGCTCGGGAATAAGCACCTCAGGTCTTACCGAGGGCAATGGGTCGGTGTAATGACAATTAATGCCTTGTAATGACGACTGTCTTCACGGGTCTCGAGAACAAAGAGACTCATTAATGGCCCTGTCTCAGTCACTCAAGTCGTCATTAATGAGCTGTCATATCTTCTTTAATGTTGGGCTCGATAAGTGATGCTCGGCGTTTCCATGCCATAACTCTTCGGCGTCATCGCCTGGTGCCCTTTGGAATTCATAACAACTATAACTATCTACGTGTCAACTTGTGGCTGCTGAGCCGCCTAAAGTCCCGTCATATTCAATTTGACAAATTAGACTATTGTCCACTTTAAGAAAGTAATCGACTATATGTTTGAATACTTCAGGAAAAATGATCTTATATCACACCAGCATTGTTTCAATCTCTCTAAATGATAAATCAATATATATATATATATATATATATATTGTGCACGAGTGGATTCTTGCAATATGTTGAGATAACGACCCTCTGAAGATCCTGAATGATGAATCTGAAACAATTGAAGGGTTAGGAAAGGTGCGGGGTATGTACTCAGCTAATTCCTTTCGAAGTTCAAGTCAGTTGGCATATAGGTCTGAATGCACAATGTGTTCTTCATTCAAGATTGCGTATCTTAGCTTAGTTTTTTTGTGAGGTATTTATACCTGTATTCGTAATGATGAACTTGACCTGAAGTCTCATCCTAGAGTTCAATGGTCTAGATTCACAATCTAGTATAATGAATGTTATTCCGGCATATCTCATTAATACTGATTGCCCGGACAAACGGATCTCCTCTCGGGAATCGCCGAACATTCATTGTTCAATTCCCAACCATTAAATGCTTCACATTGGTGCTTGGAACCTATGCTCGAACTTTCATGAGGAGGAGACAGATCCCCTCGGGATCTCCCGAGGGCACCCTGTCGGAATGGTGGACATTAATGCCTTCTAATGATGACTATCTCTACATTTTTCAACGATTTAGATGGTCATTAATAGTCTATTAGATCAATCACGATCCACATAAATGAACTATCAGATTTCACTTAATGTGAGGTTTTGAGGGACGTACTCGGCCCCATTTGTTATAACTGCTCGACTTCTCTTTTCAAGCAAACTGTGCGTATTCTGTCAGCTATGGATGTCCACGTGTCAGGATTTTATTGGCGAGCCGTCTAATGTCCCATCATAAAGAAATAACGAGTAACCCGTCAGTGTAATTTTTTTTAAAAAAAAAAAATTAGTTAAAAAGACAATTCGTTATTTCAGCGGAGCGAAGGGGCAAATTGGGGAGTAAATGAAACTTAAAAGAAAAATAAACTTTTGGAAGGTGATGGACCCCACGCCAAATAATCCGTAAGAAGACCTCAACGCGTGACTAATTAAAACTCTTGATAGAAAAGTCTGGTATTTGTCAAAACACGTGTCTACTAAACACTATACCACTGTACCACTATCAATCGCTCTACTTCTTTGAAAAATATTCTTTACTCCCCACTAAAAATATAGGAGAATTATTTTTTGTACCCTAAACAATTATTTTTTTTATATATTTAAAGATTAAATTTCTTATATTACACTCTTAATGTGTTAAAAATATTGTAATGTGATTTTTTTGTTAATTTTTGTTACTTATTTTGTCTAAAAATCACTCCATTGACATTAATAAATGAGTAATAGAAATTAACAGAAATACAACATTGTAACATTTTTAATACGTTCAAAGTCTAATGTGAGAATTTTAAATTTTAAGGGTTCAAAATAAAAATTTACCCATAAATAAACGATTTTCTTTTACACAATTTGGATTTTTGAACATTTAATGGTTTTAAAAATTTTAATTTTAATTTTATTTTTAATCATATTTATTTCAATTAAAATTGTTTGACTTTTAAGGTTAAACATAACACATCAAAATATTATCGGGCTTGATAAAAATAATATAAAGATTACTCTCAAGTACAATGATCTATGAATATAATTTATGACACAAAAATAAAAACTAAAATGTCACAAAAACTCTCCACATGAGACAAAATCGCCGTATAAATATACTATGGGCTAACTCTCTCACTACACCATTACACACCCACTCCCATTGTTTTACACTCAAAATGGCAAATAGGAATCCGATTGGAAAAAAAATACAAAATTACCCCCCAAATTTTACTCAAAGGACAAAGTAGTCCCAGACTCTATGACGTGGACCTGTCTTATTGGATTATATGACTGACTTCAACGAGGAAATCATCTACGTCAAACTCGCCAAAATCGTCGGGGCAGTAATTTTCGGACATCGGGATTTCCGGAAAACTTAATGGCATGTCTATGTCGAACCCGAATCCGAAGGCATCAACGTCACCGTAACTGAAACCATCAAACGACGTGAAATCGTCGTTACAACGGAACACTGACTTGGTTGTCAAAGCAGCGTCGAAGTTACAACCGAACACTGACTTGGGTGTCAAAGCGGCGTCGTTTGGTAGACCTTCGTTTTCCGTCATCTGGGTGAAATCATCGCCGCAACGGAGCACCGACGTAGGGGACAAAGCGGCGTCGTTTGGTAGTTCTTCACTTTCCGTCTGCTGCGTGAAATCATCGCTGTAACGGAGCACAGAAGTGGGGGACAAAGCGGCGCCGTTTGATGGGTCTTCGCTTTCCGTTTTTGCGTCAACGACCGTTTCCGTCACAGAAACTTTCGGAAAGTTTGTAACGGCGTCAGGGCCCTTTAATTTAACGGCGGCTCTATCGTATACAAAAGCGGCTTCTTCAGGCGTGTCGTAAGTCCCGAGCCAGACCCGTTTCCTCCGTTCCGGGTCTCGGATCTCCGCGGCCCATCGTCCCCATGGCCTCTGACGCACTCCTCTGAATTTTTTCCGACGAGTGACGTCAGTTCCCGGCGAATCCAAGCTTTTGAAGCTTCGCTTCTTGGCTTGATCACTCTTTGGTGATGATTGAGGAGGACGCCTGAGGTTTATCTCTCTGACGTGTTTCTTCACTCTCCGTGTCCTTTTAGTAACTTCATCGTCGTCATCGGAGGTGTCAGTGGCATCGGCGTCGGTATGTATGATCCTGACGACCTTTCGTCTAAAATTATCTGCTGGGTCGCCGGAGGCCATGCACAGCCGGTCATCGATGGGCTTGCTTGTCGTTACAACGTGCTCTGAAAACTTCACCGACCGTCGTACGGACATGAGTGAGTCAACTGGTTGATTTGTAATCTTTACCATGGGCTCTTAGTCTTAATTATCCAAGAAAATTAAGCTGATCAGCTCTTTCTTTGGTAAAAGAAGAGCTGATGTATGTGAGAGAGAGTGGAAGGAGTTGGATCTTTGAAGCAAATTAAGGCGAATCAGCAGTGAAAGAAAAAGAATCTCGGAGTCCAACGTTTGGCCTGAGACGACAGGCAGGCCTGTACTCTATGTAAGAATTCTCGGGACCGGACAGAGTCAAAAGAGAGTCTTTATAGAAAAAAAAAGTTGCAGTTGCAGAAGAGTGATACAGCTCAAGTGTAGAGAACTCTGCTGCAAAGAGCTTGTTTTCGAGAAAAATAAACAACTTGTTGTGTAATAGAAGCTCTTTGCAGCAGGGTTATAGAAATGGAAAGGGATGTTATCGAGGAGAGAGCGAGAGGTGGATCGGAGCAGACCGATGTCCCCAGGCCTAAATTTATAGTGCACGGGTATAGAAAGGAGTGAGTAAAGAGGTGCACACACATACTCTCTTCTCTCTCTCTAGTTTTCTGCGTTAGCCAGTGGTTGCCTTGGTCTGGTCGGGGTGGAAATGGGGAACGCCTATTACAGCTGTTTTCGTTGACGAGTGTGTGAATAGCTATTCTCTTTGGGCGAAAAGTCCACGTGTAGTTTTCTCTTTTTACCAAGTTGAAATTATTTGAATTTAAATTTGGATAATTTTTTGAGAACAAAATAGAATAATGTTCTATTTGGTAGAAATGATGAAAAGTAAGAAAGATAAAAAGTAAGAGGGATACACTTTCTATCCTTTAAGGAATGAAAGTAGTAATGATACACTTTCCTTCTTTTATGTTTTGTAGGATGGATGAAAAATAAAAATGATTATTTTTTTTTATGCCGACTAAAATTAGGGGTGACAATTAAGTCGTGTCGTGTCAGGTTCGTGTTGAGTCATTGCGGATTCGTGTCGAATATTAATCAAACTTAACTCATTTAACTAATCATGTCGTGTCGAGTTGACCTATTTATTTTGGTATCGTGTTCGTGTTCGTATTCGTATTGACTCACACAAATATGGATGTCAGTGGACCGAAGCGGGGGCGGGGGGGTGCAGTCTCCATCCCCGTACTTGCTTAAAAAAACTCCGTCCATTCCCGATTCACCTCCATTAACGGGTATAGTTTTCATTCCCATCCCAGTCTGCCGGTAAATTTCTAATCTCCGCCCCCGTCCCCGCCCCTGCCCAAGCCCAAGCTCAAGTTCAAGCCAACATAATCCAAAATTCTAAATAAATCCAACATTTTAAATAATCCAATAACATTCTAAATAATCTAACATAATCTAACGCAACATAATGTAGTATAACATATTCCAACATAACACAAACAACAAATGTCCAACATACTACTTGAATATTTGTAATGGAGAAACTTTTTTTCCATGTAGCTTCACACTTGTAATTTAATAAAAAAAATAAAACATAAAAAACTATAATAATTGCATAAAAATATTTTGTATTTACTAATAAAATTGATTGGTTGAAATTGAAAAATTATCAACTCAATCATCTCTTAACACCATCTGGGATGACTTCTTGCCAACTGATTTTACATTATACTCTTTATCATCTATTTTTCAGACAAGATGCACTGTAGGAGTGTTGGAACAAGAATCTATTTTTATTTTCCCATTTCACATGTATAAGTATAGATTCTGTAAAAGTTGATAGTTTGTCATGTTTTTTGCATCTGGGTAGTAACTCTAATGTGTCCCTTAAAGTTTATTTCCAGTCTAAATCCATGAAAAAAGAATGAGATGACAACATTGCATAATAATGTGCTGCATAGTACTTAGGCGTGAGCTGTAATGACGTTGAAAGGGCTCCTCATTAAAATTTTCACACAACTGGGGTTAGTCATTTTATGCATGAGAAGGTTTTAAAAAAAAAATTTCACAGGTTGCAAGAGTAAGGTCTTCCATGTAAACAATAGTATGAAATGAAACCATTTGTCTTAGTATCCTCAACAAACAGTGGAGCCCTACTCTTACAAATATTTGACTCCTATAATTTACTGATTTTATTGTGTATATAGCCAATATATATATACTAGTTATTGTCTGTGCCTGAAGGCACAGAGTAATAAAAAATGGTAAACAATAAACATATTTGTATTCATATTCAAAATCAAATCACAAACATAGAGAAGAGATAAATAAATTTAAACATCGGATTGTAGTGAGGGTGAGAAGTGGTGGGCGGCAGTGGTGGTGGTAGGAGACGGTGATGGTTGTGGTGGGTGGCAATGACCGTGGTGGCAGCGATGGTGGTGGTGGCGGCGGTGGCGGCGGCGGCGGCGGCAGCGAGGGCGAGGGCGAGGGCGAGGGCGAGGGCGATGGTAGTGGTGTGGTGGCGGCGACGGTGGAGGCAGTGGTGGAGGCGGTGGTGGTGGCAGTGGTGGGTGTGGTGGTGGCGGCGGCGGCGGCAATGACGGTGGTGGTGGCGGTGGCGGTGGCGGTGGTAGAGGTAGTGGTGGGGCGGTTTCAAACACTATTTTTTTTTAAAAGTATTTATGAGAAATAATTTCTAGAATTACTTTTAAAAAATCACTTCAAACATAACCTTAGAGGCCTATTTTTCCTATTAAATTTAGGGTGTTAATATTAACCGTTAGATTAACTTTAAAGTAAAATTTAAAGTGATCTCAATCGCGAATAGCAAAAGTCATTTTGTTTATCTTTTGAGATTTGAATTGTAAGCTACTTTATTATATAGATATATATATATATATATATATATATATATATATATATATATATATATATATATATATATATATTATTCATAATCCGTGCCTAAAGGTACAATGAAACATAAAATTTGATCGTCCAAAAAATCGATCCCACTGCATTAAATAATAATTTTTCTTTCATTCATTTATTTGATTACATCATTTAAAATTTATTTTTACCTATTATTTTTTAAAAAATATCGACAAAAATACGTAATTCGATAAATTTTCTCAGCATGTGTATACTATATCGTGTATGAATAATGTTTGAAATAAAAATTATGTTAAACTACAAATTAATCAAATATTAAATGATTAAACAAATGATTGAAATAAGTGATGTGATACTTTTTGGGGAAAAAAATATGTATGAGATAAAATTTCAAACACCTAGATATTTTATTATATATGTAGATTTAACGGGTATAGCGGGGGTAAGGGTAAGTCTATCCTCGACTTCATTCCCGCACGAGTTTATACAGGTATCCCCGTATACGTCCACCGTCCAATACGTATGGTCCATTCTCGGTCCAAACGGGACGGGTTTGGACGAATACCCGTTTTTTTCAGGTCCACTGCCATCCCTACGCACAAACTTTGAATAAAAAATTTAACGCTAATATTCTATTTTCACTTAATTAAATCAATGTTCATACTTTTTCTACAAACTAAAAATTAATTTAAATAAATATAATAATAATAATGAGTAAAAATATATTTTTTATATAATAAGATGTCAGTGCTTAATAAATATTTACAAATAATTAACATTTTATATCTATAAACTAGTTAAAATGTTAATTTCGTGTTACCATACAAACGAAAAAATAGAGAAATTATTTATTCTTAAATAAACGGGTTGATGGTGTCAATTTTGGGTCTGACGGGTTAAACTGAATATGAGCGGTTTATATTTCGTGTTCGTGTGTCAGGTCATTTTCGAGTTCGTGTCGAGTTATAATCAAGTTCGTGTCATAAAATTCGTGTCGAGTTCGAGTTCGAGTCGTGTCATCGTGTTAAGTCGAAAATTTTCACCCTAACTAAGATGAATTTTTTTTTTTAATTTTAAATTTTAAAATTTAAAATTTATTTTAATTTTTAAAAATATATATATATATATATATATATATATATATATATATATATATATATACATATTTTATAATTATATTTTTATATGAAATTAATGTATACATAATATATGTATATATAAAAAGATATATAGACAAATAAGATACATCTCAACACAAATAATTAACTTCCATTCACTTTCCTTCCGATTTTGGAGGAATTAATTTTGGAGAGTTGGAAGGAAAGTTAATCCATCCACTTTTTCATCATTCCTATTTTCTTTCCTTACCAAACATAATATTTTATTTATCCTCCAACTTTCTACCCTTTCAACTTTCCATCATTCCATTTTTCCATCATACCAAACGTAGCATAATTTTAGCTATCTCTCAAACTTTCTATCCTTCTAACTTTCCATCTTTCCATTTTTTCATCATACCAAATAGAGCATAAGAGATAATATCGATAATCTCATCATGGATAATTTTGATTTGACTAAACCGAAAAGAGAATTACTCAAAATACACATTAATTGGCCTGAACATTCTTAACCGTCGAAAAAAAATTAAAAATATTATTTTCATTTTCTTTTTATATACAGAAAGAATATGCAAGAAAAAAAATGGGGCGGTGACTTTCTTAGTGGAGGACGGTCCATGCCGTTAATTTCCCGCCATGAACAGCAGCATGTCAATGGCGTTGTAGGGTCCTATTCAGGGTTACTTTAAACAGAACAACCATAAGCCCGAAGAACCTTGACTGACTAAGACTTGCACCTCCCTATTTGTATGAAATTCAAACCAAGTCTGTTTATGACACTTCTATCACCCTCGAATGAAAACAATTTCATTTCGTGTACGCAAAGTTTATTATATCACAAAAAAATAATCCTATTCTTGCACTAAATTCGACTAAATCAAACCTAAAACTGAGAAGAAACAGATAAATAATCCTATTAAGCCAAACTCACTGTCGTAAACAACTTCACTTACACCACAATGTGTTTGTCAAAACAATATTAGACATGTATCACCCTTCGATTAGAAGGTTAATATCTAGTGAACCCACTATGTCTAGGATTGTTAGTCGAACGAGCTCGAGCCGAACTTGAAAAGTTTGTTCCTTAATCGAGCTTAAAAAATTGTTCAAGTTCGGCTCATTTAGAAAACGAGCTGAACCTGAATGAACTAAAAATAAGTCGAGCCTGAGCCGAACATGAGTATTTGCACATAAACAAGTTGAACCTGTCGAGTTTGAGCCGAACTTGTAGAGTTTATTTTCTGAACGAACATAAAAACTTATTCAAGTTCGGGCTCGTTTAAAAAATGAACCGAGCCTGAACGAGTCGAACCTGAACTAAACTCAAGCCAAGTTCGAATAACTCAGTTTAATTAAGAGCCCTACCTATGTCATTCAATTGCTTACATTCCTATGTGGTAGGTATGTTCCTCTCACCTTCTCGAATGCAAAAATGGTATACATTAGAATGGGTTATTATAAGTATGTGTGTCAAACATGCTTACGTGTATGACTAGAATAGATTCTCACTTCCTGTCCACAATATTTTAGTAAAGACGACCTAAAAATTGAATAAGAAAAAAGTATGAGAATTTAATTAATAAAGAATTAAAAAAATAATAAATTGCATGTTTATGATAGGTATAATAAATTAGAAAAGGCAATGAAGAGGTTGAAAAGAAAGAGAGTTGGTTTATGGCTTGAAGAAGCAGCAAAGGAAAGAGATCCCACAGAACAACACGTGAGCAATTATGCACTTGGAGAGTTGGATAGGCTTTGTGGCTTGCCGACTAAGCGATCATTATTACACTTTTTTCAATAGTAGTAATCCATATAAGTATATCATCAAGGACTCCTAAAGTTTTTAAAAATTCATAAAGTGAAATATTTTTATGATTTTTTTACCCGAAACATAGCATTCCCTACCTAGCCTTCAAACTATTTTTTGTTCCAAGTATAGAACTACATTGCTAGTAGTATCATTGTACCATATGAATCATATGAGTGTGTTTCTTGGTGTGTGTGTGTGTGCGTGAGAGAGAGAGAGAGAGAGAGAGAGAGAGAGAGAGAGAGAGAGAGCTAGCACAAAATGCGGTGAAAATGGAACAAAGGTCAAACCTAGGACAAAGGTAGCACAAAATATATTTTTTTATTAATTTTTGAATTATTGTCTAAACATATATTTAAGCTGTACAAACAAGTTTTACTGTTTTCCGTTCTGTAAAACTGTTTTTGAAATCATCTAACCAAACAAATTTTTCGTCTAAAAAAAAATCAAAAATATTTTTTCTAAAACTTTTCCCAAAAACTGTTTTCAGATACTATTTTTTGAGACAAAAAACCAAACAGAACCTTAATTTTATCAAATATTTACATATAAAACTCAAATTAAATTACAGTCGGACCCATTATATGTATATCAGAATCCAAATGTCAATAAATGACAATCCTTGTACAATTAAATTATATTCGAGTCGTATTCGTTTCAAAGTCGGATTCACTCATTATAATGCATGCCTAGGTAAAGACTGCCCTTTGTTGTTTGTTTGTCTAACTTCGAATCTGCCTGATTTATATCCATTCACTTACCATGTAACATCAATCAAACAGTCTGGAGCCCCTTCTAATGATAACTCCCTACTCAAAGTGCTGAATCACCTAACTCTCACATGGGGGGTTTTATTTAGGACATGGGATGGGAGGGAGGGCAACAATGACCAACTTAACTAACAAACAAAATTATCACAGAGGAGAAAAACACAACCACGGCATCTCTTCTTCTCCATTATTGTTTTGGAATGAAAGACCTCACTATTGGTTTTGAATATTCATACCTCTCTGTGTTTTGGACCTCATCTCATGTGTCGCACTACTGAAAGCAACTCCTCAGTAAAATCTAAACGTAGTCTTAAGGATTGGGGCCATAACTTAACACTGTATGAGGCACGTGGACTGATCTCTGTTGAAGTCTCACAAGGTTTTGTAGCTACATAATTTCGGGTCAAAGATATTTCGCTACCAGAACATATCCGAAAGTATGATGGATAATGGATGGAGAAAATATTCCATTCCATTCTGACCGGGCACCACGTTGCAGTGCCGTGTGGTATCTATAACCAATCAAAAACTGACATGCTATTTGTTTTTTGAATGTATAACATTTATGTATACATTTTCTGACAATATATAAAATTTGGATAAATTACATCCACCTATCTTGAGGTTTGTCTAAATAACAACGAAACTCCCTCAGGTATCGATAATAACACTGTGCTCCCCTACCAGTAACGTCTGTCATTTTTTTTTCTAACCGTAGTCCTAAAATGACAAATATACCCTCAAGATAAGATAAGTTCAAATCTTTTACTAAATGCATTTTTGTTGGTTTGCATCAAACAAATCCAAAAATTCCATATAGCATCATTTGGGTTTTTTCCCTTCCAAGAGAGTGCATGCACACAACGGTGTCACACAACAACCCCCACCACCATGCTTATCTGGCAACACAGCCACAGTTTCCACCTTCTTTCCTTACATTGTCTTCTTTTATTTCTCTCTCTGCGCAAACACACACATGTATATTACACGAGAGAATTCTTGCAATGAGTTGAGATAGTTATCCACGCTGGTGATCTTTTAAATGATCCTGCAAACAATAGGCAAAGTTAAGAAAGTGGCCGGGTGAACACCCAACTTATCCCCTCCAAAGCTTAAGTTAATCGGCATATAAGTGTGTAGAGAGTTCAATGCAGAGCGTTTTTAGCTTGTATACCTGAATTCTGCTTCTAGAGGGGTATTTATACCTTAGATTGTGATGATGCCCCTCCCATCCGGAGTCCCATCCTAGACTTTAGTAGCTGGTGCTCATAATCTAGCCATAATAAGTGCTATTCTGTCACACCTCATTAATGCTGAGTAATTGGACGTCTGAACGTTTACTCGGGAATAAGCTGAGCATTCATTGCTCCCTTCCCGACAATTGAATGCTCTAAATTAATGCACAGAACTTATGACCGAGCATTTATAAGTAGCTAGTAGGCTCCCACGGGATCCCTCGAGGGCTCCCCTCGGCCTAGATGCCTGTAGTGCTGCATAATGACGACTGCTTTCATGTTTTTCAAGGATTAGTCAGTCATTAATGACTTGTCACGCCAATGCGATCCTCATTAATGACCAGTCACACTCCACTAAATGCTCGGTCTTAGGTTCCCTTCTTAGGACCGAGTACTTTATTTTCTCGGTATCATCTAGCTGATGAATCCACGAACCTCGACGACTGTAGATGGCCACATGTCAGATCCTCGTTGGTTGGCCACCAATGTCTCGTCAACTGCCCCCCCCAGACTCCGTTTTCCTTTTGTCATGGGACAAGTGTCACGCGGAGAATGGAGGTTTCCTTGGCACGCCTGGATTTTAGGGGCGGTTACTTGCACGTTTGTCGCCAGTTTTTGAATTCTAATCAATTGTCTTGCCTCCTCGATTTCCAACCTCACCCCTACATAGTATAAATAAGAGAGCCCTCACTAAGCGAGAGACTCTTCAAACGCTCAATTCTCTCAAGTCTCTTGATCTCCTGAGCAGTTCTTCAATGAAGCTAGGCTATCAGCGACCGTAAGTATCTTCCTTTTGAAATTTTCTTCCTCTCCTCCTTTTATAGTACTTCCATGGTTAGGACACGTAGAATCACAGCCACTGGGTCCACCAGTAGGCCCAAAAAAACGGGGAAGCTGAGGAAAACACAGGTGATCGAGTCCAATTTAGACGACTTTAGGTTTGCCTACAACATCCCCAAGGACGTTTTCACCATCATCTTCAACCCTAAATTCCATAGAACTGAGATAAGAGGTGATGATCTTATGCCCTTCCATACCAAGGCCATTATGGAGGGAGAAGTTAGGTTCCCCCTCGCTCTTCTCCTCTTGAAGCTCCTGATGCGGCTGAGACTCTTCCTCCTCCAGTGTTGCATTAGTCTATTTAGGGTAGCAATGGGCATGGTTGCCCTTAATGCTCGGTTGGGGATGGATCTTAGGGTAGACGAGATGCTCTTTTGCTACGATTTAAAGATAACCAACAATGCGAAGTACTGCCTCAAGTCTCGGGACCCCTCCATGTACTTGGTGACGCACGTGCCTGACTCGGACAAAGGCTACAACCAGGATCTCATCATGATCGGTGGTAGATGGGAGATGGGTGAAGGATCCGAGTATGATGACCTCTATTGCCCCAAGGAACCAAGGGGGTCAGGTGTGTCTATTTTCACTGAATGTCCTACCTCACTCGACGGGTATTCTGGTACTAATTTGTCTTCTCCCTTGCAAATGATTATAAGAGGGGCGTTGCCCAACCTTTGCGATCTTCTGTTGCTTTCGGCAACCTTCTGAAGGTTTGGACCCTTGAGTTGGAGAACCCTTTTTGTTCGGGCTGCACAGGTACTTCTGGGGTACCGACCCGACTACACCCATTTCTCCCAAATTCCTAAGCCCTTCAATCCTTCCCTCTAGTTAGAACATTCCTCGGGAGAAAAAGAGGCGAACCTTAAGGGCAACCCTGACAGAGACTTCGAGGCCACTCCCTCTGCTTCCAACTCCCCTCCCCCTTTTGAATTTGAAATGCTTTGTTTACCCCGAATCACAGTCGAGAGCCTACAGGCCACCACAACGGTGAAGAGGGCCCTTACCTCTAGACCTGGTGGGTCCTCTGGGACTGTGGCGATTGCCCCCTCCTAGTTGCGACCTCAGCAACAGCAACAACAACAACAACGACAATAGCAGCAACAATAACAGCACCAACGACAATAACAACGCCGATAACCTCTTCCCCTTTCCAGACAAGTGGCTCCTGACCCAGCTAGTGGTCGGCAGGGACACTGTCGAGTGCGTGAAGATGACCCGTCCAACGAGCGTTGGGTGAAACGTCAGCACGACGCCCTATTACGTCCAGCCCAAACCAAGGAGTGGCCCCCCCGTGCCGTCACAAGAAAAGATAAGGCAGTTCTATTGTCGGACTCTGTCATCCACTCAGCCGATATGGCCCTGGCGGTCAGTGGGGCCCTATATTTTGAGGCCGACACGGCCATCCAAAATGACTACTCCGACAATCGCCTCCTCTAGGGAGTGATTCAACACAATTTGGTGGTAAGTCGAAGTCCTTGTTCTTCTGCTATCCTTCCTCCTTTTTGCAGCATCTCAACTTGGACGTCTTTTTCAGGCATGCCAACAGATGGGGGACATCATTGATCGCTTCTGGGACTATCGAACCAAGGCTGAATAAGTCCGGTCTGAGCTGGAGGTGAAGGACCCTCACATCAGCTAGGTGGAAAGAGTGGTGGCCGAGCAAGCGAAGAGCATCGCCGAACTCATCTGGCGTGCCGAAGGCATCTCCTCAGAGCTAGAAAAAAACAAGGCTTTTGAGGCTGAGGCGGAGAGGAGGATGACTGAGGCCAGGCTCCAAGTTTCGGCGGTAGAGGCTAAACTGCTGGAAGTCGAGGCAAACTGGACAACCCTGACTTCCAAGGTCGAGGGGCGGGAGGAAGAACAATCTGGGGCCGAAGGGAGGGAGAACAACATCCGCCTCAAGGTCTTCAACAAGTGCCAAGATCAATTCATCCCCGCTTTTACAGATGGTCAAAACAAATCCTTAAGAGAAAGGATGGGATGAGATGAAGCATTTCAAGTGGTGGGGATGTATGCTGGTTCTGAGCTTTTTTCAAGGCACCCATATGTTCCCCAACAGATGGTCGATGAGGCTGCGCCCCTTCAAGAGGACTAGCTGGGCGTAGACGCAACGAGGTAGCAATGGGCGCAAACTGAGGTCCTTGTGGAGGGAGTGGTGGTTGCAAATGAGCCCATCCCGCTGAGTGATGGGGACTCGGACGATAACGAGATGTCACCCCTCAAGCTTCCTTCTCATTCTCTCCCATGCATCCTCGGGATCCCTCGATCCCCGATACTCCCAAGGTCAACCCCAACTTGGGTGAGTTTGGAGAATTAGAAAATATGCTTGCTGACCTCGGTGGCGAGGGTTCCTTGGAGAAGAGGCAAGGTGGTGATGGTGGTGGTAGGGATTAGAGAGGAGGCGCCGAGGCCTAAAGCTTCTATGACTCTAGAATAGTCTTTAACTCTGCTTTTGCTTCATGTAGGCCTGGAGGACACATAGCCTCCATTTTATCAATGCCATTTTTGTTTTAGTTAAACTTTTTCTTTCGTTGATAACCAATTTCCATTTCTTGAACTACTTCGTGAGTAATGTCTTTATCCAATTGAAAAGGCTTATCCCTCTCGGGGCTGTGCCCCCCTAACGACTGAACTCAAGACTCATGTTAATTCATTCGGGGGCGACACTCCATTTGTGGAATCTTACCCCTCTCAGGGTCGTGCCCCTAACGGCCGATCTCAAGACTTGTATTAATTCATTCGAGGGCGACACTCCATTTGTGGAGTCTTACCCCTCTTGGGGTCGGGCCCCTGACGAACGAGCTCAAGGCTCATGTTAATTCATTCAAGGGTGGTGCTCCATTTGTGGAGACTTACCCCTCTTGAGGTCATGCCCCTAACGACCGAGCTCAAGTTTTGTTCGACAACATACATATCACAAGTTTTGCTTAGTAGTAATATTTCTTCAAATTTGATATATTCCACAAGCGAGCTACATCTTTTCCTTTAATATTTTCGAGCCTGTATGACCCTATGCCCCCCACTGTGGTAACTTTGTTTGGACCCTCCTAATTAGGGTTGAGCTTTTCGTCGGTTGGCTCCCGAGCGCCACCCACTAACTTTCGTAGCACTAGGTCCCCCACTTGAAAACTCATCGTTTGCACTTTCCTTTGATGCTGTCTAGATAACTCGCTTGGATACTTCGCCAGTTGTGTAACTGCTAGCTCCCTAATCTCCTCGGCAAAGTCAAGATCCCTAGCTAAAGTTTGATCATTTTTCCCAGACTTGAAAGCTTGACTTCGTATGGTCGGGAGCCCCACTTCCAAGGGTATGCCCGCTTCCACCCCATATACCATAAAGTAACAGATTTCTTCCATAGATGTTCTCGGAGTGGTTCTATATATATGCCCACAAGACATTGAGTAACTCCTCGGTCCATCTGCCCTTTGCCCTTTCCAGCATTTTCTTGATCCTTGCCAACACCATTTTGTTTGAGGCCTCTACTTGCCCATTGCATTATGGGTATGTCGGGGTGGAATAGTAGTTACGAATCCCGAATCTTGAGCAAAATTCCCTGAACAGACCGCTATTGAACTGGGTGCCGTTGTCTGACACGAGGGCCCGTGAAATTCCAAATCAAGTAATAATATTATGCCATATGAAGTTTTTGGTGTCGACGTCCTAAATGCGGCTTAGAGGCTTGGCTTCGATCCATTTTGTGAAGTAATCCGTGGCCACCAGGAGAAACTTCTTATTTAACGGCGCTCTCGACAGCGGGCCCACTATATCCATACCCCATTGAGAGAATGATTATGGACTCCTCAGTAGGTTAAGGTCATCTGCTGGCTGGTGAATGATAGGGGGGAACCTCTGTCATTGATCACATTTCTGAACATATCTCTTGACATCTCTCTGCATGTATGACCACCAATACCCTTAAGACATGACTCGGTGTGCCAGAAACCTTCTGCCCCTGTGACTTCCGCATATCCTTTCGTGGATTTTGTATAACAGCGACTCAACGTTGTCCTAGGGGACACAACAAATAGGGTCCCAAGAAGGATTTCTGATATAGTTTTTCGTCGGGGGATACCCAGAATCTTGAAGCCTTGAGTTTCATCTTCATGGCTTCTTTAGCATCTTCATGAAGTTCCTCAATCAATAAATACCTGACAATCGGGTCCGTCCAGCTCGGAGGTACATCCCGAGTGTCCACAGGAAGTATCATCTCGGCATCAACGTTTTTTGTACTCGGTCTATCCATGTGTTCTACAGTTATTCTCCGAGTAATATGCCTACATCTTGTCATCTAGTGCGTCAATATGGCTATTGTGATCCCTAGAAATCTCGGACACATTGATCTCCTCAAACCCTCCCATTTTGGATTTCACTTGTTGATAATATGTCTTCATCTTGTCATCTCGGGCCTCAAGTCTCCATTGGTTGACCACCAACTGGGAGTCGCAGAAAACATGGAGGCATTTGATCTTAATAGATAATGTCATACCGAGTCCTGATGTTATCGCCTCGTACTCGACCTCGTTGTTGGATGCTTTAAACCTAAGTCGAATGACTCGTTCCACTGTGATTCCTTCAAAATTGGTCAAGACAATACCTATTCCTACCCGCTGCATTAGAGGACCTGTCAATGTGCAGGGTCTATATGCTAGTTGAGTCAAGGTTCTCCTGAGTGTCTTCGGTAAGGGACTCAGACGCAGAGAATTTAGCTATAAAGTCAGCCAGTACCTGTCCCTTAATGGAGGTGCGAGGTTTGTACCGTCTCTCAAATTCCCCCAACTCAATGGCCCACCTGGTGACCCTCCTCGATATGTCGGCTTTATAGAGGATGGCCCTCAAGGGTTGGTCAATGATGACTTCAATGGGATAAGCCTGGAAGTAATGCTTGAGTTTCCTCGCCGATATGACTAGTGCAAGTATGAGCTTCTCCATCAATAAGTACCCTGTCTCGGCATCAAACAGGGTCTTGTTAACATAATACACTAGTCTCTGGATGGTGTCGAGTTCTCTCACGAGCACTCCACTGATCGCGCACTTGGAATAGAGGTTCAAAACCTCACCAAGAATAGGGATGGAGAGGGTGGGAGGTGACTTCAAATACTCCTTTATCCCCTCAAAGGCCCGATCATAGTCGTCATCCTAGGGCCCTTCATTGCCCCTTCAAGAGTTAAAAAAAAAGAAGGTTTACATAGTTAAGGGCCGCCAACATCCCAATAAGCTTCTGAATGTCCTTGGTGGTCTTGGCCTTTGTATTCGTTGCACCGCCTGTATCTGGTTGGGATTGACTTCAATTCCTCGGTGAGTGACTAGGTAACCCAAGAATTTACCTAAGCTTACCCCAAATGCACACTTGGACGCGTTCAATTTCAGAACGTATCTTCGGAGTATGCCGAATGTTGTTCTAAGGTCCCCCAGGTGATCAGCCTTGTCCGTGCTTTTCACTAGCATATCGTCGATGTAAACTTTCATGGTGGTGTCGAGTTTCTTATTGAACATCTTGTTAATTAGGCGCTGATACATGGCATTGACATTCTTCAGTCTGAACGGCATCACCTTGTTACAATAGATCCCCCCTTGGGTTATAAAGACCATTTTTTCATGATCGTCTTATGTAATGGGATTTGGTGATAGCCTGCTCAGGCATCCATGAAGGTTATGCATTCATGTCTAGCGGTGGCGTCCACCAGTTGATCGACTTTCGGGAGTGGGTAGTTATCTTTGGGACATGCTTTGTTGAAGTCTGCGAAGTCGACACAGACCCACCATTTCCCACTTTTCTTCTTAGTGTAGATGGTATTAGACAATCACTCGGGGAATTGGACCTCTCTGATGGACCCCACCCGAGCAACTGGTCTACTTCCTTGTCAACTGCCTGAACGTGATGGGGCGCTGACTGCCCAGCTCTCTGCTCTACAAGCTTGAAGGTTGGGTCAACATGTAGTCGGTGGCAAATCACTTCGAGACTTATCTCCATCACCTCGGCGAGCGTCTAGGCGAACATCAGAATTCTGTCAAAGAAAGTTTGTCATGTCAGACTTCTCGACTTCTCCTAGTGATGCCCCTATGAGAAAGAACCTCTCTTTGTTGCTAGGACGAAGGTATACTTTGACCAAGTCCTCCGTTGATCGGTCGGTTGGGTCAACCACAGGTTCTTTGACCCCTAGTCGACCAAACTGTGATTGCTATTTAGCCACAACTGCCTCGGGGTCTTGCTCATTGGTCTTGCCATTGGCCCCAGTCTTCACTGCAACATAAAAACAGCTTTTAGATGAGGTTTGGTCGCCGCGGGTCTCCATGACTCCTTTCGGGGTTGGCAACTTGATCTTCTGATGGTACGATAAGTGCACTGCTTTCAAGGCTTGTAGCCAAGTCCTCCCTATTATGGCATTATAAGGCGAGTGGAAATCTATTACCACAAACTCCACAGGGGTGGTGACGATTCCAACGGTAACTAGGAGGGTGATCTTCCCAAAGGACAATGCATACGAGGCATTGAACCCCACTAGGTGCATCTTTACGGGCTTCAAATCCTTCTGCAAGAACCCCATCTTCTGGAGAAGGTTGTGATACATGACCTCAGCCGAACTTCCCGAGTCTATCAAGATCCTCTTTACATCATACTTTTCAATCCGGATAGTGATAACCAGGGCATCCTTGTGGGGTAGGACTATTCCAGCGAAGTTGGCGTCTGAGATGGAGATCGCCTCTGGTTCATACCGAGCTCACTTAGATGATTGCCCCTCGTCATTCTGTTCCTCCACCTTAACAACTTATGCCACTCTCTGGAGATCAGTGCGTAGAGAGTTTTAAATGGGTCGTTCGACTGTACAAGAATGAATGACTTCTATGATGGTTGTTGGCCCCCGGCTTGTTCCCTCTACATCCTTAGTCGAGCCCTTGGCATCGACATTATTGATGAACTCGCAGAGGTGACCATCTTGTACAAGTTGCTCGTTGAACGCCTTGTAGACCCTGCAGTCCTCGGTCAAGTACCCGGTGTCTCGATGGTATGAGCACCGAGAAGTCGAGTTCCTAGTGGGGGGTCCCTTTGTATCTTGGGCGGCCACTTGAAGAAAGACTCTTTCTTGATTTTGTGGAGCATCTTCTAGATGGGTTCCTTGAAGACAGTGTGCATTCCCTTACAGGACATACGAGTGGACGCCGGGGCCGATGACCTTTTCTTACTAGGGACCTTTTTCTCCTTTTTCTTGGGCGCGACCACCTTGGCTTTTGCGACTGAGACCTCCTTTTCCACCTTGGACTACTTGTTAATGAGGGACATCATGTCCTTCATGTCCACTAGGGTCCGTTTGATCAAAGATCGGTACAGATCAGTGTCTCGGGATAGTCCGAGTCTAAAGGTCGCTGCGGCTATAATCTCGGAACATCCCTCTACTTCGTTGACCTCCTCCCAGTATCGAACCACATATTATCGAAAGGTCTCTCCATCCCTTCGTTTAAGTGTTAGTAGTGCACCATCTTTCGGCCTCTTGCTGCTAGTGATAAACCAAGCGATGAATTGCTCGGTCATCTACCCCAAGGACCCAATACTCTCTAGGGCCAAACTCTCGTATCATTTCATGGCAGTGTCCCTAAGGCTCATTAGAAACACCAACATAGCAGCTTATAGCTTCTAGTTGGTGTCGTAGATGGACATGAGTTGCTTATAATGCCGGATGTGACTCTCGAGATTTGTCCTCCTATCATAAACCTTGAAGCATGGAACAATAAAATTTTTCAGCATCTCCACTTCCTTGATGGCTTGGACGAAGGGCGACATGATCTGTTCATCCTCTATGTCACCTATCTCCTCCCGACGTGTCTTTTGTCGCTGGGCATCTAGACGGGAACGGAGATCCTCCCGGGTCCCTTTATTCTTGAGTACTTAGTCTACCAGTTCCTTGATAGAAGTAGTCAACCCTGTGTGTGAGCTTTCCCTTTCAGCACCTCCAGAGAGCTTATGGTGGAGATCTCCGCACGACAATACTTGTTTGCATTTTCCTTTTCTCCCGGGGTCATTCCCTGGAGAACGCTCTTTCTGGGGACGGTGGGAATCTTGCTTCTTATCCAACCGATGGCGTAGATCCCTTTTTGAGATCTCTCAAGGAAGATCACGGGAGTAGTTCCTATGGACGCTCTTACTCCCATGTTCTTTACTTCGTCGACTATCGTCGCCCGATCGCTCAAAGTCATTGAGTCGGGTGAGGACGTTGACATTGTCTTGTTCAATTCGTTTCAAATGGCCACCCAACCATTCTTCCATGAGCTCCATTATTTCTCGAGCTAAGACACCTTGCCCTCTAAAGCTTTGGTCAACTAGCAATGTTTTCTAAGAATTGCGCCTAACACCATCTGACTGATCCAAGGTGCGGGATTCCATTATTGCAGGAAGAGGATCAGTTCCCGCGTTTCTCATGCGTAAGCCATCCCCTACCTCGCCCTAAGATTGAGTGTTCACCACATGTGTCGCTACATGAAAGTTTGATCCGATTACAGGAGAATTCCTATAATGAGTTGAGATAATGATCCACGCTGATGATCTTTCAAATGATCCTGAAAACAGTATGCAAAGTTTAGAAAGGGGCCGGTGAACACTCAAGTTATCCATTCCAAAGCTTAAGTCAATCAGCATATAAGTGTGTAGACAATTCAATGCAGAGCGTTTTTAGCTTGCGTAACTGAATTCTGCTTCTAGAGGGGTATTTTATACCTCAGATTGCGATGATGCCACTCCCATCTGGAGTCTTATCCTAGACTTTAGTAACTGGTGCTCATAATCTAGCATAATAAGTATCATTCTGTCACACTTTATTAATGCTGAGTGATTAGACGTCTGAACGTGTACTCAGGAGTAAGCCGAGCATTCATGGCTCCTTTCCCAACTATCAAGTGCTCTAAATTAATGCACAAAACCTACAACCGAGCATTCATAAGTAGCTACTAGGCCCCCACGGGATCCCCCGAGGGCTCCCCTCGGCCTAGATGCCTGTAGTGCCGCATAATGACAGCTGTTTTCAAGTTTTTCAAGGATTAGTCAGTCATTAATGACCTATCACGCCAATGCGATCCTCATTAATGACCAGTCACACTCTACTAAATGCTCGGTCTCAGGTTCACTTCTTGGGACCGAGTACTCTACTTGCTTGGTATCATCTTGCTAATGAATCGCACGTGCCTCGACAATTGCAGATGACCACGTGTCAGATCCTCATTGATTGGCCGCCAATGTACCGTCATATATATATATATGTGTGTGTGTGTGTGTGTGTGTGTATCCATTCACACACAAACACACCCACACCCAAAGCCATTACCACTTCCTATGTACATATACCACACCACTAGTACAATCCTTATCACCACCCAGTTAAACAAGAAAACTCAATTGTTAGAGAAAATTGCAAGATAAGTAATCGAAGTTGTTAATTTTCTTGTGGAGTTTCCCTGATCAAAGTTGTCAAGGACCGAGAGTCGAGGGTTATCAATCTTTTGACTCAATTTTGAAATCAAAACAAAAATAGATTTCCAAACAGATCTGAGAGGAGAGATTTCCACATCGATTCTTGCTGAATTGGTGGTGATGGTTGTGAGATTGTGGCAATGATAAGTGGTAGAAATGTAGCAATTTATTATTCAATTTTTAGATCTTGATTCCATGAATCAACTGGGTAGATATAGAGAAAGAAAAAGAGGAGAAATACACGATTATACAGAACAGATGGAGGAGAAAGGCGCGTTGGTGGAAGAAGGTGGAGAGAGAGAGAGAGGCACGATGTTGAAGATGGTGGAGAATACAAAGTGATTGTTTATTTGGCATGTATTTAGGTTTTCAATAGTATGAATAAGACTTGTTTGACAATAAGTTTTGTTAATCTTACATCTGAATAAAGGTAATATTGACATTTTCAAAAATATAGACAACCATAACGATTGGGCACAATAACGATTGGGGTTTTATGTTATAAACAACCATAGCAAAAAGGAGTACAGTGTTATTATCGATACTTGAGAAGATCTTGTTGTTATTTGGAAACCTTAATGGAGGTGAATGTAATTTACCCATAAAATTTTACATGTAAATGCACAACATTTGCTAATTGATATACATCACTTGACAGTGGCACCCGGTGAGCTTGGAATATTTTCTCCGATGGAAGATATTCATACTCAGTTTCTGGTTTGTTTCTTTTTCTTTTCTTTTTTTACTTTCAATTTTGGACTAAAAGTTTGTTTAATAGATATTGTACAACTTTTTATTTCCAATTTCTTGATCAAATATTATATGGATTGTTGTAACATAAAATGTTTTATAATTACTTTAACCAGCCTAATTTGCTAACTTAATTCACTATGACCTTTGGATTAACTATGGACTCCATCAAATATTGAAACTTGGTATTGATACAATAGTTTCACTGACGCTATATCATTATGTCAACAAATTAGGTCAAATTTTTAGGTCTAAATAGAATTAGTGAAAATTGAGGATAAGTCCCCCTAGATGGACTTATAATAACTTGAGTCTTGAAAGGAAACTTATTTGGGGGTAAATCCATATTTAAACTTATATGTAGGTACTTAAGTCCACTTATCTTTTAAATCTCAAAATTACCCCTAACGGTGTTAGTTTTGTCTAGTTATGAAAAGTCACATAAGTTAGATCATTGAGGTACATATGGAAACCTTTGATTGAGTTATATATGAAAACCGTTTATTAAATATTATGATCATTAACGAAAATTTTATATAAAAGTTATATATTCTGATAGTTATATATGAGAATCTTAATGTACGAATAAATTGTTGGTCTATTAAGTCAAAATCAAATTATAAAATTACCTTAACAACAGTAATGTATAATATAGGGAGGCTGAACAATGCCAACAGAGTTAAGTAACACGAATGTTAATATATAGTAACATTCATTTTAGTATATGATTGAAGTTACAATTAGGGTCGTGTTACCAGTACAGCCGTGTTACTATACTGACACTACTGTTACTATAGTGAATTTTAACATACAATTGCAAACCTTGAGACGTATATTATGTAACATACACTTTAATATTCACAGTAACATCAAAGTTTTGTGCTAAGTAACACATATAATTTTACAAAATACAAGACAATAGTTTTTTTACAGTAACATCAACTTTCGAATGATTTTAGTGAAAATATGATCCACAAATTGAAAATTTACAAAATGACGAGTAGTAACACACAATCGACAGTTGAATTGCAACACTCAACATCAATTGTAAACATCAAGACATCAAAATTCTGAACTATATTTTTCAGTTCACGTACAATAACATGAACTTTTTCTACAATAACACAACCAAAAAATACTCGATTGTCTTGCGCAACAAAAAAAATCAACAAAATTAAAATCTATAACACTTTAATTTAGTACTAATATATGAGTTCTCTTGAATCTTAGTTACAAAGTTAATTCCCACTTTGACAGAATTAAATCTCTAATTGTTATTATTTTTTTGTGAGCATGTTACTATTTTTTTAGTGATCATGTTACTGTATTTGTTCAGTATGTTACTATTGTTATTTTTTAAATATTAATATTCAATATTAATATTTTGCCAATGGAGTCCAAAGTAAACTAAAATAGTAAATTGAAATTGTATTTTATGGAATGGAATGAGTTTGAAATTTGAATATGAACGATTTTTGATAAATGTCAATTTCTTATTTTTTGGATAAAGAAACATTGTGACTTAAAAGATTGTACCCGAATTTGAAGGCGATTATAAAAGAGATGTATATAACTGGTTATTGTGTCCATAAACGTCGTTTATAACATTCCTATAGAGAATGGTTACAATTGTAAAATTGACAAAAAATGGACTTGAAACCAAATAAGTTTCCTTGACAGACTTATCTCTAAATAAGTCCATATAGGAGGACCGGCCTCCAAATTTCTCATACAATTACTCATTTTCAAATTGCATTGACCTATGGTTGATTTTGTTGAGTGGAAAATAAATTTTAGTTGTGCAGTTTTTAGCTCGGGTTGTTTACAATGACAGAATAATACAATTCGAATTGATATGAAGCAGAGCACGACCTCAATACAACATCCCCTCAGATCCCAACGCTCTGTTTGGACTACGCCCTTGGCATCAACCCAACATTGCCTTGTGCTTATAGCTGCCAACAATGAGACAGACCAAAATTTCGCTTCAACATATGTAGTACACTAGTAATAGGTCATAAAACACGACCCATTCAAATGACGCTAGGCACAGCGACGATGATACTGCTAAACGGGACCAACAGGACCAACATTTTTCAATCCGTGCTGTTGGCTGTGGCTTAGAAATGTCTCCATACGCTAGATGTATGAAGCTACAATCCTATTAGAAAAAGGTCTCCCAAGCAAATGCTCTAATGAGCGCTTTAATAATAATAAAAAAAGGGTATTAGAACCTTCCTCCCAACTGCCAATAGCTAGACACTGTCTAATGTAAGAGATTGCCCTGGTTTCATTCATTGGCTAGGAGTCATGAAGCATCAATAAAAGACCAAAAGCAACAGATCAATTGTCGACTTGAAAACACCAACGTGTTGTTACATTACAGTTCTTGCTCGTCTAAGGTTGTCAAATTAATATTCACATATTAAAAGATCGAAATTCCTTGGAACCATTAAATTTAAGAGAGAAAAAGAAAATGAAATCCCTTGCAAACAATTTTATTCTTTCACCCACACCGATGGAAAGAAAATACTGGAGGTACAGAGCCTTTCAGACATGCTTGAGATTGTTTCACCATCATCCCATGGCATACTTCTGTGTCCAGCTACGAGCGGTGGCCTCATATTTGGCCCTATCAGTCTTATACATGTGAGCAATTTCTGGCACGAGTGGGTCATCGGGGTTTGGGTCCGTCAAGAGGGAACAAATAGACAGCAAGACCTGACATTAAATTCATTTAACTTCAGCCCCAATAAATATTCATTAACTCAGACCCTAAAAGGCCTACATTTTCAAGTGAGTTTCAAAGTTCAACAAGAGAAAACAGAGAGAGAGAGAGACAGAGAGAGTACGTAAGAGATCTCGCTCGATGCCTAGGTTTACTCCAGTGTGAATATTTTAATTGTCAGATTCGTCATGACAAGGGGAGGACTCTTCAACATTCACTTGTCACATCACCTATGCTCGCTTTTCCTAGCTATCAAATCGTATTGTGAAAATAACCTAGTTTTCCGAATAACCTACTGTGAGATTAGGTAACCATATCGAAAATGGCCAACAAGCAAAATGCAAACATGTAGAAAACAAAAGTACATTGAAAGATGAAGGATATATCGTAGCATTGTAGTATGAATTGTGGGCACCGACACAGGTGTAAAGTGGCAAACAACCATATCAATGCTGAAAGGGATTTTCAATGAATGTCGAATGGGACCTGCCACTCGCGGATTTTTGCCCAGAACCGAAGCTGATTGACATTTCAATAGGTCAAGCAGGTCCGTTAGAGTGCCCCTAAATGGAAGGGAAGACAGAGATAACTCTATCCTAACTACCAAGGAAGGGGAAAGGAGAACAGATGTAAACATCAAACTACAAAACCTCACCTCAAACAAAGGCCCTCAGAAGAGTCTCAATTAGAGAAACCTACCAGGAACACAATACCTGCCAAAGCTCACCACAATGAACCATAGGAATACAAGTCGTCAAGCCACCAACAATTCCCAGGGCATACTAAAAGTGTACTCTGCGAAAGACTATTGAGTGGCCTGTCATGCAGATCCGACTTATCCAAAACTCCAGCATTATACACAATTAAATATGAGTGTGTGGGTAGTACTTTTGAAACACCATTGGTATACATTAACTTCATTCAATAAAAGGAAGAGGATTCAAATCCAAGATATGAAATATTTTCATATAATCTACTTCGGAAAAAACAATAGCAAGGTGAAAACCATGTAAACCATTAAGGGGTTCTACCCACAAAAACTGTTGAAGAAGAAGTATGATTAGGGGTCACAGGTTAGTCCCATCATTTCCCCTTCCCGTATAAAAATGGAATTGAGGGTAGCTTAGTTCACAAGTTCCTTCAATTCCTTTTCCATCAACGCACTCTATATTGACCTTCCCACAATTCATATCACATTCTGAATCGCCAAAGGAGTGTGTCACCCCAAATTTTATGAATTTGACAATTATGATGCTTGCACTAGAGAAAACCATAACATATTCAAAAGTCAAAAGCTGTGTACATATAGCAATTTACCAGGGAGGAGCTCGAGCTTCACAGTGTTTGCACCTTCCCTTCAACATGGTCACCATGTATAAATTGTTGCAGGAAAAAAATAAATTTCAACCGAAGTTTGAAAGCAGCTCAGACCTTTCTTATCTGAAAAAAAAACCCTGGCTCATTCTCTCTCTCTAAACTGTTGCTGATTCCAATAAGGTATGTGACCAGAAATCGCAACTACGTGTCAGTGGCAGAGTGTTGCCCTCTATTAATTATTCATGTTTCCAAGCATCGCCAAAACATTTAATCCAAAATCTTAGCAACTTGTCAAGTTTCCTGGACAGAAATTACCTTCAGATTACATTACTCTGTCTCTGCTATCTCCCTCTTTGAACCCAATTTATTTACCACATAGCTAAGGTATGCACTCTAAGATATATGTTTGTGATGTGCAGAATAATACATACAATTTCAATTTTGATTGTGCAGAATAATAAAAGCAGTTTCCATGTTGACTCCCATACATATTTTAGCATGTTATAAAATTGGTAATCCCCATAAAAAACATGTCCACCATATAATCCTATACTGGTCAGTGAGTTCCAACATGCCAAATATTATAGTCCGGATATATAGTAATTGAGATTCTTTAGGCAATACCAATAATGACAATCCCAGAAAATACCACAGTAAGAGTAGGAACAAACCTTCGATATGGTTAGCGCTGGGCTCCATTGTTCTTTAAGAATATCCAGGCAAATACTCCCATTACTGTTGATGTTGGGGTGAAACACCTTGGTCCTAAATGCAACCTGAAATATAACCACATTAAAATTGTTAGATAAGCGGATGATAGAACAAGACATCAATAGAAATTCAACAAACTAAAAAGGACAGACAAAATTTTAAAACTTATAACACAGAAATCCTGAACCATTATATCTAAAGCATATAACACCCAATTCACGAGACTCCTGTCCTGCCAGTGCCCTGTGAACACTCACCTCAAAAAAAAATTATAATAACTAAAGATGCTACAAATTGCACACAATTTGATAAGCCTCCTACATGAGCATACAATTATATGCTAGAATACATGTACATGATACCACACATATTATGTGCAGAGCAATTATATGGTACTTGTCTAGTGAACACTCGTTAATACATGTGTAATAACATATGCGCACTATCACTATCTCAACTATCCTAAAGCATACAAAAAGGGTCGTTTAGGGGGAAAAACTAACCAGAAGCAGAAGAAGAAAATTGAGTACTAGTGCTTAGGCCTGTCAATGGATTGGATATTGATCCGAATCTGATTAGCCGGATCCGGATATGAATTAATAATTTTTACCGATTATCTGAATCCGAATCCGTTATGTCATATTTAATGAATTCGAATTTAGATTTATCAAATCGATCTGTTAACAATCCGATCTGAATCGTATATATCCACCAACATCTTTTTCATCTCCCGCTTTTTTTTTTTCCTACTGTTTTCTTCTTTATTTATAACTAAAATTGAGGTTGATGTATTTAGTTTATGTTGCATTAAGGCTTCAAATGAGTAAGCATTATAATTTTTTTCATTGTACAGAGTTGAATTTATTAGAATTTGTGAGATATTTGTAGGATGATTTTACTTTGTATATAAACGGATTAGATCGGATTTTCGAACCGGATATCCGAAAGTTAATGAATTCGGATATGGATTAAAATTTTCAAATCTGTCACGATAATCAGATCACATAAATTGTGATTGGATTCGGATATGACATAATCTGATCCATATCCAATCTGTTGACAGTCCTACCTATATGTCTATGATTTTGTAAGATAATAGCTGGAACACCCCCCCCCAAATAAAAAAGAAAAGAAAAGAAGACCTCATTTTCTAATTATTTGGAGCTGCTGTATTTTGCTGTTACTTCTGTTTCTACACCACCTCCACTTAAATATTCTACCCCCTTACACTCAACCTTCTAGGTCCAGCACTGTTGAATATCACATGCATCCCAATTATGGCATTGATGTAGTCCTATATCTGTAAAAGCATATATCCACCAAGACCATGCTAACTACAGCAAAGCCTATAGGCCTTTCAGCAAATAAATTATGTGATTACTTATCATGATTGCGTTTGAGATATGATTCTTTCATCACTTTCAACAAAGCAAGTCGTACAGAGCTCATTGACCAACAAGATAGGTGTTCCTTGACTAGTGATAGCATGGCAAATATGCAAAGCGCTAGGACCATCTCGATCAGCAGGTTGTCATGAAATTAGAGTCTTCAACCCTTCCATCCCCCATGCATGTGTGTCATGTAAAAAAATTAACTCCAGTTCCCACACATGTTGGGGGAAAAAGGGTAACAAAACAAGTTCCTTCCTTCTCTCTCTCTCTCTCTCTCTCTCCCCCCCCCCCCCCTGGGGGCGTCCTTTTTTTCGTCCAAAGAGAAGTGAACAGATTATAAATTGCCTTACTGTTACATCAAGGTATCTAAGAAAACAATACACAATACACCGCCAAAACATAGACATACCTTAGGAGGCTTAAAAGGATAATCGGGAGGAAAATGAATGGAAACTAGAAATACGCCTCCTGTGTAAGGGCTATCCGCAGGCCCCATGATTGTTGCTTGCCAATGGAACATATCCTCAGCAACAGGACCTATTTCACCAAAATAAGCACTGATGTTGAGTATACAAAATTCAGTCCAGGACAACTTTGTCGAAAACACTGAAAAAGGAATTGCAAACTGTCGCACACAAGAAGAAATAAACAAATAACAGAAAACGATCACCATTACGATGGTGAAGCCAGATAGTAAGCATACAACCATTTCAAAACCCCAAAATCCCATCCATCAATTAGTGGACAATAATAAGAGATGGTATACCAACTCCAACTCAATAATCTATTATTAACATACCCACAGAGTATAACCATGTTACCAAGTCCTTTAGCACAATTCAACTGTCAACCTAACATCTGCCAAATTTGATTAAGTTACAGAGACACAGAGAAAACTTGATCAAATGGCACACTAAAACCTCTACCAGCTTTAACCAAGTGAGAGGCATTCAAACTACGTGATATTCAAAGTAACTTAACCAATACTTCAATAGATGGATCATAAAAAAGCAAAAGTGCTTTCAAAAGTTTTATTCTCCCTTACATCGTACACAAACACATAAAATTGAAGCGGTGAACAAAAATCCAAACCCAAGCAAAAAAATCTCTACATAAATACCTATAAACACACATCTATAGATAACAGAGAGAATATGAAGTGTTTACCGGCACTGCACGATGTCGGAGGGTCCTTCTGCAAATCCTTGAGCTCCTTCAAGATACGTTTCGACGCCATAAGTACAAGGACCCCCTCAGGTCTTCAAATCAAGGTCCTGAAGAAAGATACAGGAAAAATTAAATGAGTGGCAGCAGATCGTGAGCCAAACAAATAAGAATCAGCTAGATCATCACAAATAACACGCCGAAGAACAAATTTAATCAATCACACAACACAATTCAAGATCTAATTGAAATTTCATATCACAAGAACCCTAGAGTCGTTCCCGACCTCATGTATGCAAAAAAAAAGATAAATATAAATAAATTTAGAGAGAGAGAGACCTGGCGGAGAGAGGGAGGAGAGGGGCGGAATTCGGAGAATGTAGCGGAGAATGCAGAGAAAGAACAGATTAAGAGCCAATCGTCTCAAGAGGCTTATAATATATCTTTTTTTTAATTATTTTATTGGGTAAGAAAAGGGCTAATTACTTAGAGCAGAGTCACGCTATCTTCTAGAGCTTTCTTGTAAAGTCATAGATGGCGTACAATCGACGGCCCTTTGTCTTTATACGTTGCCCGCGTTTGACGGTTTTTTTATTTTTTTGTTCAAACACTACAAAGGAAAGACATCGGTAAGATTCAAACCCGTGATTTTAAAGTGGGAAAGTAAATCAACCGTTAACCTCGTGTTGAACAAATTAAGTTGTTTTGTAACGATTATATCACATTAATCTATATAATAAAATAGTTTATTATTTAAATCTCAAAAAAATAAATAAAATAATTTTTACTTTTCGCGGTTCAGATCGCTTTAAATTTTATTTTAAAGTTAATTTAACAGCTAATATTAACACCCTAAATTTAATAGGAAAAATAGGCCCATAAGGATGTGTTTGAAGTGATTTTTTAAAAGTACTTCCAAAATTATTTCTCATAAGTACTTTAAAAAAAAAAAAAATAGTGTTTAAAAACCGTCATACCATTACCTCTATCACCCCCACCCTTACCACTACTACCTCTATCACCACCGCCATCACCACTATCATCACCACTGTCGCCGCCACCACCGTCGCCGCCACCTATGTCATCACCGTTCCCACCACAACCACTACCGCCACCACGGTCATTGCCACCTACCACAATCATCACCGTTTTCTTACCACCATCACCTCTCACCCCCACTACAATCGATACTTAAATTCATATATCTCTCATCTATGTTTGTGATTTGATTTTGGATATGAATACAAATATGTTTATTGTTTATCATTTTTTATTATTCTGTACTTTCAGGCACATACAATAACTAGTAATATTATATTTCAACAAAATCATAACAAATTAGATAAAGTAAAATTTACCAACTTACATGAATGGTTATATGATTATACGTAGGGATAGTAGTTATTTTCGACACTATAAGTTTACACGATATAACACGAACTTAACAAGAAATTAATGGGTTGGACACGAAATTAAATTGGTCAATGGGTAAAAATAGGTCAACACGCTTAAACATAAAAAAAATCATGTCGGGTTCATGTCAAAATTAGGTCAATTCGATTTTGACCTGATTAACTTATATATTTTAAACGGGTTAAAATGATTCAGACACGAATCCGACCTAACTCATTGTAGACCCGTTTAACCCATTTATGGTAGTATAATTTGTCAATTATGTATGTCTAATGTGATCTTAACATTATTTCTTATTAGTTCTTACTTCTACTATGGTAATTGACAGTATAATTCTTTAACAATATTATGACAGTATACTAGTATAGTTTTTGCATTAAATTTTGGGTTGAAGCTTGAATGTATTTTAGTTAATTTCATTGATAAGATATTATATGTTATCCGTGAAAAAATTTATTTAAAATTTTGGATGAATGATTGAATGGTGCGTTTAATTGTAATGAACATGTGTGAAAATAGGTTATATTTGTTAAAGAAGTCGATGTTACGTGTGTTAAACAGGTTAAAGAGTTCATATTATGTTGTTAATCCAAAAACGACATGTTTATATTATGTTGCTAATCCAAAAACGACATGTTTATTAAACATGTCAAACATGTCGTATTCGGGTAACTCATTTAATGGTCAGGTCAAGTTAGTGTTTACATATCTTGACACGTAAATAAATTAGGTTTGTGTTTTGGAATTTTTTATACAAAGTCGAAATCAATCCAACACGAAATGACCCAATCCGACACATTTGACAACCCTAATAGTAGTTATTGAATTATATGAAACTCACTTACTCGTTATATTTTTATTAAATAGTAATATGACATGACAATTATAGCCTGAAGTCAATTACATTAAATATTTTCTCCAGACATTTTCCATTAGACTTTCATTCAATTTTTTAACGATAAATCACCATAATTTAAGTGAAATTCATTATTTAAGAGCGACCACCTCACATATATTATATAAAATTAAGTAAAAAGCAATAGAGAAGATCCGTACGACTTATAGTTGAGAAAATTTACCAAAAAATACAACTTGTAATTGGGCAAACTCGATAAGTTGATTGGGTGGTTGAAAACACAATCAAATGCAGATTCATGCGTTTTGAGGTTTATTTGTATTGATCGGATAAATCTAGATTACATAAATGGATGCGACTATTCTCACCCCACAAAAATATTATATCTCATTTTATTTAATTTCTTATTATCAAACTATTAAACCCATAATTTCTATGCCTACCTTATTAATAACTAAGCAACCTACACGTTATATACACCATTTTAATAAATAAGTTCACTTTATATATTTTCATAATTAGGGCTTAACTCATTATCTCATCTCATACATTCACAAAACACTTTTTTAATATGTATGTCTTTGATGAGATACAAATAGTATTTGACGAGCCCAGATCCAGACCAGGCCTGGACCTGACCATGGGTTAAGCCTAAATCATCAAAAGGCAGCCCAGACTTAATTAGCTCATGACCTCAGTCTAATCCAAAGATCAGGAGTCTAGGGAAAGTCAACGTACGTGGAAGAGCAATCATCGGGATAGTCATTACTCAAAACTAGTGTCTATCTCCAGTTATAGTTATCATCCTCGATAAATTAGTAGTTTGACATTTACGTCACCGCCATAGTTAGGGTTTTATGCCTATAAATTGTAAACTCCATACACATGGGGGCAGATCTCACACACCTCACCTTGAGCGTACTCTTGCTTTATATCTCTCTCATACTACCTTGTACTCTCTCATTAATAGAATTCTCCAGCCACCGTTGCCGTCTTCAGTGGTTACGTCACTCAGACCTAAGCACCAAATCTTTGTCTTTTATTATTAATTGCTCAATCAATTACCTTGCATCATACACTCGACTGATTTAATTGTACATAATCAACTTTGTGCATCATTAATATTAATTCTTGATTTAATTCTATGTTTGATTTCATGTGTACTATGTGAATTTTTATTTTTTTTGTTGTGTTTTAATATCTCTGTTAAATTTAATAATTTTTGATTTAGGATTTACATGTGTGTTTGCTTATATATATTAATCTTCCCCAACTATCAAATCATTATTTTTCAATCTCTCGAACGCACAAATTGTGACAACCGGGTATTTGCAGACTTTAAATAGGAATTGAAGTAGATGTATGTGTGATTAGGGGTGTCAGTGTAGATTTTGGTGATGGAATTAAATACTTATTTTAATTTTAAAAATTAAGTGGGTATTTTTCTAGGATATGCTTTAGTACATATGTAATTAAAGTATATATATAATAAAGTTAATTTTTTTGATTTTATGGTATTCACGAAAGGTCATTGCATGACATATTTCCCTAAGCTGTTCACTGACTGGTTTGGGGTCTCTCCACCTCTCGTAGGCTACGTAGTAGCTTGACGAGGTGTAAAAGCCTCTGTGTTAGCTGGGTGGGGGAAAGATAGAATAGTTAGAGAGAGAGAGAGAAAGAGAGGAAAGAAGAGTGAAAAGAGAGAAAGCTTAGGGAGAAGTTCGGAGAAGAAGACGCAAGGTTAGAGCTACGGGTTTTCGCCAGAATTTGTTTCGAACGTCAAGAGGTATATTCTTAACTGAGTTGAATACTAGAAATCCATGTTCAAATTTATTTTTAGCTTTAGATTTGTATAAATGCAAGTTTTATGGTTTAAAAGTTTATATGAGTATGGTTCTTCATGAAATGGGTTTTACGGTGGGGATATTTTTAGTTGGTTTTATTATTCGGGGAGTGTTCTTGGGAGGTCAAGAAGTGCTATATGGTGGTTGGTTGGTGATGCGCTGTATTTGATGGTGGTGTAGGATTAGAGTTACAGAGGATCTGTTAGGTGATGAACCAGTTCAAATAGTGTTCAACCGGTTCATTCGAGTCTTTTGGATCAACCGGTTCTTCGGGGGTTCTTTTTGGATGCACTGGTACACTTTATACTGGTATGAGCAGCCTGAGTGTCCGATGACCCCCAAATTTTGAGAATATAACCCTAAGACATATACGGAGGTTTACATAAAATTTTAGGTTGATCCGACGGTTGGATCAAAATGAGATGTGAAAAGTCTATTTTAACCTCCGAGGTCAATTGGACCAACTTTTTGATGGATTTTATTCAAACTAATTTTACACTACTTTTAAATAGTTAAAATTAGTATGTATACAAAAAATTCATCTAAAAATAAGATTGTTTCGTTCTTTTGGCTATTGCAGATCAAAATACCGAGACTAGTAAGGTTTCTCAATTCCGGGACAGACGATACTTTTCAAACTTGTTTCTAAATTATTCCATATGTTATTTATGATTGCTTAATATTTTTTTGAAATATATGATTGTGTTTTTTGATAATGGCTTGGGATCCGGACCCAGATTATTGTTTTGAGTGCGATTTTGCACAACTGTTCGAAATATTCGTATTGAATGAAACACCAGGGGCCTTTTAAACTAAATGTAAGTGTGCAACGGTCCAGTGACAGAGAGTTTACGCTCCAGGTTGAGGCTGTAGAGGATTTCTCAATGTGCAAATCCCTCAAAATGTTAGATTGTATATTCGTATGGACCCTAATTGGTCTATTAGGATGATCACCCACAAGTGCAACACTATGTTGATGTTGTTGTTTGTGGTATTTCAAATATAGTAAAATTACTTATTAAAATTTTTGATTTGAAGCATGTAATGTATAACAAAACAGTAACAATCAAGTGCGAAACAGTTACATAGAAAATTGAAACAATTACAGAAGAACTAATGAAACCGTTACAGTAGTCTTACCAAAACAGTTACACATAACTGTTTGTTTAACCAATATAAATACTAACCCATTTTCAGAACAGGAACTGTTATTGAACTTTAAGTAGATCAAGACTAGTGTTTGACACTATATCCTTAAGACAGATTTCGCCCCCACACACGGTGCTTTCGGAATATAAAGGGTCTACCTCCCAAGATACAATGATCTTTACACGAGTAGAAGTAGCAGTCCAATCCACTCGTCCAGCGAACCAGAAATTGTGTTGTATACTCTCCAAATGCAGACTGTCTTAATGCTGCAGGAGACTGCCTTAAATGACTACGAATGTATTGGATTCAAAATGATTATGTGACTGGGTTATTTATAGAGAGAATGGTGACTGATCTGGACGGTCACCATACAAATGAATGCAACCTAGCAGACACATGCAGTCAGAAAGACACCACTTGTGTAACTATTCTCTATGAACATAAACAACTCAGATTTCGAACTGGATGGAAGCAAAAAATCCGAACCAGTGCGATCCAACGGATATAGAAAATTAAATTCTGGATTAAGAAATTCACGCCCAATTAATTAAACGAATTTTCTCCAAAAAGATAGGGCTTGGTCCAAACCACACCCGTAACCGAGCCGGGCCAGGTCGTGGTGTGGTGGGCGGCGCGTGTATGGTAGAACCGAAAGCATGTAGGCACTCGTTCCGCTCATATTTTTTTTTTTTTTTTTTTGTGGTACCTCTTGGGGATCAATCTCATAGAGCAAATTTGGCCTAGATATGCCCATCTAGAACTTTTTTCTCAACCAATGTGAAATTGATGTCAAATCCCACATTGCACAACCTTTATTTTCACATTTCAAGAGGGTCACTTTGGAGCGTATTTTCTCATTCATTTCTTACTCGATTTGAGCAAGTGAATATACTGCGTTATTTTCTTCACGGAGTAGAATACGAACCCACAAAAATTTACTCAAAACAACGAACGAGTCTCACTTCAATTTAGACTTAAAGTCTACAAAAAATTCAGTTTTTACACTTAAAAAACTGCTTTGGTCTAATAGATGTTATGATCGTATTATTGTTTTTCAAACTTAACTGTTTTACTTAAATGTTTTCGGCTCTGTTACTTGAAATGAATTGTTTTGATATTTTCCAATCATGTCAAATTATGTTATTTTCAAACTTGTTTGTTTGGAAATTGAATTACTCTACTGAGTTTTTGATGCTCAACCTATATTATTTATTCTTTTCAGATTAGCAGGTGCCAGGGAAATTCATGGATATTTAAACTACTAATTTTCAGGGTTTTTATTCTAAGTGTTTATAAAAGTTGTTGAGGAATATAATTAGTAATAAGCTTCACGTATGTGTAAAATGTAATAATTCTACGAATGAGTCATATTATAGTTGTGAATAGTATATTTAATCTGTTGAGCTTAATAACAAAAACTTGATATGTTTATGAAATTGGTATATTAGAGTTTATTCATTATTTGAAGACTGTGTTATTTAGTAACTATGGAGGCTATTAGCGCTCTAAATATTATTCTGGAGTTGGGTCGAGGTGTTACAATTTTGATATAAGAATTTAACCATTGTTTGAGAATTGAATTAATTATTGTTTGTGAAAGCTATTAGCACTTTGAGTTATATGAAATTAAGTTAAGGGTGTTACACAAACAGTTTCCACACAAACCCACAAAGTAAAAAATGAGGGAGTGCATTTCAATCCACATTGGTCAAGCTGGCATTTAGGTTGGAAACTCCTATTGGGAGCTCTATTGCCTTGAACATGGCATTCATGTACAAATCTCAAGAACCAATTTTGCTATGACTGCATTTTTCTTGAATTATTGTTTTCAAAAGTGACAATAAAGGTTACTTCAATAAAAAAATTTATTTCATTTGACAAGCTTGTGTCGTTTGTGAATTAAACAACTTATTTCGTTTTTTATTTTTCAGGCGACAAATTTTTTCCTTTGTTTTCTTTTGGATTTTGATAGATTTTTCTTTCTTTTTTTTTCTTAGTTAATTATTAAAAAGGTGTCTATAGCATGTGATGAACTTAGTTATTAATAGGGTGAGAAATAGTGGACTTAATAGTTTGATAATAAAAAAATAAATGGGATGAAAATGAATATTTTGAAATAGAAATAGCCTCACCCTACATAAATTCACATGTTTATTAATAATTACGTGAATTCGAAATTCAGATTGTGATTATTTAGACAAAAATAGGTGTAGTTTGAACTATTTTTGTAAAGCATTAAATAGTTGAGGCCCAGCCGAAAGAGAGGAAAAAACTGATAGTCAAGACTGGCTTGTCCCCATTTTTTTTTTTACACATTTGACCTTGATAGAAAAAAAGTCCTAGTGTAAGAACATTTTATATATGAAACGTGTTTGACCAAATTGGCAGCTTGCTTGCTCAAATAAAGGTTGAATGCATCTCGCTTGACAGCAAAATTTCCAAGTCAGCTTTTTTCTTGATTGGAGCTCGGTTTGAATTCTCTTACTTTGTTTTTCCCATACACCTTTTTATTTGTTTTTTCGACATAAATAATTTTTGCTATAGTCACGGTAGAGGTGTCTTCAAAACGGACATGTAAACCAAAGTGGATATGATAATGTTTTAGTTAATATAACATGTCCCCGAATGTCTCACAAAAACAACCTTGTTTGTTTTGTTCAATAGGCAGGGTTTCCGGACCAATTTACGCGTACCTCAATTAATCTCTTATTCAGTTCAGTCAAAGGTAGAGCATTCATGCAAGGATTAGAGTATTCATAAGAGATAAATCTCTCATGACCTGACTCTAAGGAATTATCAAGATTCGAACTCAATACGTCTGAATTTATTGAATAGTACATTTGTTAGAAGTCCCGCGGATGGTATACTACATCCCATCTAAGGTATTTGATATACCTTTAATAGATATCAATCCTCTTATTTTTGCCTATGAAGATGCGGATTGGATAGGCTCACCAACAGACGGATAGGAGGTCAACGAATAAGTACAATTTTTTTTTTATTTTAGGTGGAAATCTTGTGACGTGGAAGAGTAAGAAGGCAACTCTTCTCTGTTATCACTAGAATTACACTTTGTTAATGATTGAAGGGAATCTTGATCCAGAAGAGCAATGCCCGGAATCTAGGGTCAACTAAGCCGCACCTTATAGATGACAAATAAGGACACTAGGCAAAATCCTAAAGAAAAATGAACCACTTTTCAATTGCCGATTCTTCTTTACTTGGGTACGTTTTCATTACTTGTGCCTGATTAGTGACTTCCTCTAATATTTCAAGTTAAACTCCATATCTAAGGAACCATCTATATAATAAAGTACAATACAATTTAAATCTCAAAAGATAAACAAAATGACTTTTGCTATTCGCAGTTGAAATTTTTTTCAATTTTACTTTAACGTTAATCTGACGGCTAGGGGTGTTCACCCTACCCTACGGGTAGAAAATATGGTCTTCCGTCTTCCTACTCGATATTTTGCGAAAGAATTTTTTCTTGGCCTATCCTACCCGATCAGGTGTGGTATTCCTATCCGACTTTCTACCCGATTAATCAGGTAGGAAGTCGGGTAAGCACTTTTGTAGCTATTAATTTTTAGATCATTTTAACAATTCAATTAAATAACATGCACCAATTTAAAAGTACAATAAATCAATAACGCTAAAATATAAAACAACTACAACAACAATTACAATAAAACACAAGAAAGTATGAACATCAATCCATCATAATTGTTACAAAAATACAATAACAATTATTTTAACTTTAAACCATATGAAACACATTAAAATCATAACTACTCCAATAGACCACCAGTTCACCACAAATTATGTAATCTACACAAAAAAACAAGTCCATGTTTTAGTAACTCAAACATCCATAGTAATAACAATGTTATAATATAAATTATACCATACAAATACTCTTATAATTACTAAAAAAATATAAAAAAGTTAAAAATATTTTTTGCGGGTAGGGTAAGGTAGGAATGCGGAAATTGATGGGTATTCCACATTCCTACCCGATTTTTGCGGCTAGCCGTCTAGTAGGATAGGGTAGGGTAGGGTAGGGTAGGATAGGAAATTGCGGCCAGTCGAAAATTTGAACACTCCTACCGACGGCTAATATTAATTAATAGGGAAAATAGGTCCCTAAGGGTGTATTTGATGTGATTTTTAAAAGTATTTTTAATACTTATAATTTATCATAAATACTTTAAAAATAATGTTTGGAACCACCCCACCACCACCATCACCCCCATCGCCCCACCACCATCACCACTACCACCATCACCCCCTACCACCCCACCACCATTACCATTACCACCACCACCGCCACCCCACCCCACTACCAAACTACCCTCCACCATCATCACCACTACCATTACAACCTCCACCGTCGCCACCCCCATCACCACCACCAATGTCACCACCCCACCCACCGCCTCACCACTACCACCACCCCCGTCATCGCTGTCGTCACCATATCACCCCTTACCATCACCATTGTCACCACCCCACCACCATTCCCATTACACCCACCACCACCATCACCACCACTACCACTGCCACTGTCCTACCACTGCTGCCGCCACCCCACTACCACTTCTTCCACAACAACCACCACTGCCCCCTACTATCACCATCGTCGTCATTACTACTAGCGCCACCCCACCACCACTACCCCTATCGCCTCACCCCCCTCCTCACCACCATCACCACTACCACCACCACCACCGTCATCGCCACCGTTGTCACCCCACCATCGCCATTACCACTAACCACCACTACCATCGCTCACTCTCACTATAACCGATACTTAAATTTTTTTCTCTCTTATCAATATTTGTTATTTGATTTTAGATGTGAATACAAATATATTTATTGTTGACCATTTTTCTTATTACTTTGTGCCTTCAGGCACATACAATAACTAGTCTATATAATAAAGTACAATACAATTCAAATCTCAAAAAATAAATAAAATGACTTTTACTTTTCGCAGTTGAGATCTCTTTAAAATTTACTTTAAGATTAATCTGACGGCTAATATTAACACTTCAAATTTAATAGGAAAAATTGGTCCCTTAGGGTGTGTTTGGAATAACTTTTTAAAAGTGTTTTTACGACTTATAACTTCTCATAAATACTTAAAAAAATGTAATGTTTGGAACTGCCACACCACCACCACTACCACCACCATCATCACCATTACCACCACCACGGTTATCCCACCACCACAACTACCCCCCCGCCCACCACCACCACCACCACCACCATTCCTGCCGCTATCAGCACACCACCACCTCTGCCACAACAACCGCCACCACTATCGCCACCCCACCACCACCACCTCACCCAGCGCCCCACCACCGCCACCACCATCACTGGCGCTATCGCCACCCTACCACCACCACCACCACCATCACCATCACCACTGCTGCCACCCCATCACCACCTCTTCCACAACAACCACCACCACTATCCCACTACCATCACCGCTGCCGCCGCCATCACTGTAGCCACCCCACCACATCCCCACAACCACCACCGCTGTTGCCACTGTCTCACCATGACCCCTACTGCCCCACCACCACCATTATCATTGTCACCTACGGCTGCCACTATCACAATCGGTCGTCGTTATCCATCACAACCATCACCGTTTCCCATCACCATCACTGTCACCCATCATCACTCGCCCCACTACAATCGGTATTTAAATTCTTTTCTCTCTTTCTCTCTCTCTCTCTCTCTCTATCTTGGTAATTTGATTTTAGGTGTGAATACAAATATGCATATTGTTGACCTTTTTTTTTATTACTCCGTGCCTTCAGACACGGAAAATAACTAGTACATTAATAAGTAACAATTCCACCATCCCAAGAACGAATTTAAAAAATGTAAATAAAGATCAAAATTGATTCCATTTTCATATACTATGATCCAATTGTACAAAATTCATTTTAAATTTTTGTTCCGCTAAAAACGTCATCTTTTTTGCACGACCCCCAATGTCAGATAACTCAATCAACACATTCCTCAATGTCAAGCAATCTCACTAATTCACACTTACTTCTCTTTTATAAAAAAATAATAATAAATTATTATTTAAAATATAAATGTGGTATGATTAATACTCGATTTTTTGTATTATAAAGTGTCTTCAGACACATGAGTATTACTAGTACATTACAAACTAACAATTCCACAATCCCAAGAATGAACTTGACTACTAAAAAAAATAGGAAAATGTTATGCATACCAAAAATTTTACCAAAAAGTGCTTTTATCAAATGAGTTGGCAGCTCCATATCACTCCTGGACCTCCCAAATGCTTATCAAAATGTTTTTGATTGGATATTGAGTTGCCAACTCATTTGGTAAAAATACTTTTTGGTAAATATTTTGGTATGCATAGCATTACTAAAAAAAATAACCCTGTGTCAGAGCTAAAAAACTGGACCAGTCATGAGACTTGCAAGAGATTAGAAAACCTAGCACTTCTTTAAAACACAGAACCTCCAGAATCTAACACTGGAGCCTAACGCCTTGAGCACAGTCATGTCTCTGCACTTCTTTTTGTCTGTCTGTTAGAATCAACTGCACCAATGCAATGTATACAGGAATTATCAGAAACTGCTTAGAAAATAATCTTATGATCATTAGCCATGGCATTAAGATCAGAATCTTATGAAAGTAAACATTTCCAATTTGTGTTCCATGTCTTTCAATATGCATCTATTTAGTTGTCATTTGTGTGTGTAGCATTTTAAAAACTCTTTTCACATTCATTATGGTAACTAATGCAAACGTGTCGAGTTAAACGGGTGACGGGTGAAAAACATATAAACTCATACATGACACGTTTAATAAACGGGTGAAAAACTTCAACACGAACACCAATTATTTAATAAATGGATAACACGACACGACTTATTTAACTCATTTTATTTTAAACAAATTGTGTTGAGTAAAATCGAATTGACACGATAAACCATCCATTAGACCTATTTACCAATTTGGTTAAAAATCTATATAATAAAATACAATACAATTCAAATTTCAAAAGATAAACAAAATGATTTTTATTTTTTGTGGTTGAAATCGTTTTAAAATTTTATTTTAAAATTAATCTGACGGCTAATATTAACATCCCAAATTTAATAGGAAAAATAGGGGTCTAAGGGTGTGTTTGAAGTAACTTTTTAAAAGTAAGTCTAGAACTTTAACTTCTCATAAGTATTTTTTTTTTTTAAAGTGGTGTTTGAAACCGCCCCACCACCACCACTACCACCCCCACCCCCACCGCCCCACCACCATCAACACTACCACCACCACTGCCACCCCACCACCACCACTACCACCACCCCGCCCCACCACTACCATCACCACTACCATTACAACCACCACCACCATTGCTGCCACCACCCAACCACCATCTCTGTTATAACAACTACCACCACTGCCCCGTCGCCACCACAACTATCGCCACCCCATCACCACCACCACTCATCGCCCCCACCACCACCACCACCACTCATCGCCCCACCACCACCACCGCTGTCGCCACCCTTCCACCACCACCACCTCTTCCACAAAAATCACCATTACTGCCCCGCCACCACCACTGTCGTTACTCTACCACTCCCACCCCCACCGCCCTACCACCATTATCCCCACTACCACCATCCCCACCATCACAATCACTATCACCACCATCGCTGCCGCCACCCTACCACCACCGCCATTGTCTCATCATTACCCCCTACCACCATCATCCTCATTGTCCCACCACCCCCACCACCCCAACCGTCACCACCTACTACCATCGTTATCTTATTCTTATATTTATTACCACTACCACCATCACCCTTACCATCACCACCGCTGCCACCACCTTACCACCACCGTCACTGTCCCACCATCACCTCTACCACCACCACCCCTATCGCCCCACCACCATTATCACCATTGCCACCCCCGATTGCCCCCATCAATAATGGTCGTTGTCACTCACCACAACCATCACCGTCTCCCACCACTCGCCCCACTACAATCGGTGCTTAAATTCATTTCTCTCTCCTATATCTTTGTAATTTGATTTTGGGTGTGAATACAAATTTGTTTATTGTTGATCATTTTTTTTATTACTCCGTGCCTTCGGGCACAAAAAATAACTAGTACTATATGTAACACAAAAAAATTACCCACTCCAAAAGACTATTCTATTGAAATTTTAAACTTCATTAATTACCCACACCAGTTATACTCCCTTAATTAAAAGATTTCTAGCTGACTGCCACATGCAAAAACAAGTGAGTATGTTGAATGACAAAAAGAAAGGGCTGCAGTCTTTTATAGGCATGGGAGGTCTCCTTCATTTGAATTTGTCGATGTGGGATTCAAGCCAAAAGCTTTTACTGTGTGTTTACTATGTAGGTCCATCAAAAAATATCTTTCCACATAAAGCGCTGGGGTAAGTGAGTACTCTATACTTAATGGCCATTGGACCCTCATCCACTCAGCAGTTGGGTTTCTTGCATGTTAACTGTGCAAGTTCATAAAAAAAAAAAACCCAAAGGATTTCAAATGCATGTGCACTTTTTTTTTGTTTTTTGGAACTAAGATTTTTTTTTTACTCATTTACTATATATTTGTATATATTATTTTAATTCCAATTAATTTTTTTAAAATAATTATTAATTTATTATTATATTAATTTTTTTTAAACGAGTAAACGGGTTGACAGGTCTCACCCAAACACGACCCTTTTATTAAACATGTCTGGCGGGTCAACCTGTTTATCATCCGAACTCGTTAAGATCTCATCCAAACCCGTTTAATTCGTATCAGTTAATCGTGTCGTGTCGAACTTTGACAGACCTAAATATATCTAGTCAAACTCATATCCACATTGTATGTTATAATGATAGTCTTTATCTCTCTTCTAATCGAGTCGAGTTTATTAAATTTGAATATATTCAAATTTAGTTCGATTGTGACTAGTCAAGTTTAAGCTCGAGCGAAACTTGTATTCTTTCTCGAGTTTGACTTGGCGTAAATATTTGAGCCGAAATCAAGTCAGTTTATGAGTAAACATTTGTAGAACTAAAACAATAAAGCTTAAGAATTGATCCCGATTGATGATATTCAATAAAAGATCTCCAAATGGGAATGGATCTTTGATTAGAGTTCTTTCCATATTTTTTGTAGAGACTCGTTTATATATAATGAGTTTCATTTCAATTCCTATATTTATCATCGAGAGAATAAGAAAAAGTGTATTGAAACATATCTGGGTTTCGGATCCTTACCCTTCGTGCGTGAAAGTATGTCAAGATGAATGTTCCCTCAAGTTGAAAACAAGTAAAAGCATATGTTACCTGCTGAAAGGGCTTATTTTGACAACGCATTCAGGTGCGAATCCATTATCAATATCAGCCTGATCAATGTCTTGGCATTGTACTTTGAAGGGCAAGCTCTTCACCCTATGCCCATTCACAAGCTGATCAAGGGTTCCTTTCAAAACCACAGTAATAACCATTTGGTGCTCCTTTGAATTTGATTTCAAGTCTTTTGCATCCCATATGTCTACTGGAGCTTTGGTCACTCCGGTTCGTATTGTCAACTCCGTCGAATTGTGAGGCTTCTGAAAAATCGCCGGAATATGTATGGTTCCCAACTTGAGGTCTTCCGACGACACATAACCTTGTAGGGGAAATTACCACAATTTTGTATATGTCAATTGCAATACAAATGACAATAATATAAACAACTTTGTATAGAATGACATAACATAAGTAACATTAAAAAAAAAAAAATTTGGGAAAATGATGCTTACTAATAGGGCTGTACCTTCCACGTAAAGTTTCAACTTAGATGCTTATTACTAGGGGTGTCGAATGAGTTTTGTCATTGTGTGTTGTTTTTATATCGTGTTCGTGTTATATCTTGATTTATTTTAACCATTGATCGGGAAAATGATAAAATAAAATAAAATAATAAAATAAGCAATTTTTACACGTGTCAAGTTTTCATTAAAAAAAGAAGAAGAAGATATGGTACCAAAGAGTATTTTTCGGTACTATAATTGAACCAATAAAAACTCTAATCATGGCAAAACTTCCTCAATGCTCATTGCAAATTGGAATAAATCTGATTGTATCAAAGTTGTCTTTAAAACAAAACTAATAGAAATTATTCTTGGAAAATATGATCCGTCAAGTGAAGAAAGCTGAATTTAGCTCACAATCACTGTCGAACCTTATTAGGTCTTATACGGGTTATGGGTGACCAACTGTTACCGACTTGAACGACCAAATGGCTAGTAACCCTCTGACCATTGAAATTGAACCGAAAATGAGATTAGTCGAGATGCGCTTAAGTTAGTACGAAAATAAAAAAAAAGTTTTAATGGCCGGTCTTATTTTCGGGTTGCTCCTCGCAACCCTTTTTCCTAGCATAAAAACATTGCTCAAATCAAAAGTTAATAACACAGCAACCAATGGGAGAAGTTCTAAAACTTTTTGTTGTAACAAACCTGTCATTGGGCTATACGATAGAGCGATATTGTCATTCTTGTTAGTTGCATTGAGGTGTATTTCTACATCTACAGTCAACAACGTATCTTTCTCCGAGGCAACAACGTCGACCCTCATCATGTCAAGCCTGTGGATGCGAAATTCCGGCAGATTAGAGTCGATGAATGAGTAGAACGCCACTCCGGTCACGAGAGCCACCACAATGATGGTGCCTATGAACAAAGAAGCCCATGCACAGCACATGTTGCCATGGGAATTGCATTGTCGGTATTGTGGGGCCGCCTCGGTGTCGGTGATGATGTATTTCTGAGGTTGTTTGAGACAGTCCTCGGAGAAGGAAACATGGCGTGATAGGTTTTTTTGGGTGGTGTTCTTGCGACTTGGAGCTCTTGTCAATGGCGGGGGAGGCCCAGTATCACCCGCCATGACAAGTGCTTGAGGAGTTCCTTTTGACAAGGGAGGGAAGAACGTGACTTTTGGACCTGATTTAAGTAAATGGACATGCCTAGAAGTTGTCCTGTGTTCTATATTTTAGGAGGGCCTCAAATTTATACATAGTAAACGAAGGTTGACATGGAATAAACCACTCTCTAGATTTTGAAACAATTTTGACCACCATGTTTATTTAATTTATTTTGCTTATTTACATAGAGTCACATGTAAACTCAACCAAAATAAGTATCAAATTTAAGTTAAATTTTATAATTTTTGGTGACAAAATAGGTAGACTTGTCAGACAAACAAGTAAATAGATTGACACAAACTTATTAAGCATAATTTACGCACTATATAAACTATACGCAATGCGAATCTAACTATACATAATTATAAATAAAATAGTTATGAGTCTAACAAATCTGATACATTACTACCCTATCAAAATCGTCAAATATCGATATGTAAAAGAGTAGGCGACACAAGTGGCCATTAGAAAGTTTTGATTTTTTCCACATATAGTGTATCTCTATATTTGGGGTTAATTACAAAATGTCCCCTTCAAGTTTAGATCATGTTGCAATCAACTCCTCGTGGTTTCAATTTAAACAATTTACCCCTTCAAGTTTTTGCAGGACTAAAATGACTGACATAATGGATGAAAAATATAAAATTCCCACAATGCCCCTTACTTTAATATTATTCTCTTTTTCCTCTTCCTACCTATCATATTAAAATACAAGAGCCTGGCATTCCCTAATCTTCTTCCCTAACTCCGGTAACCCCCTAACTCTAGCAACCCCAACCTTTTCCCCAACACCAACGGCCCACCTAATCCATTGACGCAGTGGATTAAAGGAATACGAAAAATACTACGATTCTAAGTGTAAAGAACAAACACTCTAAATCCATAGAGAAAATAAAAAGATAATAACTCTGAAAAATGTCTATTATTCAATCAACTGCCTAGAATTGTAATACATATGACAATTTATAGGAAAAATTAAAATCCTAAGTTTTCTAAAATGGAAACTGATGATGCACAAAATTGTCTTGTGCAAGATCAACAGTCAAGAATGTATAAGGGTATAATTAATGAGCAATTAACAAGCAATCAATGACAATCAAGGAATTAAAACGATAAACAATAGATCAACACAGGGATGTATAGTGGTTCGGTCTCGGATGACCTACTCCACTTTCGGGAATGGCAGCGGTGGCCTGGTGTTCTTTATTGATGAATAAGAGTCGCCAGAGGGATGTTCTCCGGAAGTATTACAGTGCTTGGGGAAGAAAGAGAAAGAGCAATGTGTGTAGTGAAGTATGTGAGATATTAGAGGCGTGCCCTTATTCTTGAGAGGGCTTACATTATATAACTAGGGTAAGACGGTGACGTGAGGAAGATGTCTTCCACTATTTCGGTAAGTGCAATCTTAGTAGGAATAGATCTCTTTGACAAGCACAGTTAAGGTAGGAATAGATCTCTGTATCCCGATATTCTTTCCTTGTGCTCCTATTCAGTCGGAGGAAGATCCTGATCCGGACTGGACTCGATCATCTTCTTAAACTTGGACTTAACTTGAGCAGGCCTGGACTTGTATTGGAGTACCAAAGTCAAGAGGAGTGGAGAGGAGGAGGTGCCCAAGGGACCTGTGCCCAGCGGCGCCCAAGTGCAGCCATGCATGGCGCCCAAGGGTTGCCATGGGCGGCGCCTGCCTAGGTGGCGCCCAAGGGTTGCCATGCCTTCCTGCTTTGGGCGTTGGCCTTGGTGCTTTGGGTGTTGACCTCTTGATGCCTTCTCTTTGTTTGGGCTTTTCTTTGGGCTTTCTCAGTTTATTTTCATTGGGCTCGGCCCAGGCAAATTTGGGCTCGTCATTTGACCCCCATGCCCCGAGCTCTGACTTTCTCGAGAGGAAGGGGTTGAGGGCATGTGCTTCGGCTTCATTACAAATTTCCTTGCTTCCCGTGGCACCTTTTCATTCTTGGGTCGTTTGCTAAATTTACCGGTAAAAACATATATGTTTTTTCAAATCTCTCTTATTTTTTTTTTTTTATTGTATCCTCGTCTACAAATAGAGGTCACTGTTCATCTTTCTCATTCTTTTCTCACTTCAGGAGGCCTTTCTCAAAGGGTATTCTTCCAAGCTCACTTTATTGAGCTTCTCCAAGAAGCTAACTCAAAGCTTCCTCAAGAAGCTTTGTCTCTTCTATTTAAAGGCCTTCCAAGAGTTCACTGTTCATTCCCCATTTCTTAGTTCTTCTCCATTTCTTTTTCCTTTAGCTTTCTTCTTTTCCATCCTAGATAAACATTGAAGACTAGGAGCTCGAGAGATGAAGGAGGTGAAGAGTCAAGAAGAGGAGGCGCCCAAGGGGCCAGCCCAGGCGGCGCCCAAGGGTCCTGCCCTCATGTGGATGTTGGTTTCAGTCCCAGTGTTGGCGGCCGCAGCATTGTGGGTATGTCCACAGTTGGAGAGAGGCCCTTTGGAATTATCAGTTCAAGGTTGGGTTCGAGCAATAAGGCCTCAGTCAATCCCTTCAATATATCAACAAGGGCTTAAGGCGCAGGTGGTCAGCGGAGTAGATCTTCAACAGAGACAGAGGGCAGCACCCATAGTCTGGGCGGCGCCCTAGGCTCCTCAAGTGGTGCCCCTGGTGCAGTGGGCGACGCCCAAAGGTCCTCAGGCGAAACCACAGATATAGTGTAGTCCCCCCTTCGCCAGTCCAGAAAACGATCGACCACCGATTTGGACAGGTCTAGCTCTCGAGGTATGCTTCAGTGTTCTTTTTACTCTTCTGTCGACATGATAATTTTTTTCTTATCAATGGCCTGAACTTGCTTCTGGGGTACTCATTTAGATGAGAGGGAGCCTGCTGGAGATCCCGACGGAGGTCCTAGCGCGGAGGAAGACAATGTTTCTAAGGTAGCATCTATACTTAGCTCCTTTAAATATGATGAAGACATTTCCGACATAGTTACTTGGTATCGTATTCCACCCTCTATAATGTGCCATCGTCCCGAGGCCGACGAGTCTGCATGATGTGACTCTTTGGACGAGATCGTCGTCTATGAGGGCATGTTGGAGGCGGGCTTGCGGTTTCCTATCCCTGGGCCCATATGCCGGATTCTAGGGCACTTGTCTCTGGCTCCCAATGGTTGGAGGGTGATTATAGCGTTTTTCACATTATGGCGGTTGGTTCACCCTGCTACTGTCCCTCCGCCGTTTGAAGAGTTTCTAGCTACATACACGCTTCGTGAAAATCCCGCTCCTTACCAGGGGTGGTATCGTTTCGCCCCGAGATCGGGCAAGCTTATTACCGGGCTTACATCTAACCTTCACAAGTGGAAGATGAGATTCTTCTTTGTCGGAGGAGAATGGGCTTCCGAGTCTAATCGCGGCGTGGTGCCCACCCGATGGGATACAGTCCCCAAGGCCACAAAAGGTAAAAATTTCATCTCTTGCTTCTGCCTTGGTTATTACCTATCCGCTCTTACGGTGCCACTGTCTCTTTTCAGCTCCACCGACTCTAACCTCGGATCAGGAGAGGTTGCTCGAAATGGTCCGCAACAATCCGACCAGAAAGTTCTCCGAAATTATGTTGGCTTCTGATATTTCTACGGCTTTTTCGAGGCCGAGGAGAAAAGGTACTTGGTTCCTTTCATTGCCCTTTTGAAAACACAACATGATATGGTTCTTGACTTACATTGGTTCTACAGGTCTTCCTATTGATAGGTCAATAGTGGGGGAAGTTCTTACTTCCAGGGTGGCGCCTTCTCCCCCTCGCCCTTCCAAGAGGGCTACGACCAGTGCCCCCAGTTCTTCTCGACCAGAGTCCATCGGTCAGGCTAGTCTCATAGAGGCTGACCCTAGTGATGCTCCTCCTCCTTCCTTGGTTGATGTCTCCTCACCCCTGAGAGATTGTTCTTACACTGCTACGGGGGCTGAGGCTCTGATGTCATCTCCCGCCAGTACGAAGGACCTACCAAGTTTTCCCACTTCGGGTGCTCCTCCAGTATCTATGCTGCGGGACGTGAGATTGGCAAATGGGAGGCTTCTCAACTACGTGACTGGAGTTGAAATTCAAGAGGTTGCGTCTCGAGATCCAGAGGGCGTAGTTGATGCTGCTGTGGAGGGGTTTGCATTGGTAAGTTCTGCTCCCCTTACTTTGCATGTGGCTTCTTCGTAATACTTTGGCTTTTTTCCTGACTCTTCTTGTATTTTCATCTTTGAATGTATATAGGTGGCTGCAGCCTTACCCTGCGTGTTCAACAACACTCTGAAGATCAGGGAGGCAGTCGACGGCCAGGTGAGGGAGAGGCAGGCACGTGAGACTGCCGAGGAACAGCTTAGACTTGAGCGGCAAGCCCGAGAGGATGCCGCGGAGCTTTCACGGCAGGCACGAGAGGATGCCGAGAAGCAATTGAGGCTCGAGCGGCAAACACGAGAGGATGCCGCTGAGGAGCTGAGGCGAGCGCACGAGAAGATTGCCCAGCTTGAGGCCGATCTTCGGGCAGCACTCGAGAGAGCTACCCGGGCAGAGGCTCATTCTGCGGAGATGGAGAGGCTGAGGGACGTCGCTGAGAGGGGTAGGGCCAGTGCCTTCATTGACGGCTACGAGGAGCTCAGAAGGAAGGCCACAGTGGCATACCCTTACAATGACTTCTTTATCTTTCAGCCTCATGAGGCCCCTGACACTGATAATGATGATGAGGACTATGTGAGTGGGAGCAGCGAGGGTCACTAGGAGTGATGCCTTTGTACTTTTTTTGTTGACATACTATGTCTAAACATTTGAAAGAAAACAGAAAATGGAAAAACGACTAAAAGGTAACTAGTCTAAGTGGTGGCCCTCGACTCATGACTCGCTGCCCCCAACTACTGGTAGTATTTCTTTAAGTGCTCTGCATTCCATGGATGGGCTAGGATTTTTCCTTCGAAGTTTTGGATCTTGTAGGTTCCTAGCCTTACTACCTCTGTGACGGTGTAAGGATCTTCCCAGTTGGGTCCCAGTTTTCCTTCCCGGGAGTCTTTGGTGGACATGATGACTTTTTTTAAGACCATGTCCCCCAGTAAGAAAGACCAAGGCTTCATCCTCGAGTTGTAGTACTTGGTCATGCGATGCTTGTACTTTGCATTCTTGAGCATGGCTATCTCCCTCTCATCCTTTACCAAGTCGAGGTTGATGCGGAGGCCTTCTTCATTACTGGTAGGGTCATGATGGTGGACCCTAAGGGAGTGTACCCCGATTTCAACGGGTATCACTGCCTCTGTTCCATAGGTTAGAGAGAAAGGGGTCTCACCCGTAGGATTTCTTGGTGTGGTCCGATAGGCCTATAGTACTCCTGGGAGTTCGTCTACCCATTTTCCCTTCGCAGTCTCCGATCTAGCTTTCAGGTTGCGAACTATGGTCCTGACAGTGACCTCTGCTTGGCCGTTTGCCTGTGGATGGGCGGGGCTGGAGTGGGGTTGCTTGATCTGGAGGTCTGCACAGAAACCGTTGAGGAGTTTGTTGTCAAACTGCTTGGCGTTGTCGCTCACAATGGCGTGTGGTATCTCAAACCGACAGACTAGACTCTTCCATATAAATTCATTTATCTTCTGGTTTGTGATTTTGGCTTCGGCTTCTGCCCACTTGGTGAAGTAGTCGATGGTTATGACTACAAACTTGCACTGACCCCGACTCACAGGGAGGGGACCTAGGATGTCGATTCCCCACATGGAGAAGGGCCATGGGCTCTGGATGGTGGTGAGCTCTTTGGGTGGCTATTTGGGCACAGTTGCAAAACGTTGGCACTTATCACACCTTCTGACAAAGTCTTTGGCGTCTCGGATCATAGTAGGCCAATAATATTCCTGTCTAACTGCTTTATGGGCTAGTGCACGCCCCCCTGAATGGTTTCCACACACCCCCTCATGGATTTCCCTCATGACATAGTCAACTTCTTCGGGGGTGAGGCAACGGAGTAGAGGGAGAGAATGACTTTTCTTGTAAAGGGTGTTCTGTAGGATGACATACCTGGATGCTTTCATCCTTAATCTTCTGGCTTCCACTGGGTCGTCTGGAATAGTGCCCTTCTGCAGGTAAGCTCGGATAGGAGTCATCCAGTTGGATTCTGAGGATGCGCAGTGGACCTCCTCCTCTGGTTTGGTGGTGCTGGGCTCGAACTGGTGACCTGTTAGTGTTGGACCCATGAGTATATTGACAGAGGCAAACTTTGCGAGGGCGTCTGCCATATCATTCTCTTCCCGAGGCACATGGTGGATGTCGAAGCAGGCAAACCTTGTGAGTAGGACTTGGACCACCAGGAGGTACTCTTGCATCCTTTCTTCCTTGGCTTCAAAAGTTCCCCTCACTTGGTTGACTATGAGCTGAGAGTCATTATAGGTCATGAGGTTGAGTGCTTCCATCTCCAAGGCTAACCTTAGGCCTGATATGAGAGTCTCATACTCTGCTTGATTATTTGATGTGGCGAAGTGTAAGGAGACAGCATACTTCAAGGGTGTGCCATGCGGGCTGATCAGCACTAGTTCGGCTCCACCCCCTTCGCTAGTGGAGGACCCATCTACGTAAAGCTTCCAGGATGATGTAGTGGGTGATGGAGGAGAATATGATGAGGGTTGAGAGGGCGAGGTCCCAGGGAGGCTGGGCGGCGCCCTTGGCAAGGTGGGCGGCGCTCAAGGCTGCCCAGTCTGCGGAGCTGCCTGCTCCTCCTTATCCGGGTAGTGGTTTTTCCCTTGGACACCATTTGGACTAGATTCTTGGTTGGTGGAGTCAGTGTGTACTGAGTAGGTGGGCGTGTGGGCGCCTGGTACCCCTTCTTGTGACTCCTGTAAAGGTGTGGACTCTACTAAGAAATATGCGAGGGCTTGGGTTTTGATGGCAGCCCTAGGCTGGTACTGTACGTCAAATTCGCTCAACTCAACAGCCCACTTGAGCAACCTGCCGGAGACATCAGGCTTCCCCAAAATTCTTTTAAGTGGCTGATCTGTGACCACCATGATGGTGTGGCTCTGAAAGTAGTGGCGCAGGCGTCTGGCTTCAGTAACGAGGGCAAGGGCCAATTTTTCCAACTCCGAGTACCTTACCTCTGCCCCTCGGTAGGCTCTGCTTACGTAGTAGACGAGCTTCTGGGTGCCCTCATCCTCTCTGACGAGGACAAAGCTGACGGCAGACGGTGAAGAAGAGAGGTAGAGGTACAATCTCTCTCCTGGTATTGCATGGGAGAGCAGAGGTGGTGTGGCGAGGTAGGCTTTAAGCTTCTGAAAGGCTCCCTCGGCCTCTGGTCCCCACTGGAATGACCTACGCAGGATTTTAAAGAAAGGTAGGCATTTATCGGCTGACTTAGAGACAAACCTGTTGAGGGCTGCTACCCTTCCGTTAAGGCGCTAGACTTCCTTTGTCGAAGCTGGGGACTTCATCTCCATGATGGCTCTGATCTTATCTGGGTTGGCTTCAATGCCCCTCTTGTGGACCATGAAGCCTAAAATCTTTCTCGAGCCGACGCCAAAGGCGCACTTTTCAGGATTTAACTTCATTCCGTAAGCTCTCAACACATCGAAGGTCTCCCGTAGGTGCGTTACATGATCTGCGGCTACTACACTTTTCACTAACATGTCGTCTACATAGACTTCGATCATTTTTCCGATCTGGGCTTCGAACATCTTGTTGACAAGGCGCTGATATGTGGCTCCGGCATTCTTAAGTCCGAAAGGCATTACCCTATAACAGTAAGTGCCTCTCGGGGTGATGAACGAGGTCTTCTCCTGATCTGGGGGGAAACATGCTGATCTGATTGTACCCGGAGTAGGCATCCAAAAAACTCAAGAGTTCATGTCCAGCAGTGGCATCAATAAGGAGGTCGATGCGTGGGAATGGGTAGCTGTCTTTGGGACAGGTTTTGTTGAGCTCCGTGAAGTCCACGCAGAGGCGCCACTTCCCATTGGCTTTTGTCACCATCACCACATTGGATAGCCAATCTGGGTAGGCTACCTCTCTCACTGATCCATTTGTTAGCAACTTGTCTACCTCCTCTTCCATGGCTTGCCCCCTTTCAGTGCTTACACTCCTCAACTTCTGTCGGATAGGCTTACATCTGGGGTCGACATTAAGCCGGTGGGAGGCTACCTCGGGGTCGATGCCCTCCAAGTCTTCATGGGACCAAGCAAAGACGTCTGTGTTCCACCTGAGGAAATCTACCAAGGCGGAAGCCTGCTCTTGGGAGAGTGAGGAGCCTATGTAGACCTTCATCTCTGGAAGATTGTCGTTGACCACTACGGGTTGAAGTTCTTCTGCTGGTTCACCCTTTTCCAAGGTACTGTCCTCCCTGGGGTCACACACTTCGACTTGGAGAGTCTCGTGCGGTCTCTTAGCCCTCGTAGAGGCCACGTAGCACTCTCTGGCTGAGACCTGGTCTCCTCTTATCTCCCCAACCCCACTGGAGGTTGGGAAACGGAGGAGAAGGTGGTAAGTTAACGGCACTGCCCTTAGTGTGTTGAGGGCAGGACGTCCAAGAATTATATTATAAGCAGATTGGCAATCTAGTACAAGAAAATTTACCATAATAGTAGAGCTTCTTGGTGCAGTTCCTGCTGTGACAGGCAGGGTGATAGATCCCAAGGGATGGACTCTCTCTCCTGAGAAGCCAACCAAGGGAGTCCTGACTGACTATAGTCGCTCTCTGCCGAGGTGAAGGCTGTCGTAGGCTGTCGCAAACAGGATGTCGGCTGAGCTACTGCTGTCGACTAGGACTCTCCTGACCTGGTAGTTGGCCACCATCAAGGTCAAAACTAAGGGGTCATCATGTGGGACCTGGACCCCCTCAATCCTCCCCCTGTTGGGGTGTTTTCTTCGGGCGAGAGTCATGTGACTCTTTTTGTCTGACTCTTCGGGCATATGCCTTCCTGGAGGAGTTGGAGTCACCTCCCCCTCCTATCCCCCCTGCGATGGTCTGAATCTCACCAATGGGCTGCTGGCGTTCGCGTTCTTCATGTGGTGGAGCTGGTCCTCGACCAGCAACATACTGCCTCAGATGGCCTCACTGAATAAGCTTCTCAATCTGCTTCTTTAGCTGGAAGCAGTCTTCTGTATCATGGTCGTGGTCGCGGTGGAAGCGACAGTACTTGCTGGGATTTTTGCGCTTGGGGTCAGATTTCATCTTTTCGGGCCAACGAATGGCGGGGTCATCCTGTATCTGGAGCAGGATGTGCTCTACCGAGGCATTGAGTGGAGTGAAAGGTTGCCGGTCTCTCGGAGGCAGTGGTCCGAGACGGTCTTTCACAGAAACCCTCTCCGCTTTCCTCCTCTTGTTCTCGGTCTTTCTCCTATCTTCACGGGTTTCTTTCCTCTTCTCCTCTCTTCGGGAAGACTCACCCCGGAGGGTCTTGGTGACGTCCTCAGCATTCATGTATTTATGTGCCCTGGACAACAGCTCGGGCATGCTGGAGGGCGGCTTCTTGAGTACGGAGAACATGAAACTGGAGGAGCGAAGCCTAGCGATAAAAGCGGCTAATGCCACCTTATCATCTGGTTCCTCAACCTGGAGGACCTCCTCGTTGAAGCGGGCAAGGTAGCCTCTGAGGCTTTCATCCCTGTCCTGCTTGATAGTGAGCAGGTGGGTCACTGATTTCTGATGGCGGCGTCCCCCAATGAAGTGGGAGACTGATTAACCCTAATTAATACAAAATGTAATTAAGTTAATAGGTCAATTGTGTAATTAAATAAAGTTAAACTAGTCAAAATAAATCTAATTAGGGGTAATGTGTGAATTAAGGATAATGCATTGAATGTTGTTCTTTTCAGGGTTTTATGCGTCAAAACTCCAAACTACCGGGGAGCCATTGTGGCAAAGCTACAAACTTTAGGATGACAATTATTAAAGCTCAAAACAAAGAGAGATTAAAGTAATCCAAATGGCATCTTTGGGGATTATGAATGTCATCTTTTGGAAGCTTGTGAATGACAACTTTTAGAAGCTTGTGAATGACAACTTTTGGAAGCTTGTGAATGGCATCTTTGGGGCTTGTGAATGTCATCCCTTGGAGTTTGTAAATGGCATCTTTTGGTTGCCTATAAATACCACCCATTTGTGGCTTGTAAAAAATATCAAATTTTGGCTAGAGCTCTTGGTTGTAGAAAACCCTCCAAGTTGTTATTTTCTTTGTATGCTTACTAGATCTCTCTTGGTTGTGGAATACCCTCCAAGTTGTTATTACTTTCTTTGTATTATTGCTTTCTTTTATGGTATTATCATCTCTTGGTTGTGGATTACCACCAAGTAGTTATTGTTTTCTTTTGTATTATTGCTTTCTTTTATGGTATTATTATCTCTTGGTTGTGGAATACCCGCCAAGTAATTATTGATTTCTTTTAATTTAAGTATTGTTTTCTTTTACTTCTATTGTTGGAGCTTCCTTCTTCCCTTAGAGGAGTGAAACTCTTCCACTTTTCTAGAGCTTTACCAAAGTCGTGAAGGGTGGAACGTGATTCACTCATTATTTGTCGAAGATCGGCTCTTTTTGTAATATGTCGAAGTTATATTGATGCATTTCTTTTACGCTTAGCTCTAATCTTTATTTCTTCATAATTTCTTTCCATTACATTGTTAGTTTTAACTTAAGCATGAGTAACTAAGCTTTTTAGTTGGCTAGTCCAAAAGGAGACCTCCATTTGGAAATGCTATTTCAACTCTTTTTTTCTCCTTCCCTCAGAGTACGGTGGTTCGGTTTGACTGGGTAGAGAGTGGATGAGATAGTGAGTCTTTGATATTCCGTAGACTTGTCACGGTTTATGCTTAGATCCTCACTCAATCTCGTCCCTAGCTTCCCACGAATCAATCGTTCACCTATGCTCTATTAGAGGAATGATTTGAGTTGAATTGATATTTCCATTGGAGTGACCCCTAGGACTAGCCAACACTTATTTCCCATTCAAATTTCACCACAAAACAAACCACAAACCAACTCCAACAACAAATGATTTTACACTTTTCTTACACCAAAATCACCTTCATGATGATACAACTCATTCCCTGAGGAGACGACATTGGAATACCACCAAGTAAAACACGACCTGCAAAAGTCTTCTTGCGCTTGGGAAGCACTTTTGTTCATTCACATCCCACATTTTTAACATTCCATTTCCCCATTTTCTTGCCCTTTCTTTTGAAATCATCCCTAAGGGAGAGTGACACTTCCCTTCATCCATACACTATACATTGTTAAGGGATGGTTTTTAGAGGATAGGAAACAACAAGGTTTTATACCAAGCAGAGACGAAGGACCTGCTCAGTTCTGCAAAAGAGTGGATGAAGGAAGGCTTGATCTTGGAGAACCACTGGCGGGCAGACCTCTTCAAGGTGGTAGGGAAAGCTCTGCACATAACCTCCTCAGGCACATTATGGAGTTGCATGAGGGATTTGTAGGTGTCCAGGTGGTCGAGGGGGTCCTTGGTGCCGTCGAAGATCTCGATGGTAGGCATCTTGAACTTCGAGGGCAAAGGGTAATTGAAAATATCATCAGTAAAAGGCGTATCAGTACGTCTTACCACGTAGTCCACGGCTTTAGGTGCCTGTGCCTTGATGGCGTTGAGGGCATCATCGAGTTGGTTCTGCACCTCTCTAATCTTCTCGTTCCACTGGTTGGTGATTGAGGTCCAATAGTTACATTTATTATGGGGAAAGATTAATTATTTAGTCATGAAAGTATGATAAATATGGTTAATTATTTAAAGAACAGGTGCTATGCTAATTGTGTGTATTTTGCAGAGGAATAACATAAAATTGGAAGAAAGTAAGGAGAGATGAAGCATAGATGAGGAAAAGATGTACTGGAATACGCATCCGGACAGGACAACCCCACGCATCCGGACGCAAGTGACAGAAAGGCAAGAAGCTGAGGAAAGAGTATACTGGAAGTTGGGTCCGAACGGTTGAAGAACACGCGTCCGGACGCGTGTGTTGATCTGCCAACGCCAGATTAAGAGTTTCACTGCAAGACAAGTTTCTTTGGGGAATAAAATTATAAATAGGAGTTGAAGATCTTGTAATTAGGACCTTTTTTGTTTTAAAGAATTATTTTCTCTTAGTTTACTTTTGGTAGATCATGTCTGGCTAGAAGGCTAAACTAGGGCTAGGGGAAAACCTCTCAATGAAGTACGGTAACGTCATTGATTCTGATTTGAATGATTTATGAGCTTTTGTTAATTTAACTTCTGATCTTTTAGCAAAGTTTTTGCTCTGTAAAAATCCTTGAGTTGTTGTGTCATGTACATCAATTGCTTGAATTTCCCTGCGAGTAAATAACTGGTTATTCTACGCTTGAGGTAATTATCATTATTTCATAAAATAATATAATTGGACGGTTATTTAGGTTCCTGAATAATCCGTTGATTATAACTTTTGGTTTTCTTACTTGATTTGTTTCTTGAATCAACCGACATCTGATTCTTGTTTCAAGTTAAGGTTTGATTCTTTAATCGTTATTGTATGGAATTGAGAGGGAGTACCTGATGCTCTAGTATATTTTTTATCTTGTTTTAATTACTTAAATCAATTTTCTTCACTCAACACATCTCTGAACTGATCATCCATTTTTAAGTTTGTTTTAGTTTTTGTGAAATTGCTTTCTTGTTACAATTCCTTGAGGGTTCGACCTCGGTATTCCGAGAATTATATTACTTCGCTCAACCTGCACTTGGGTTTACATAATTAAAGTTGAAGCAGGGACATCTTCAGTCGGATGATGGTTCTGGCTTTCGTGGTCGCCGTATTGGCTCTCGCCGTCTTCGTTCTAAAATGGAAACTGATGATGCACAAAATTGTCTTGTGCAAGATCAACAGTCAAGAATGTATAAGGGTATAATTAATGAGCAATTAACAAGCAATCAATGACAATCAAGGAATTAAAACGATAAACAATAGATCAACACAAGGATGTATAGTGGTTCGGTCTTGGATGACCTACTCCACTTTCGGGAATGGCAACGGTGGCCTAGTGTTCTTTATTGATGAATAAGAGTCGCCGGAGGGATGTTCTCCGGGAGTATTACGGTGCTTGGGGAAGAGAGAGAAAGAGCAATGTGTGTAGTGAAGTATGTGAGATATTGGAGGCGTGCCCTTATTCTTGAGAGGGCTTACATTATATAGCTAGGGTAAGGCGGTGAGGCGGTGACGTGAGGAAGAGGTCTTCCACTATTTCGGTAAGTGCAATCTTAGTAGGAATAGATCTCTTTGACAAGCACAGTTAAGGTAGGAATAGATCTCCGTATCCCGATATTCTTTCTTTGTGCTCCTATTCAGTCGGAGGAAGATCCTGATCTAGACTGGGCTCGATCATCTTCTTAAACTTGGACTTAACTTGAGCAGGCCTGGACTTGTATTGGAGTACCAAAGTCAAGAGGAGTGGAGAGGAGGAGGCGCCCAAGGGACCTGCGCCCAAGGGACCTGTGCCCAAGGGACTTGCCCAGCGGCGCCCAAGTGCAGCCATGCATGGAGCCCAAGGGCTGCCATGGGCGGCGCCCAAGGGGCCTGCCTAGGTGGCGCCCAAGGGTTGCCATGCCTTCCTGCTTTGGGCATTGGCCTTGGTGCTTTGGGTGTTGACCTCTTGATGCCTTCTCTTTGTTTGGGCTCTTCTTTGGGCTTTCTCAGTTTATTTTCATTGGGCTCGGCCCAGGCAAATTTGGGCTCGTCAGAAACAAATCCTAATTTTAGGAAAGTTTCTAAAAACAAATAAACACACGTCTAATTAATTAAGAAAATTGACATGCTTTAGGCATCAAATAACTCTAGAATATTCCTAATTAAAATCTCACCATAACAAAATAATAAAAATAGAAAATAAAATATGAAAAATAGTAATTCTTGTTCTACATCATACCCTCCCTCTTAAAAAAAATGGTCCTCGAGTTTTCATGGTTTGAAACAATTTGATACGTTGTCGTTTGTCTGCATCCACTTTGTACTCCAGATTGATCATCTCAGACACATCCTTGCGTAGATCTGTTACACCCTCAAGAACTGATAAAATAATCTTCCATTCAACATCCTTTGGTAACCTTAGCATGGACTTGAAAATTTCTTGAAGAACATCTGACAACTCAAAATTATTAGGGTACAATAGAAATTGAAAGTCAAAAAAACCAAGAAGATGTGGACCAACGAATTCTTCATGTGGTAAATTCTCATTCTTCTCAATTTCAAGTTTACTATCCTTGAGAACTATGTTAACAAAGGAAAAAATGTAGCTCTCATTTTTATCACCAGGACCAACAATTTCAAGCTTCTTGTCTTTTGGCTCTGTAGCCTTTTCGTCCATGTGATGATGCTCATAAACATCCAATTGTTTTCCAACAAGAGGAAAAGTCTCATTAATGCCTAAAACTCCAATAGCATAACAAGATTGCACATCGCTACAAACCAAAGAAATACGTGGTTCATGGAAATCAACTAAAACTTTGTTGTTTTTATTGTCCTCAAAACTCATAATATCACATGTGTAATTTTTTTCAAGTTTCTCATGTTGACAACCTTCAAGAGGCTCCCCAACATCACTATAAGTATACTCGATCTCTTGACTAGGTTCATTATTTTCCATTTTAATTTTCTGATCCAACAAAGTAGTTGAAAACTCCACACTAACCATATTTCGATATGAGACTTGAGTCACAAAATAATCATTATAATCTGAAAAAGTTTGTCTCATAGATTGATATGCACTATATTTGTATCCTTCGTTCTCATCATAATATGACGGTGCAAATCTTTCTTTTAACAAGAGTTCCATCTTTTGCTAAGAAGGAACTTTGGATTTCTGTTAACTTGCACGTGATAATTTCACATGTTCCCACCACTAATAAGCCATGCACTTCCATTTGTATGCCACTAAACCTACTTTTATTTTTTCAGGAATTTCATGATAATCAAAGAATCGCTCAACTTTGACCAACCAATCTAAAAATTCTTCTTTATGACGTAACCATCAAAACATGGTAGGTTAAATTTTATAAATAAAATTCTAGAATCATAATCATGCCTTCGATGATATCTAGCATAATCATAGCTATCAAACATACATATACAATACTTATCATCATCAACAAAACTAGAATCATATATATGTTGTCGTTTACAGAGGATAGGATTGAGATCTCGAATAGGTTGAATATGAGCCCTATCGTTGTTGCAAACTGTATTCCAATCTGGATCCTAGTTCGTTCCAAACGTTGATCGAGCAACCGGATCATGGAACTTTTGATAGGCTTGCTGGGACGAATGCCAAGAACTAAAGAAGTTGGCTCTTGGAATAACCCTTTCCACATAATCACCGTTACTAGAAAAGTTGTCACCACTTCGCTGAGTAGAAATCATGTCAGGTCAGTCAAGGCTCTAATACCAATTGACGCAGTGGAACAAAAAAACACGAAGAACACTACGATTCTAAGTGTAAAGAACACACACTCTGAATCCACAGAGAAAATCACAAGAGAATAACCCTAAAAAAATGTATATTATTCAATCAACTGCCTAGAATCGTAATACATATGACAATTTATAGGAAAAATTAAAATCCTAAGTTTTTCAAAATGGAAACAAATCTTAATCTTAGGAAAGTTTCTAAAAACAAATAAACACATGTCTAATTAATTAGGAAAATTGACATGATTTAGGCAACAAATAACTCTAGAATATTCCTAATTAAAATCTCACCCTAACAAAATAATAAAAATAGAAAATAAAAATAAAGTATGAAAAATAGTAATTCTTATTCTACATCAGAACTGATGTAGAACAAGTGGCTGCTGATTACTTGGAGCAAGAAGACTGTCGTGTGTCTAAGGCCCAAAGAAAAGTAAAAAGGTGATAATAGAGGCAAAATGACGCGGACTCTGAATTGATTGAGACCAGTGGTATTTAATTTAGATCGGGCCAACAATCACGACTCATGGCTTTGTCATGAGCTCCTTCAGTTTTGAGTCGAATTCTATTATTTAGGCCCTCAAAACACCGTTTTTGCTATTTTAAGAAAGAATTTAGAAACTAATAATAAATCATAGGAGATTCTGAATTCAGTATCGTTAGTTGGGTTGGATTCTAGATGATACGTGCTTTTATATTAATTAATTAGATTGTAATTTTCTGTTTTTGGTAATTTTAGTATAGTTAGAGATTTTACCTTTATTATGGGAACGATTATGATTTTGGCAGTTCCTATATATATTCTCGTATGTAATACGGATTATTTATTGAATATATACATTTTTTCAAAGTTATTCTCTTATTACTTTCTTTGTGGATTCAAAGTCTTTTTATTCTATACACTTAGAATCGTAGTGTTCTTGGTATTTTTTTGTTCCGCTGCGTCACTTTCCCAACTCCAACGAGCCCCTATCCCCTTCCTCTACTCCAGCAGCCCCCTTCCTAAACACCAACGCCCTCTTTCCCCCAAACCCTATTCTCCAACTTAGGTGGTAACCCTACCCTCATCCCCATACCCAACGTTGGCACTATACATCAACCCGAATATCTACATCCAGCAGCCCATCACCTCCATACCCAACATGACTTTATTCAATCACAACTTAGTGATGCCTCATCAGAGACCGAACCAACAACACTACCCCCAATGTCGATTAGCGACAAAAATCAACACCTCATAATTCTTTATCGGCATCGCAACAACTGTGCACTCAATCACACCATCCCTAGACACCAGCCAACCAAAGAAAAAGACAAAATTTGTGGAAAAAGACAAAGAGTATAGGCCGTTGTGAATTCTCCAACCACTACCCAGCCCTCATCACCGCTGCAATTGTAACACAACCACCACCAACAAAAGTTTCATTCCCCCAATTTAACACACAGCCCCCAATAGAACTCCGATTCTACACGATCCACTTCAAGTCGATTAAAAGCCCAAATAAAGCTATGGACTAACTCCGATTCAACCACGGTCTTGAACGGAACTCTGACGAAGGGAAGGAAAGTGAAAATGTTATGGTTTGCATTCATTTTCATTCGAGCCTTGCTGTCTCTGATGGGGTGGGCTTACTTGTAATGAAGGGGTAAGCGAGGGTGGTGGGATCGATTGGAAGGGCGAGGGTGGTTTGGATCAATTGGCGGGGACCTATGGTTAAGGAAGGGGATAGGCTACTGAAGGGTTGCTGCCTGAGGAGGGATTGAGTGGACGAGATTTAGTATCTGGGAAGGATTGGAAAGAAGGGATGGGTGTTGAGATATGTTGCAAATTTTATTTTTGTTAGAAGACAGAGGAATTAAAAGGGTAAATCTATCTTTTGAAGGATATCAAGATGACTTCAAACTCACGTGGACAACTATTGTCAATATTTGACGGCAATAGTTAACGGCAATGAGAAAATTGGTGTAATTTTAAACTCGATGGGGGTAAATTGTTTAAATTGAAACCATGAGGAGTTAATGAAAATATAACCTAAATTTAGAGGGGAAATTTTGTAATTAACCCCTATATTTGTTTAGAAAAAAATAAGAAGTGATGATGTATGAACTCAAAGCGTGAGGGGGATGTTTAAGCTGAAGAGCTAAAGGCTTTTGAATAGTAGTGTGTGCAAGTAATTTAATAGAGGTGAGATCAATCTGATGATTATGTCTAATGACTCTGAGATGTGTTATAGTAATTGGAAAATAGGGGTAAAAGCTGAATAAGGGAAAGAATATACTGGCTATAGTGGTTCAACAGCTGAAGAGCTTAACTAATCCACTCTAATAAAGTCTCTTACTCCTTTGATGTACCGTATATTACTTGGGAAAGAAGATAGGGCTATACTTTTGCGCAATTCGTTGGATTTTTCTAGATGTCTTTTCATGGTGAAGGCCCTTTTATTTGTACCCATAGGTTGGGTGGTCCCTATGTCATCATCATATGGTCATCAAGTTTGTTATGATTTTGCTGAAGGAATATTAGGTCGTTAGAGGCTACATTCCCTAGGTGTGACGTGGATTTCTAGAACATGTTGAGGTGGCCTCATGATCCATCCTTGTGATTGGACGCGTTATGATCTTCAATGTCTCTAGAAGAGTCTATTAAGAGGTCGTATTGCTTTGGAATAACCTCCTGTTGTGGTCTCCTTGTCACGTAGCGTAGACAACCTAGGCACCTATACTAGAGGTCGTTCCTGGTCGATCTAGGTTCCTTTAACTCAAGATGTATGTGAGTGACCTTGGCTTTCCTTCCGAGGATGGATGCTTGGACACAAGGGCAGGGAATACACCTCATCTGTAAGCTCCTTTCAAGGCCCGTTGTCTAGATCCCTTTTTATTTACTTATGATGTCATTTTTGGGTATCATCAGTTGCCCCCAGTCCTGAACTCGACCTGCCTATCTTGGGTGTAGCTCGGGACTGAGCTCTTTGTCATCTTGAGGTATTTCTGTTCTTTATATGCAGCTCAGGATGCTTAGGATGGTTGAAAAGATGTGACAAGATGGTTTCACTGAGATCACGATATCGTGCAGGCGTGAGGCTATGCCTTGTAATTCGGGTCATGCTAGTTACATAATGTCACGTGGAGCGGCGTGCAGACGCATTTAATGTGTACGGAGATAGAAAACTGCCAAAATATTTTCTTTTGAAACCCCTTTCAATTCAATTTCTCTCTTTACCAAAACTCTTCAACTCCCAAACCCTTTCTTTCCCAAATCTTCTGCGATTTTCGGAGTGCTAGGAATTCATCGAGTGTTGTTGTGAGGAGCTCGACTCAACGGAGGGTTCCCCCTCTTCTCCTCACGAATGCACCCTAGGAGAGGGCTTCTAGTCAGGGTAAGAGAAAGAGGGCTCATAAGAAGAGGGCTACCAAACCTTCTCAAGTTTCTCCCTTAGGTTCTAAATCTTCTCGAGTTTCCCCTTCAGGCAAGGTCAGCACCTCAGGCAGATTCGGAGATTTGTAGGGGTTTTTCGTGCCTCTTTCCCAGAGCCGTGTTACTGAGTGTAGGCTCCAGTCCTTGATTAGCCGCTACTAATTTCTTGTTGGCGTCACAATTTACACCCCCTCGGACATAGATCGTTGTAACGTCTATCTGAATGGAAGACCTGCTTCTTCATTTCAGCATTTGAGTCAGGTTTCAGGTTTCCCTTGCATCATTTCCTAAAAAAGTGTTCTTTGCTATGTCAACAGTTGCCCCTTGGGGATGTCTCCCAACTTTTGGGGGACATTAGTTGTCCTTCTTGTATTCTTGAGAGAGAACGACCTAGGCCGAACTCCTTCCATGGCCGAGCTCCTCCACTTCTTCAACGTCAAGTGTTCCCCAACGGATGGCTTCTTCTACATCTCTAAACGTGTCAATGCCCATTCCATAGTCACAGGTGCTCCTTCTTCTCAGAAAAATTGAAAAGAGCACTTTTTTTATGTTTCGGGTGATTCTTGGATCCGAATGATACTTCTGATGATCTTCGTTTCCCCCAGCTCTGGGGGGAGCCCAGTAATTTGAGTGAGTGTCTGTCATCTAGCAAGGTTTTCTTTTTGGCACGACTTCCTTTCTCTAATGTTAATGGAAATTTTTTATTTTTTACTTGAAAGAACGTCGACTTGAGCTGACTCCCATTAAAGAGCTTAGGGTTGTGAGGATAGAGAAGTGTGAGACGAGGACTATCAAGGAGCTCATTTCTACTGAGAAGCTAGTGAAGCATGGCTTTGGGCCTTCCGTGTCCAAAAAGCTTCTAGTTCCAGTCTGAAGACCTATCCCCTCTGAGGACGAGGACTTAACTCCTAGAGATCAACAAGAACATATTGGTATGAGCTCAACACTTGTCTTATTTTTCATTTTGATTTTTGTTTCTCCTCTTACTTTCCTGATCTCATTTCTCGTTCTCTACAGATATTGACCCCATGGCACCTGAACTGGATGAGATTCAAGAGGCGAGAAAAAAAAAAGTCTGACCAAGCCCCTTGACCCCACGTCTCCCCTCAATACTAGATTTAAGGTCCCTAGGATTGAGAAACTCCCGATCTCCCTAAGGGAGATCAGACTTCTGAGGTAACTTCAACTATGACGGGGGTTCAATAGCTTCTAAGGAGCTCAATGGTCCTCTACTTCTACCATCGCTGGTCCTCGAGGTCATTTCGACCAATGAAGGAGGTCTACCTATTATTAATCCACGTCTTGCTGCTACCAAAGAATTTGGTGCTCCTCCAACTCTTTCAGCATCAACCTTTATGGTTATTCCAGTTGTTCCTCTAAAGCCGACCTCCACCCCTCCTACAATAGATGAGGGTCCTGTCTTAAGCAACACTTGCCTAGCAGCTTCCAAGTTGTTGGGTATCTTGCCACGATCGAACATCCAGAGGTCAGTTTCTCTTAATGCTAAAGGCGAGGATGCGAACGCCCTTTACGATCTTATAGCAGTATTTACTCTATTTTTCTTTTCTTTCAAGCTCTTGCCTTCCCTTTTCTCATTTATTACTCTCTTATTTCATCTTTTACTTCTTATAGGCTGATGTTCATATCAGTGCCCTCCCGGTGAGATTTAAGGGGGCAAAAAAGGTCGTTGATGAGCGATTATCTGGCCTGGCCAATGCACAAAAGAAGGCGGAGGAGAAAACCTCCCAAATTGCTCTGTTGAAGTCTTCAAAGAGTACTCTAGAAGACAAGCTGAAGGAAAGGGAGGCAGAGTTAAGCTAGATAGGTGGTGTTGCGGACTCTACCAAATCTAAAAAAGAAATAGCCGAGCAGGAGGCATCTGAGTTAAAACTGGAGCTCGAGGGTTTGAGGTCCTCCCTAAAGACCAAGGATCAGGAGATAGGCAAGCTAAAGTTGGAGCTCAAGGGGTTGAAGCCTACTCTGAAGGCAAAGGACCAGAAAATTAAGGATCTGAGGGTGGAATGTGCTTATAACTACGCCAGTGGCTATAAGGACTTCAGAGACCAGGTCATAGAGAAGTTCACTGATCTGGATTTCGATTCTTTCATTCCTCCTCTGCCTATAGGGTCAGCTGGAAAAGCTAGTCAGGGTCAAGCTGAAGGAGATCCAGAGAAGTAAACCTCTGATGCTGAACTTCCCCTTGATACCTAAACTGCTCATGCTACACCTGAAAGGTCTGAGCATCAAAATGAGGGAGATGACTTAGCAAGTTGATGTGTCAGCTTCAAAGGACTCTTCATGCTTTCATTGTTTTGGGAATCGTAGTTTCCTTTTTTTTTTTTTTGAACTTGTAACTCTTCCTTTTTTCTGTAATGGAACTTGCATTTCCTTTTTTTTTTCCTTGGGCAAGAAGTTTCTATACATCCTTGCCCTTTCACTTGTTGAAAGGCGAATGCCTTGTACCAGTGATATCCTTTATGATTCTAACCACTGAGTCCCAGCTCTGGGTAGCCCTTGGACTTAGTGGCTTAGAATTTGGCTAGACTATGTGAGAGCTAAAAAATTTATAAGCTGGTAAGCTTATCTCAAGTATGAGTTGAAGAGTTCACCTTTAGCACTCAACTGAAGACTTTCATAAGCTGAGAAGCTTATCTTAAGCATGAGCTGAAGAGAAATTTTTGTGTGCCCAAGAATTTGGCAGCACGTTGAAAATTTTCATTTTATACTTACTGAAGTGTATATGCCCTACTTCAGTGGAGCTTCTATTTGTCTGAGTTGCTTTGTGACGGTTATTGAAAAGATACGACTTTAATAGTTGGTACCTGTTTACGTTGTAAAACTGTCTTGGAGCTGAATAGGTGCCTAGGGTTGTGTGTCGATTCCTCTCCTCAATGCTAGTAGGTTCATCATAATTGTTTCCTATTTATTACACGTCCATTAAATCGAATGACTCTAGGGAAGGTGAACCTTCGTCTTCTTGGCTTTAAAAGTGCAAGTGTCCCTTCACACTTGTTCTTATCTTGCAATCTGTTTGTCTAGACAAATTTCTTCTGGGTGATCTTCTTTCTCCTTTTTCACAACATGAATGTCCTTCTTTCCTCAGAGTTTAGAAGGTGTGATTTTTTTTCCTTGGAGGATCCGAGTTGGGCTTCCTTTATAGTTACCAGTAACATTTCTGAGCTCAAGGCGGAGGCTATTAGGGAACGCTATAGGTTCCCCGCTAGCATCACTTTTCACGCCCGTATTGAACATCAACCCTGTAACCTATATTCGGGAGGAAGGTCTGCTTTTGAGGCTGGACTTAGGTTCCCGATGTCTTCTTCTCTCAGACAAATTTTCCACTTCTTTAACATGTGCCCCTCTAAACTTTCGTCGGAGGGGTGGGGACTTTTGGTGGGGTTTTTCATTTTTTGGTGCCTGCATGGCAATGATAATTTTTCTTCATTTCCTAATTTTCTTCATTTCTTTCGTCTAGTTCCCGCTTATTCTCTTGGCTTTTATTACTTTGCTTGGAGAGATCGGGTGCCTGAACTGGTTCTAGACCTTCTTGTCCCTTCAAAAGGTTGGGTCCACCGCTTCCTCTTCATCTCCGGGGACGCTTGGGAATTCGAGGGGGAGGTTGTTAAGGATCTTCGAGTTCCCCGTTACTGGGGCATCCCTCAAATATGGGTAATTGTTTGTAGACCTTTCTACTTCTGACATCAGGTCTCCTGCTTATTAGTGAGCTAACCTTCACTATTTGGGATTTTGCAGAAGAGGTCCTCGAGCTGCCTCCAACTGAGCATGTTAGGATCCTCGGTACTACTATACATGCACTGTGGTCCTTTAGAGACTTGGGTACTGCTCAGAACCTTCTAAGGTTCAGGTTGGGGCTTGCCCCTGTCCTAGAGGTCACAGTGGAAACTTCAGGTGACAGGAAAAGAGCTGGAGAGGAGAATGCTCCTTCCTTTGGGAAGAGGCTATGACAGTCATCATCCTCATCTATTCCTTCTGCCAACTCTAAAGATGAGAGTTATTCTATGTCTGAGATCATCTTGAAGCACGAGTTGGTCCTGAAGAAGGGAGAGCTTCTTCTTGTTGAGCTTGCGAGGGACAAACTAGCTAGGGAGAACGCCATGTTGAAGTTGCAGTTAGACAAGTTGAGGAGAAAAGGAATTGGGCCTCAAGCCAGCAAGTTGTAGTCTGTTGCACTCTTTTTTTTTTTTTTTTGGTAATCTCTTTCAGAAATGAAATATACAACTTTTTTTTTTCTTCTTGTGCTATATATTGATATTTGTCCTGCATGTGTGCCCTGCCCCCAATCAGCTATTGAGAGGCGTTAGCCTTGCAGTAGTGATTCATTGTTTATAGTTTTAGTGACTAAGTCTCAGCTCCTGGTGGCCCCTCGGACTTTAGTAATTAAAACTTATCTTGCACAAGCTGAGAAGATCTATAAACTGAAGAGCTTATCTAGATCATGAGCTTAAGAGCTCATCTTTAGCACAAGCTTCAGCTCTATAAGCTGAAAAGCTTATCTAAAGAATGAGCTGAAAAACTCATCTTTAGCACAAGCTGAAAAGCTTTATAAGTTAAAGAGATTATCTAAAGCATGAGTTGAAGAGCACATTTTTAGCACGAGCTTAAAATCTCTATAAGCTGAAGAGCTTATCTGATGCATGAACTGAAAAGCTCATTTTTAGCACGATCTGAAAAAGCTCTATAAGTGAAGATTTTATTTGAAACATGAGTTGAAGAGCTCATCTTTAGCACGTGTTGAAAAAGCTCTGTAAGTTGAAGAGCTTATCTGAAGCATGAGTTGAAAAGCTCATCATTAGCACGACCTCAACACTTGGAAAAATTTTGGTACTCAAGAATCTCGATATCAAGATTTTGCAAAAATGTCATTCACTTCAGAAATTCATAATCGCCCTCTAAGAAGAAGTGTTTACAAAATTTAAAGCTAGGAGTATCCAACCTGACCAGACTATTAATACAATTTCTTTAGGTTGTCTACGTTCCATGAATGAGCTAGGTTTTCCCCCTCTTCAGTCTACAACTCATTATTGCTAGGCCTGGTGACCTTTTTCGCTATATAAGGTCCTTCCCAATTGGGGCCCAATTTTCCATGCCTAGGGGTCTTTCCTTGCTGGTAACAGTTTTTTCAAGACGAGATCCTTAACTTTGAAGCTTTTACCTCTGACCCTTGTTTGACTCTTTGACTTCTTAATTATACTTGCTTCCCTTACTCAATTTAGCCTCTGCACTTTTGATCCTCTCAAACTTCAGTATTTATGCTTGAAACCCTACAAAATATATAAATTACATATTAACCCAAATACTTTATAAATTAATCACTTTAACCTAATTTACTCACACAATTAACCTTAAACCCTAATTCATTTACGCACTATTTAGGGTTAATCACACCCTCCAACCAAACATTACTAGTCCCTAGTAATAAAACAAATAAAATAAAACCACTTTCATAGATTTCACGATTGCATTTAACCTATGCAACAAGCCATGAAACCCCTATGTGATCCCTAGTGGACGAGTTTTGTCTCGTAAAGGTTTCCAGTGAAGATACCTACAAACTTCAATGGTTAGGATTACATAATCTATATTTTCCACAAGTAAGATTAAATCACCATTCTATTCTATTATCAGGATATTTCTCCTCCCTTGATCACTATAAGAGTAACACACATTAATTGTAACACTATTCCACATATTTTCAGAAAAACTCGTGTGTGCAGAGATTTCTCTATTTCAAAACACTTAAGAAATATCACAATCCTTCATTCTGCTGTACAAGAATTAGCCTCGATGTCAATTCTTTACTGGAAATCACTCAACAAAGAATACACTCAAGTTTTAGTGACTATCACTCAAAAATTACATGTGATAAGAATATTGTTATCAAAGCAAGATAATAGCACATGTAATATTCCAAAAAAAGGTTATTTGAACAAAATTAGAAATTAGCATAATCTCATGAAAGAATATTAACACTGTATCAAACAACATTATCAACACTCTCCCTTTTTAATGAATAGGTGGAAATACTACATATGTATGAGTTCTGGAATCAAAAAAGACTTTATTAGGGTTATAATGTGGTTGAGGGTATTGGGTTTAAGGAACGACGTCAAAGGTATTCAAAAAGCTATCATTTTCGATTAGTGTAGCACACATGTCTCCTTTTTTTTTCTGAACTTTTACACATTGTATTTCCCATTTCACCTTTTCATCATATTTTTGCAATTTCTTGGCTATTTTCTTTCTTTGTTTCCTTGATTTTTTCCTTTCCTTGTTCTCTTTTGTCTCTTTCACAGCTTCTTTTCTCTGTCCTTTTTCTTTTCTTTCTTGAACCGTAGTTAGAATTTTCTTTTCTCCGTTTTCTGTATAATGCTTTATCTAGGAGAGGGTGCAAGAAAATTATATAGCAAGGGTTGGATAAATATTTTTTTTTTTGTGGCTCGGTTAATGCATGGGTTAAAGAAAAGAAATTATATTTTTTTAGGCTCAATCACGGCTTGCTAGGGATATGGTTTTACAAAAGAAATGCTAAGGCTTAAAATAACATCACAAATAACCTAAGATCATTTTCCAGAATTCATACACCTACATAATTTCAAGTTCCAATTTAAGCGAAAATGCTAACCATGTTATTCAATGAGTTCTAATCAAAACAAATTTAATGAGATTATTCAAAGAAATATTACCGCTTAACCGAAAATTCTTACTTGAGTAAATGTGAAAAATCTCTTCAAGGAGGATTGTCTCAAAATCTGCATACAGGTTTACATCTCCACTATATATGTAAGCTTTATAAAGGATCGTAATATTTCAAAAAGTTTTCAAAATAAGAAATTTTTACGTGCTCAGAATAATGAGTTTCTATGAGAATATAGAGATAGTGTACAAACAATGTATGAAAATCCCATGTAATCTGGTTAGGGTTATTCCTGCAACGCATTTAGAATGATAACATAATTCTTATCGTGAATCATATGAAATAAGTATCCTAACACAACAAAATTTTAAGCAAAACCATCAACTAACGAAATTAATTAAAAACCAACTCAAAACTGCTATTCAAAACATAAAACTAAAATAAAGTGCATAAGTAAAAAGTTCGGTAATTGAAAGAGCATAGAAACTTCAGAAACTCCAGTCACTAAGCTGTTGGGCCACCATTGTATTGTCCTCAAAATAGCCTCAGGATCTCATTCTAATTTTCTTCATAGCTAGTCATCCCTTGATCTAACTGAGTGATGCGAGTCTCTAATCCCAATAGAATCTGGCGGTCAGTCCGATCATCAACAGGAATATAAGGCTGCTCTTCTGGTTGCTGGGGCTCCTCCGGTGGCTAAAAGTCCGCACCTTCTGGGAAAGAATCTACTTGCGATTTTGGTGGTGCTTCATGTGGCTCTTCTGTCCACCCTCCATGGCTTTTCTTTAACAAGATTTTATCTAATGGTGCCAAATGCTCCACCATTGGCCATGTTGGATCTACAATTACTCCTTTCATCCTACATAACTTAGATACTAGAACAGCAAATGAGAGTGAGAGCTTCTTAGTCTTAACATTTACCATCATTTGATCCATTATCAGTGTTGGCAAATCAATAGTGTGTCTCATTCCGAAAGCATACAGAAAATATGCTCTCTCAGTGTAGATTTAGTTTTTCTGAGATTGGGGCAACAAATTGTTCACAGTTATCAAATTTAGGATCTTGTATTTGTCAGTTAAGTCCCATTTCTTAATATACTTATTCGGTCTACCCAGACATACTCCAGATTCCTTCCCAGTCAACTCAATCCCAATGATAGTCATGTCAGGCAATGTGGTATAGGGATATTGGGGATGCTGATGCCTTGGCATAAGATTCAAAAAATTAGCAATGGTAGCCGGTGTAACTTGAAACACAACTCCCCTAACATAAACACGAAATTGCCTTGGCCCAGTTTCCTTTGCATTACTGTAAAACTCCCAGACTAAGCATTCATATGCAGGACCTACCAATTTCACATAATTAATCCAACCCCGTGCTGCCAGATTTTGCCTAATCCCGATTTGTTCAAAATCCTCATATACCACAGGTCTTTCAGCAATAATGGCTTAGAATAAAAATAAGTATCATACCAAATTTGCTGATCATTTCAAACATAGCAGTGTCGAATACATTTTGACCCGGGGGTTGTTTCTTTTGCTGCAAGACTACTTCAAGCAGTGGAGAGGCTCCTCGCCTTGCTCGACTTGATGAGGCTCTTGTTCTTGCTCTTGGATCCATGGATTCTTGGATTTCTTGCTCTATATGAGATTTGAAGGATTTTTTATCGATAAAAACCTGTAAAAGGTTATGGGTAAGTGATTAATCGGAGTAGAATTGAAGAAAAGTTTATGGGTGGAGTGAATCTGAAGAGAGAAGGTAAAGAAATCTAAGGGTTTTCGAATTTTCTGCTGCGAGGGAACTGCTGGACTATTCAATTTCGCGCACTGGGGACTTTATACTGGCCAGTACCATACAGACGCTATTAGCACCGTCCGGATGGTGCTAATCCTCTGGAATTCTGCTTATGCTTTCAGCAGCTGACCCTTGATCTCCTCTTGGTTTCTAGCTTCAGTGTTTACCCTACAATTACAGGTAATCAGTTTAAATTCAAACTTTTACACATTTAACTATCTAATATACTTAAATTCTTAAATTAATACATTAAATCATCCTATATTTACATACATTCATATAAATCCTAAATTATACATCTTTGATCATCAGTAAATTTAATCAGAGTCTTCTAAATCAAGAACATCAGTGAACCGACTAATTTCCTGTCGCACATAGCTTGAAAACATGGGACTGGAATAGGATGGCATCTCAGAATAATCCTTACTTTGCTCATACTTAATCCAGTCGAGACGATCTAATACTTGACCTGAAATTGGTTCGGCACATTGGTTAAATTCTCTCATATACATCAATTGACCACACTTTACACAACCGCCGAGTCGATTTGCTCGTCGGCATTTGACAAATGAACTTTTTTCGCATAAAGATTTTGCTTGACTACCAAAAATTTCAAACTTTCTTACAACCTTTACTTTTGCTATGATCAAAGAATGTATATCTTTCGAAAAAATATGTAACATACCCAAACTAAACCAAAAAAGTTTTTCATCCATTTTTTGAAATATTTTTGAAAAGTTTTGAAAAAAATTAGAAAAGACTCATTATCCGGTTCTTTAACGTCTACCAATCACAAAGACGAACATGAATTGTTCCCTCCCCCAACCTAAATTTAACATTTTCCTCAATGTATGGCATTATAAAGTAAAATTATAGACAATTGCTAATAAGATCTGAAGGCGAGACAAATCCATAGTGCAAAACCCTAATCTGTAAAAGCAAACAGCAAATAGTTAGTACAATTATTTACAATCAAACACTTATACTTTTCAAGGCACATATTTTGGTTCCATTAACTGAATGGAATCCATATTTTGAACAAATCCATCATTATATGGCTTAAGCCTTTGACCATTCACTTTGAAAATATTTCTAGTTAATGGATTTTCAATTTCAATTGTCCCATGTTCAAAATCTTTTTTAACAATATAAGAGTTTGTCCATCTTGACCTTAACTTTCCAGGAAATAGGCGGAGCCTTGAATTATATAATATGACTTTTTGAGAGGGTTCAAAGGACTTTCGCTCAATATTCTTATCATGAATTATTTTCATTATGGACTTGAAAATCTTTGCATTTTCGTATGTTTCATTTATCAGTTCTTCCAATTTATTAATCTGAAGTTTGCGAGATGCACTTGCTTTGTCAATATCAAAATTCATCATTTTGATTGTCCAGTATGCTCGATGTTCCAATTACACAAGCAAGTGACATGGTTTACCATAAACTAGCCAATAAGGAGACATTCCCAAAATAGTTTTGTAAGCAATACGGTAAGCCCAAAGTGCATCAATTAGTCTTAAAGACCAATCTTTGCGATCTAGATTGACTGTTCTTTCTAAAATATATTTTACCTCCATATTCAACTTGTCCACTTGTCTGAGGATGATAAGGGTCATATATTTTGTGGGAAATCAAATAATTTTCATTAGGTTTTCAAAAAATTTATTACAAAAATGTGTTCCCCCATCACTTATAATGGCTCGAGGAATTCCAAATCTAGATAAAATGTTTTCTTTTAAAAACCTGATCATCGTACGATAATCATTGTTTCGACAAGGAATTGCCTCTACCCATTTGGAAACATAATCAACGGCAACCAAAACGTACAGATGTCCAAAAGATGGGGGAAATGGTCCCATATAATTGATGGCCCAACAATAAAAAATTTTAATAATCAAAATAGGTTTCAAATGCATCATATTTATTTTTGAAATATTCTCCATTCTTTGACATCTATCACAATTTAGACAAAAGACATGTACATCTTTAAAAATGGTGGGTCAGTAAAATCCACACTGCAAAATTTTAGCAACAGTTTTCTTTGAAGAAAAATGCCCTCCACAAGCTTCAATATGGAAAAATTAAATGATCTGACCGATTTCATGATTGGGTACACAACGTCTTATTATTTGATCTTTGCAGTATTTAAACACATAGAGATTTTCCCAAAAGAAATTGCGTACCTCTCTTAAAAAATTCTTCTTGTCGGTCCAGGTATAATGAAAAGGAATAATACATGTGGCTAAATAATTGGTTATACATGCATACCATGGTACTTCTGTTATGCAAATAATTGTTCATCTGGAAAAATTTCTTTGATTGGTATTGACTCTTCCTTTGTATCATAATTTAGTTTTGAGATATGATCAGATACCACATTTTCAACTCCTTTCTTGTCTTTGATGATAAGATCAAATTCCTGAAGCAGCAGTATCCATCTTAGGATACGTCATTTAGCATCCTTCTTGGTAAGCAAATATTTTAAGGCTGCATAATCGGTAAACACAACAATTGAGGATCCAACTAAATACTATACCAAGCAATTCTTTTTCTGTGGTAGAATAATTTATTTATGCATCATTCAGAGTTTTGCTTGCATAGTAAATCACATAGGGTCTTTTATCTTTCCCCTGACCTAAAACAGGCTCCTACTACATAGTCACTAGCATCACACATTAATTCAAAAGATAAAGACCAATCAAGAGGTTGCATAATTAATGCAGAAATAAGCATACTTTTAAGTTTATCAAATGATGACTGACATGCATCATTCTAATCAAATGTTATATCCTGACATAGAAGATTACACATAAGTCTGAAAATCAAACTAAAATATTTAATAAATCTTATATAGAATCCTGCATGGCCTAGAAAGCATCGAACATCTTTCACAGTCTTAGGCAGATGGAGATTGGCTATTAAATCTATATTTGACTTGTCAAATTCAATTCTCTCTGCCGAAACTACATGTCCTAAAACAACGCCCTGTGTGACCATGAAATGATACTTTTCCCAATTCAAAACAAGATTTGTTTCCTCACATCGAATAAGGACTTTTTCAAGATTTTCTAAACATAACTCAAATGAATCTCCATATATAGAAAAATCATCCATAAAAACTTCTAAAATTCACTCCATCATATCACTAAAAATACTTAGCATACAATGCTGAAAAGTGGCTGGAGCATTACACAATTCAAGTGGCTGAAGCATACAAGCAAAAGTGTCAAAGGGACATGTAAAAGTAGTTTTGTCTTGGTTATCAATTGCTATCTTATTCTGGTTATAGTCGAAGTATCTATCTAAAAAATAATAATATGCATGTCCGACTATTCTTTCTAAGACTTGGTACAGGAAAGGTAAGGGAAAATGATATTGTCTGGTGAGAGAATTCAACTTCCGATAATCAATACACATACGCCAACCAGTGACTGTACGTATAGGAACTAATTCATTTTCTTGGTTTCTCACTACCGTGACTCCAGACTTTTTAGGTACTACCTGTGTGGGGCTGACCCATTTACTATCAGATATAGGATATATAATATCAGCGTCTAATAGTTTAAGTACTTTAGCCCGGACTATTTCTTTCAAATGTGGATTTAACCTTCTTTGCGGCTGTTGGGATGGTTTAGAGTCTTCTTCCAAGTATATACAATGAATACAGAGAAGAGGATTTATTCCCTTTATATCTGCTACCGTCCAACCGATTGCACTTTGATGATTTTTTATAACTTTTATCAACTGCTTTTCTTGGACTTCTGACAATTTTGAAGATATTATCACTGGATGAGTTTCATCTTGTAACGCCCCAAATACCACCCTGGACGGCATTACATTCTAAAACCATTCATAGCATGAGAGCAACTAACTATATATCCATAAATAAAGAAACATTCTTAATTTTAACAAAATTTGGGCAGTCTCCTTTGTACAGGAAGCTTCACCCAAAAATCACAACCTGTGCAATTATATTAGCTTGACCACACAGGGTCCATTTAACCATCCAATAACAAAATGTTTCATTCACCATATATACTATCCACAACGATCATCCCAAAAGAATAAGCCAAACTAAGGCCATTACAACCCAAAAGAATTACATGAATATATTGCAGCGGAATTTCAAAAGAAACTAGACTTTACAATGTTTGTACATATTGGTTCCTAGTCTAGTACCAAATAAAAGGGGCATCTCTAAATGTCCCACTCGGGATCCAGGTACCCTTCTAATGAGGCCTCCCCAAGGCCCGGCTCATTAGCGCCAAGCTCCTCCTCTATAGCATAATCTGAAAAATGTTAATTGTAGGGGATGAGCACGAAGCTCTGTAGCAAAATCTTCCCAAACTCAAACAAGGTTTAGAAAACATATAAAACGGGTCGGTCTCATTTCACAAATAACATATATAGTATTTGAAGTAAAACGAGGACATTTAATTAGATCTCAAGTTTACGCATCAACAATAATTGAAATGGTTAAATAAACACCATATACCATTGGTAATCCATTTCCAAAACATAATCCATCCCACCATACACCATTTCCACAAGTTCTTGTGGCATCCCATACTACCCCAAAACTCTTGTAGAAACCGTCTATGGTAAAGTGAACAATAACCAATATACAATAGATAATCCATTCTACTATAAACCGTTTCCAACAAGTTCTCGCGGAATCCCATACTTCCGGAAACTCTTGTCGAAACCATTTCTGGTACAATGCACAATAACCCACACCGTATGTCCGACACAACCCACGTTACTAATCCGGTATCATTAGTTCTAGGAAATGTTCGTACCCACACGGCGTACAAAGACGTCTACCCACACCATGTGGTAGGAAAAGTTCATACCCGCGTGGCATACAAAGCCGTCTACCCACTACATGATACCCGGTCAATAGTAATCCATGTTCGTATCGTACAACCACGCAAGAAATAAAATACCCCCGCTTTTCAAAAATATTCAACCATTTCATCACCATTTTCTCCAATTTTACCTTTTCGGAATGAGCATCCTTACAAGGAACCTCTCACCCTCAAGGTTTCATTCCACAATTAACCAACAATTCCATAATCCCCAATTTTTCCATCCCACTTCACATGTAACATTTCGATAAAACAATTTAAGAAAAACACATGAGATCATCGAAATATCATTTTATTACTCAACACAAAACACTAAATTTCTTTTTAAAACAAGACAAAAGAATATCCAAGGAGAATCCACACTTCATGAAGAAATAGAGTTTTGAAGTGAGGACATGTGAATGTTGGGTTAGGATATCAAGGGCCAATGGATATAAAGCTTGAAATCAAGAACAATTAAACACAAGGTCTTGAAATTAAGAATAAAGGAATAACAAGGTGGGTCATCAATGACAAAAGAACAATCAAACCTTGACATCCATAGCAACAAATATCAAGCTTGGGAATCCAAAAGTGAAGGAACAATCAAGTTTTGTCATTTATAACAACAAACATTAAGATTAGACCTCATGAACAAGGGAGAAATCAAGAGGAACCCAATTTCCTTGCAATTAGAGTTTCGAAGGCACACCAAGAGATTTAGCGATTACCCAAGCACAACATAGTTTAGAACATGTAATATTTAAGGTTAGGAATCAAGAGAAAAGGAGAAATCAAAAGAAAACACAATCTCCTTGAAAATTTGGGTTTCAAAGACATACAAGGGATTTATGGCTATCAAGCCCTAATTTCGTTCATGATATGGTAAGGGATTACAAGAGCAACAAGAAATAGAGATTTCCATAACATACATATAAGATTTGGAAGCAAAACATACATAAATATAAACCCTAACCTCAATGTAAGAGAAAAGGAAGAAATCCCCTACCTCTTAGTTGTAGCTTCAATCTAAGACCCAAGCTTCAAAATCTTCCTATTCTCCTTCCTTTTTCCTCTTAATTTCGTCCTCCTAGGGTTTCAAGGGATTTGGGTGAGAGTGATTGAAGAATAGAAGAAAAGAAATGGGTGGGGAAGTGAGATTTTTGAGAAATCTAGGGTTTGATCTTCACAAATGATGTAAATCTCTCTCTTGGATGTGTTTTTCTATTCCTCTCTTCTCCTCTCAAGCTATCTAGGGTTTGGAGTGGTGTATGGAGGCAAATGAGATGGCAAAATGTATTTATAGTGGAGGAAAAATCGGCTTGTTCGCGACTTAAAATTTCAGATTTTTACAGTGGCTACCGGTAGCTGATTTTGGCTACCGGTAGCTCGGGTACACTGGGCACTCGACTACCGGTTGACTACCGGTAGCTCGGACACACTGGACCATTGGATACCGGTAGCTGATTTTGGCTACCGGTAGCTACTACCCAGATTTTTCTACTTCCACTTCCAGTGAATTTTTGACCCATTTAGAGGTCAAATTGGAAAATTTTCATGAGATACACTTTTGTAGCCCTAGATGTCTAATATCTACTGTAAAAATTTCAGGTCATTTGGAATTAAGAATAAAAAGTTATGATCGAAATAGTAGACAGTGTCCAAAATCCTTTACACCCAAATTTTCTCTAAAATGTGTTTTAACTCCAAAATACTTCCTAACTTCCAATACACCCCATATTACCACTCCCAATGTTTTTCGACCTTCCGGATTCAATGGAAATCATTATTTTTACCTACAAACTTTTAGAAACTTGTCTAATCACCCTTCCCAAGTTTAAACATCTTCGACACGTAACTTCACAATCAAATTGTCTCCATAGCATTTATTCCTACGGTTTATTCTTATGTCACTACATATATCTACATCTATACAAATATTATTTACTATATATATATATATATATATCTCTATAAATATATAAAAGAAAAATTCGGGGTGTTACACATCTTCTTCCAAGAAGACATATTTCAAATCAGCTGGAAGAGGTTTCAACTCTGGTTTGGGGACTACAACATTAGACTCTACAAACTTGGTTCCAGAAGGCAATAACTCCTCAAATTTTGGAATCCATATTTCAATAGTTGACATATCTACAGACTCAACATTATTTACAGACTTTAACGCATACGACTTTTTCTTTGTACAAGCATTTTCAAACAGATTTTGAGTTAGGTACTCAATGCAATTTACTTTATTCAATTCTTCTTCCTCTCTAGGCTGCTTAGCAATATCGAACACATTCAATTCTAATGTCATATTTTCAAATGAAAGTTTTATAATTTCATTCCTACAATTGATCAATACATTTGATGTAACTAGGAATAGTCGCCCTAAAATGACAGAAATTTATGTAGAGACATGCAAGACTGGCTGTGCATCTAAGACAATAAAATTCACTAGAAAATAAAACTTATCAACTTGAACAAGTACATCCTCCACAACTCCCCTCGGAATTTTCACAAAACAGTCTGCCAACTGCAATGTGACATTTGTGGGTTTTAATTCACTTAATCCTAACTGCTTATAGACAGAATATGGAAGCAAATCAACACTAGCTCCAAGATCAAGCAAGGCTTACCCAATCCTGAAGTTCCCGATTATACATGAAACTGTAGGACTCCCAGGATCTTTGTACTTTAGAGGGGCCTTGTGCTGAATGATAGCACTAGCCTGTTCAGTTAAAAATGCTATTTTTTGTACATTGATCATTCTCTTAACTGTGCAAAGGTCTTTCAAAAACTAGGCATAGGATGGGACTTGCTTGATTGCATCCAACAGGGAGATGTTAATCTTTACTTGCTTAAACAACTCAAAGATTTCAGCATAATTGTTCAATGGTTGAGGTTTCTTGACTCTTTGAGGAAAAGGTAAGGGAACAAGTCTTGATTTTTATTTTTCATTTGGCAACTCTGTTGCCTTTTCAATCAAATGTTCATGCTCAATTGGTTCATTTACAGGAACTCAGCTATGGGCTCAAGGTTTTTGGCCTTAATGGTCTTGTCAATCACCTTTCCACTTCTCAGTGTGGTAATTGCTTGTGCTTGACTTGGAGAAGGTTCAGAAGACACAACATTAGTTTGGTTTTGACCATGTGGAGGTTTAGGTTGAGATGAGAATTTTTCCTTCTCTGTCGTGTTCAAAGACTGAGTCAATTTGGCTAGATGACTCTTGATATCCTCAATATTTTGTGAAGTTTGAGCCTTGAAATCATTAAATGCATGAGTAGACTGAGTATTAAAACTCGTTTGACTTTGAATGAACTAGTTCATAGTGTCCTCTAAACTTCTCTTATGTGGGGGTTGATAAGGCTGATATGGCTACTGAGTCTGGGGTTGTGGTGAAGGTAGACTTGGTGGCTGACTCACAAGCTTTGTATTTTTCCAGTTGAAATTCGGGTGATTCCGCCACACTAGGTTATAAGTTTCAGAATAGGGATTGGAATAAGGCTCGTTAAAATTTGAAATGACATTGATTTGTTCCGTCAAGACCTCTTTGAATGCTGGAATGGTGGGACATTCCCCCGTGGGATGTCCTGATAATGCACAGATTCCACGCAACTGATCAGTGGGTGACACAACAGAAACTTTCTTGAATTTTTTCACCTCTAAAGCTTCAAGCTTTCGAGACAAGATAGTCATTCTGGCCCTTCGGTCATCATCCTCTTTTAACACATATTCCTCTCCTTGGGATGAAGATGTCTTAGTTTTAACAATATTTAGTGAGGCTGAGTCCCATATTTGGGAACTCTAAAAAATGGTATTAAAAACTAGAATGCCTCATCGGGACTATTACCCATGAATTCTCCCTGGACCATCATTTCAACAAACTGACGCATTGCGGATGAGAAGGCATCATAAAAGAAACCAACTAAAGACCAACTTTCAAATGCATGATGTGGTCAAACTTGGAGAAGATCCTTAAATCTCTCACAACATTGATAGAAAGTTTCTCTTTCTTTTACAGAAAAATTCATGATTTGTCGTTTCAATACATTAGTGCGGTGCACAAGAAAAAACTTTTTTGAAAAATTCAGTTTGCAAAACTTGCGAATTTGGAATGGATTGAGCTTTTAAAGAATTTAGCCACTGTTTAGCCTTATCCTTCAAAGATAAGGGAAAAAGTTTCAACCGAGTCATTTCAGAATTATCTTGCAATGCACCACATACTTCCTAAAATTCTTTCATATGCAAATAAGAGTTTTTAGATTCAAGACCATGAAACTGTGGTAAAAGTTGTATTGTTCCTGATTTAATGTTAAAATTTGGGCATTAGTGAAAAAAACAAAACATGAGGGGATACTAGTGCGTGTGGGATGCAAGTATTCCCTTGGTTTGACATTTTGAACTACATCTTGTTCCCTTTGATTATTATTAGTCATGCTTAACTCAAAAGAGTCTGATGATGCTTGTGACAATGAAGATAATGAAGGGCTAGATTGATTAACAAACTCTACTAATGACTTAACAGATATAAACAATCAAAATAAAACAAATAATATATACACACATAATACAAACTGGACAACTTCCCTGTTTGTTTTGATATTACCGTAACTCCCTGGAAACGGCGCCAAAAAAACTTGATCTGACCTGAGTTACATCATACACCCAAGTATAAGTGGTCAAATTGTAATATTTCTCGGTTAAGTCTGAGGTCGAACCCACAGGGAGCTAACTGATGGTACTCAAAACAGTAAAATTGTCGTGTGTGTGTAGTGTGCAATGGAATAGCTTATGGTGTGAGTTTAGAATTATCAAATAAACACTTAACCAAACTTTAAATAGAAAGTACTCTTCAGTTCGGGGATCCAACATACATTACACTGCTCATTTATAAAAATGTCACCTTACAGCAATTAACTTCCATTTTACTGGAAAGCTAATCGGTAGGTTTGATGTATAACTAAACTATATCACAACAACTAGTTAGGTTAGTCGGAAGGTCTATGTACCATGCAACAACCAAATAACCCTAGTAAACCTGAAGGTGAACCATTCAAAAGGTTTACTCTAGCTATTCAGTCGGCAAGTTGATGATTCAATGAAGACGGAGTTATGGTTTATGCATTGAATCAAAAGCATTGACTATGACGAGATTTAACCCGTCTATAACCAATCTCCTGACTATTACATAAAGCTCAACTACATTCATCACTGTATCATGCATGAAGTACGTAACAATTATAAATAGAATGATATATAACATTAGGCTTTACTCGGTGTTCATAACTATGAGCATATTATAATATTAACTATCCATTAATTAAGGGAGGTATAAACATTAACGCATAAATAAAAAATTAGCATTTCCATAACTTAAACAGTATCATACATGCATTTACCCTTCCCCGAAGAGTATAAACAAACTACTCATGCCTCATTGCTATAGACGAGCAAAAGGAGTGAGACGATCCCATTACAACCGAAAACAAAATACAACAAAATATTTCCCTGAGGAATAGTTGAAACACTGTCACTCTTATTACCAGCAAAAGTGAGAGAGGTTCAACCCTTCAAGTAAAAAGTATAAACAAAAATGTAGAAGTAGAGAAAATTCTGGATGAGAAGTGATTAGGGCAGAGCTTCGCTCGATTTTTGACTGAAACACTCCCTGAAGTCTTTCTTTCTCTATTTCCTTCCCTCCTTTCTCTCTGTCTTGAACTCTCATGGATCCTCCCTAAAAATGGCTAAAACGGGCTATTTATAGGCACCGGAAGGAGGAGGTAAGGCGGTAGACACCCAAGCTGACCAATAGGAGGTTTTTGTTGCTAAAATGGACCAATGAGAGAAAAAAGAGAAGTGAGGCAGTTTAAGCACCGTCTGGACGGTGGGGATTCTCTGGATTTTATGCTTGGCATCCACCATTTTTCAGCTCTTTGACTTCTTAATTACACTTGCCTCCCTTGCTCAATTCAGCCTCTGCACTTTGATCCTCTCAAACTTCCATATTTATGTTTGAAACCCTACAAAATATATAAATTACACATTAACCCAAATAATTTATAAATTAATCACTTTCACCTAATTTACGCTCATAATTAACCTTAAACTCTAATTCATTTACGTACTATTTAGGGTTAATTAATGTTCCTATTTTAAAATAGGGGATAAGTTTTGCCATCCTTCTGGTTTTCTCATCCCACCAGGTTGGAAAAAGTTGATTATTTGAGCACATTATTCCTCTAGCTTTTCTTTTTCTCTAACAAATCAGTCGACGGTTATATTTCTAAAGGTAATGCCAACTAGGACCTTTCCCTTAGTTGAGATTAAATTTCCTCCCATCAGTTGCCCCTAATCAGGTTTCCCAAGTTGGTGGAGATTTCCTCCCATTGGAAATCTAACTGTTACCTCTCTTCAATTCTTGAAGCGCATTAATTGTGCATCTCTTTGAATGAGGTAGGCAGGGATTTTTGTCATTGTCATCCCTTGACTTATTTAAAGGGTGGTTAGGGCCTTTGGATTTGCAAAGTTTTTCTTCTCTCTTTGATCTCTCTCCTCAGAACTAAGTTATATGTTCTCCTTTTAGGGTTTCTAAAGTCGAAAACACTTATCTCTTTTCCCTTCCATCCTGCTCTTACTTTCTATAGCTTCTGAAAAATCTTCATCAAAAATCTACTCAAGAGGCGAGAATATAAGAGACTGGACTTGTGGAGGGTATTCGAGAAGAGGCCTTTGAAACCCCTAGTTATTTTGCCTAGGGAGTCTGTAGTACTATTACCGACGCTGATCTTACCTGCCTTTGTTCCAAATTCTGCATTTTTTATTCCATCTTACTGAGAGCTCCCAGTAGTGATGAAAGAGTTTGCGATTATCTTGAATGTCAAGTTTGTATGTATGAAGCAGCCTTCAATTCTAGATTCAGATTTCCTTTTCTTCCTTATGTTCGCAAATTCTTGTCTTTCTTGAACATTGTTCTGGCCCAACTTAACCCAAATAGTTGAAGGGTGTTGATTAGGCTTGGTGCCTTGTGGAGTTCTGCCCATGGCGTTGGCGTTTTTCCCACTATTGGAGAGCTCCTCCATTCCTTTCAAATTAAGGTGGGTACTGGCCCAAGCTTGGGTTGGTACTATTTAATGAAGAGGCTGGCAGCGTTGAATTGCTGACAAAAATTCCTTCCCCTGCCAAAGAATGGAAAGATCGCCTCTTCTTCGTTTTTGGTTCTGGATGAGAATTTGATTCCTCTGAACCTCTAGTTGCGAACTCTACGAGGGTTTCCTGCAAATGGTGCATAATACTCACATCTGCCTCTGGTAAGTTTCTTACTTCGTTTTCTTGAATTCTTTTTTTATTTCAAGAAACCAAGAATTAAGATATTCTAGTCTTTACAGTTGACTTGTCACCTCTAGGTAAAGAGATTCTTGACAGAATTGTTGTGGCTTAAAGCCACAAATTTAAATAATTCAGCAGCTTGGTTATAGAGGCCAATCTGCATATTTTATCTATTCATGTTTGCGCTATGTCTCGACTTTTTCTCTTATCTTGTGAGATTTCTATTGTAGACTTGGCTCCTTAACTTGATATAAAGTTGGATAGAGAGACTCTTAGGAGTGTGAGCGGCAAGCAACGAAGGAAGGATTCAGCAGCCTTCCTTTGGCAATTTCAAAGAGATTGAGGTCTAGCGACTCCCCTACTTCCAGGTTGTCCCCAGCAATTTCTAGCTTCAAAGTGCTCATCAATCTGGATTTTTCCCCAAATATTCTTTTAATCAAGAAAAGGAAGACTATTGAGGGCAAGCTGCCTACCCCTGCTCCTGGCGATACTTCAGCTCCTAAAACTAAAACCACTACTTCAACAATCTAGAGTGACAAAGAATTTGCTGTGAAGTGGTTTCAGGATATTATCCTAAGAGTAGAGGTGGAGAAGATAGTGAAGATAAGATCCCTGAAAGTTTTTGAGTCCATGGCTCATCACTTTGAGAAAGTAGTACATATCTCCTCTTTTTTTCCCTATTCTTCCATATTCTTATTCTAATATGGACTTTCTTTGTTTCAATTGGTCATTCTTGGTTCTACAATGAGTTGTATGACTTTATGAAATAGGATCCCATCAAGAAGTAGCAGGAGAAAGCAGATTCTTTCTGAGACTTTGTCTTTGAAGTAGATTCTTTATTCTCGTGAGAAGGAGTTAGTGTATGTGCAAGCTGAATTAGACAATATCAAGAACTCCTTAGAGATCGAGAAAGTTGTGAAGAGTGGTCTCGAGGGGGCTTTGAGGAAGGCCCAAGAAGATGCCAAGAAGGCCAAAAAAGATGAGAAGGATATGGCCAACCAGCTTTCTTCCATGAATGATAAAGTCAAAGCTGTCATGAAGAAAGTTGTTGACGAAGTAGTAGAGAATTTCAAGAAGTCTTCTAAATTTCTCGAGCTTGGGATGAGCTACTGGGATGCTGGCTTTGAAGATTTTCGCAAGCAAGATATGGTGTTTTACCCCAATATTGATTTTTCTAGCATCCAACTTGACCCCTCTGTCCCAGATTCTACCTCTGGTGCTCTCCCAGCTGTCTCTTGTGCTACCCCTCTTGCTAGTCTTTCTGCTAAGGAGGGTGAAGGCGATTCTGATAAGGAGGATTTCGCGTCAAAGGATGGCGAGGATTAGGTTTATAAGGGACTGTTCTACTCTCTCTTTTTTCAGACTTCTGATTTTTTTTGTAAACAAACTTTTAACTCAGTAATGAAAGTAGCTTGGTAGTTTCTATAAACTGCTCTTGCTTCAGCTATTATTGCCTTGCTAATTTTTAGGCTTTTTAATTGCCTTTATTCGGAGGTCAACTCTCTACTCTGTATCGAGAGTATTTTACTGAGTTTGGAGTATTGTCAACTGTTCAATTCATGGTTAACCAAATTGGTCCCCAGCAAGCCTAGGTGGGGCTAGGTCTTTTCAATCCAATGAATGGAATGCCTCTTAGCTTTCCTTCTTTTTTTTTTTCTCTATTAAAGATAGACGTTTTCTTTAGAGGTGCTCTTCTCTTTTCAATCTTTTTAAATAAGGTGTCTTCTTTTTTGAAAGCCTGATTTTCTCAAGATTGAGCTTTTTTGATGTTTTCGACATGAAGATTCACACAAATGATTTCTAAGAGATGAAACAAACATCTTTTATTAATAACTCTTCTTATAAGAAAAGTTTGCCACAAGGCTTATTACAAAATAAAATAAAGAAATCAAAGTGAGAAAGATGAACTACCATCCTTATTTATGTTTTCAGAAAGCCATTCTCACTGATAATACTTCTTAAGGTGTTCATCATTTCAAGCATGTGTCAGCTTTCTTCCATTCAATGTCTACAACTCATAAATTTCAGGCCTTATCATCTGAGTAGCTTGATAGGGTCCTTCTCAGTTTGGACCCAGCTTTCCATGCTTAGGATCCTTGGAGGCTTGGGTTATCTTCTTCAAGACCAGGTCTCCTGAGGAAAACTCACGGATCTTGACCTTTATGTTGTAGTAGCGGGTTGTTTGGACTTAGTAAGCTGCCTATTTGATTTGAGATTGCTCCTTTTTTTCTTCCAGAAGATCAAGGTTAGTGCAGAGTTATTCTTCATTTTTCTATCCATTATAATGTCGGACTCTGAAAGTTTGCATCTCCATTTTGGTTGGGATTACTGCCTCTATTCCGTAGGCTAGGCAGAATGGTGTTTCCCCTCTTTGAGTTCTTATCGTCGTGTGATACGCCCACAGGATTTGGGGTAGTTCCTCTACCTATAGCCCCTTTGACTCCTTCAGGCAGGTTTTAATTCCTTGCATGAGTGTCCTGATGGTCACCTCTGCTTGGTCATTAGCTTGTTGGTGGCCTGAGGAGGAGTAATGATTGCGAACTCCATACTCGGAGTAGAATTCTCTGAATGGATCATTGTCAAAGTGCTTTTCATTATCCAACACCAAAACATGAGGAACCCCAAATCGAAAAAGTATGGACTTCCAAAAGAAATCTTTCTTCTCTTCTCTATGATAGTGGTCAAGGGTTTTGCCTTGACCCATTTTTTGAAGTAACCAATAGCCACAACTGCAAATCGGTCTTGCCCCTTTCCAACTGGCAGAGGTTCGACTACGTCAATGCCTCTTTGGGCAAACGGTCAAGGACTTTTCATAGGAGAAAGCTCATGTGGAGGTTTTCTTTGACACGTTGGCAAACCTCTAACAACTATCACAAGTTTTCGTAAACTGCATGGCTTTCTTCTGCATGGTTGGCTAGTAGTACCCTTGGCGGAATGCTTTGTAGGCCAGAGCTCTCCCCTTAGGTGGTTCCAACATTCTCCTTCATGAATATCTCTAAGAACATTTTGAGTTTCCTCTTTCTCCAAACAACATAAATAAGGAGTGAGGAAACCTCTTTTATATAAAACTCTGCCTATAACAACGTACCTTGCCGCTTTCCGGTGAAGTTTCTGCGCTTTAGTCCTCTTCTTGGGGATTATTCCATCTATTAAATACTGAACGATAGGAAAGGTCCACCCTTTCTCTTGCTCGGCTACATTGACCTCTACTTCGACCTTGTCGATACTAGGTTTAGGAAGGAGCTCCACAAGGATTACACTTGGGAGCTCATTATGGAATGATGAAGCCAAGTGAGCTAAATTTTCAACTCTAGAAATCTGCTCGATGATGAAGGCTTCCAAATGGGACATACACTCGACAACCTTGGCTAAGTATGCAACCATCCTGGTATCTTTGGTCGCATACTCTCCTTTGACATGTTTAACAATTAGTTGGGAATCTACCTTTACCATGAGATTTTTGACTCCATGTGATAATGCTAACCTTAATCCAACGAGCAGAGCTTCGTATTTCACCTCATTATTTAAAGCTCCAAACCCGAATCTCAATGTATACTCTGTCCTGAGTTGATCCGGGGAAACTAGGATTACTCCTACCCATCGGTAAAGAGGATTTGATGAACCATTAGTTGGGAATCTACCTTTACCATGAGATTTTTGACTCCATGTGATAATGATAACCTTAATCCAACGAGCAGAGCTTCGTATTCCACCTCATTATTTAAAGCTCCAAACCCGAATCTCAATGTATACTCTGTCCTGAGTTGATCCGGGGAAACTAGGACTACTCCATCGGCATTTGATGAACCATCGGTAAAGAGGATCCAGGTCATTTGTCCCAAGTTGTTTGACGTCTAGGATTCTTCGGATGAGGTATTTTCAACAATAAAGTCCGACAATACTTGCCCCTTGATGGTTGTTCTTGGCTGATAAGTTATATCGAACTCACCCAACACAATGGCCTATTTGGTGAGCCTTCCAGAGATTTCTGATTGCTGTAAAACTTGCCGGATTGGAGAGTCATTCATGGCAATGATTGAGTGAGCTTGAAAGTATGGGCACAACTTTCACGCTGCAAAGATCAGTGCCAAAGCTACTTTCTCTAGCCTCAAATACCTGACTTCTACTCCTTTCAGGACATGGCTGGTATAGTATACTGGCTTCTGAACTCTTTGTTTTTCTCTTATCAGGGCAGAATTGGTGGCTCCATCCAAAAATGCTAGATAAAGGTATAGAACCTCTTTTTCAACTGGCCCTGATAATAATGGGGGTGCCCCCAAATACTGCTTTAACTTTTCGAAAGTTGCCGCACATTCTAGCATCCATTCGAAAGTTTTCTTCAACGTCTTAAAGAAAGGCAAACATTTATCACTAGCCCGTAGTATAAACCTATTGAATGCTGCAACACGTCCAGTGAGGCACTACATCTCCTTGATATTTTGAGATGAGTGCATATCCATCAGAGTTTGGATATTTTCTGGGTTTGCCTCAATTCCTCTTTGAGACACCATAAATCCCAGAAATTTTCCAAAGAATACCTCTAAAGCACATTTCGCTTAGTTCAACTTCATCTTTTACTTTCTTAAGACCTGGAAAGCTTCCTGCAACTTGCTCACATGGTATTCAGCTGCTTGGCTTTTTACCAACATGTCAACAACATAGACATCCATACTCTTTCCAATAAGGTTCTTGAAAATGTGATTGACCAAATGCTGATAAGTGGCACTAGCGTTCTTAAGGCCAAAGGATATGACTTGGTAACAATACAACCCTTGCTCCGTGACGAATGGGGTCTTCTCTTGGTCGTCTAGGTGCATACGGATCTTATTATACCTTGAGAATGCATCCATAAAGCTGAGAAGCTAAAAACCTGTTGTTGCATCCACCAAGAGGTCAGTTCAGGAAGTTTCAAAGAGGAGAAATCTAAAGCTAGCAGCAAAGTATTTTGGTCCCCATAAAATACTTGCTAAAGTGGGTGTTGTTTCTTATCACTTTGATCTTCCATCAAATTCTAATGTGCATCCCATCTTTCATGTCTCGCTCTTGAAGAAGCAGGTGGGTCCACAAGTTTCAGTTCAAACCGAATTACCAAGGATGGAAGCTACGTCACACTCAATTCATCCATTTCCACAAGCCGTTTTAGATACAAGATTGCAAAAGGGAAAGGACGAGCTACTAATTCACTGGCAGGGACTGTCACATGCAAATGCGACATGGGAAAGTTTAATTGAATTTCAAATTCGTTTCCCTTTCTTTTCCCTTGAGGACAAGGAAAAATTTAAAGGGGGATGATGCGATCAACATCCTAGAATTTAGGAGTGTTGATAAGCATAGGAGAGTTGATGTTGGCAATGGATGTTAATTGGAATTTTGAATTGAATAAGAAGACTATTATCTTTAAGATGATAGTTGGATAGGATCAATAGTATTTCGAATAAATGGGATATGCATGTTATCCCAATTAGTTAGGTTTTTCAGTATGTTTATTTTGAATTTCTTTGTAAACTCTATTTATTTAAAGAGTAAAAATCATCAATGAAAGTATCAAACAATTATTCTTCCTTCAACGTCAGTTGATTTAGGAGTTCTAGGGAAACTCGAATTCCCTACCTAAGGAGGCCAGAATCCCTTGAAGTGTTCTAGAAATCTATTGTTCTCAAAATAAGAAAACCCCGCAAAAAAAATCCTGGTGCTCTCCCTGTGCATCGGCCTATTACACGTGCAAATTCTATGCAACGTAACATATTGTGTCCATGTTGCTCAACCCAGTTTGATATAAGCGCAAAATTAACGTGTTGATATATAATACGGTCATGATTTGCACATCATCAAGTCTTTATGTGCATGTACAATATGAAGGCAGGTTTCTGATAGTTGTCTGAGCTTGTTATAAAATGTAGTTATTTACGCTAAGTTGCAAGTAATGATGAAGAATTCTCTTTCTTTCTTTGGTCTAAGTCTTTGTATCAACTTTCTCACCAAGCCAGCGAAATGGCAGCTTTGGTAAGCAAGAAAACTGCGGCAACTATGACCAATGGATTGAAGGATATTTGATCCAATCTTTTATTTTGCTTGAAGTTTTGATCAAGGATGCTCTGTTCATTAAAATTTATTTAATTTTCTTGCACCTACCCTTTCTTATTTCCTATTTCCTATTTACAGATTCTACATCAGTTAAAATTTATTCTTATTTTTTAAAATTTAAACCTGTCTTAGTGAGAAGAAGTTTTATTCAATATTAGTCATTGTCCGTGTCTGAAGGCACTATGTAACAAACAAAAAATCGCAAACAATTGCTCAGATTCAAAAGAAATGGCCGAAAAACATTCATATTAATTATACTTTTAAAATGGCCTGAAAGATACAGTCGATCATATCCTCTATATTAATCAAACTGTCTTGAAAATGAATAATGTTGGGAGACGGCTCCCTAATGACTCCCAGCAAGCATTAGCGTGAGGATCTGTTGGTTCTGGTTAACTAGCTATTGCATGGTTTCCAACAGTTGTTGGGATTCAATGACAGGGTTTGCCAGTGGTTTTTCAATTCCCCGGCAACGGCGCCAAAAACTTGCTTCAACTTTAAAAGTGTAAACTCAAGCGTAGGTTGAGCAGAGTAATATATTCTCGGAAGTCCGAGGTCGAATCCACAAGGAATTGTAACAAGTAAACAATCACACAAATACTAATAAATTAAAAAGAGAAAGTTTGTTTGAAGAGTTTTGATTGAAAACAATTGACTTTAATAATTAAAATCAGTAATAAAAATACTAGAGCATCAGGTACTCCCTCTCAATTTCATACGGTAATAATAAAAGACTTGAGGCTTAATTTGAAACAGGAATTAAATGTCGGTTAACCCAAATAACAAATCAAGTCATGAAACCAAAAGTTATGATCAAAGGATTATTCAGAAACCTGAATAATAAATTAATCATATTATTTTGTGAAACAATGATAACACTTCAAACGTGGAATAACCAGTTATTTATTCGCAGGGAAACTCAAGCAATCGATGTACGTGGCACAACAACTCAGGAGTTTTTACAGAATAAAAACTTTACTAAAAGATCAGAAATTAGATTAACACAATATCATAAATCATTAAGTACAAAGTCAATGATAATACCGTACTTTACTGAGAGATTTTCCCTTAGCCCTAGCTTAACCTTCTAGCCGGACATGATAAAAGAATTGCAAAATACACTGAAGAATTCGTGAGCAAAAAGATCCCCCTCTCTCAATAGATGAGAGCCCTTATTTATAGTAAAATAAATCCTAAGAACAGGTTGGAAAGAATTCTTTTCCCAAAAAAATGTCTTGTAAGGTTAAATCCCGTCCATAAATCTTGGGGCCCGCGGGTACAAAATTTGTCTAGACTTCAAGCTTGAATTTCGTATATTTAGAGACTGAATCACGAAATTTTCGTGAAATACACTTCTGTAGCCCTTGAAATCTTCTTTCCAACACCGCAAATATCAAGTCAATCCGATATCGGAGTCAAAAGTTATGACTGAAATACTGAAAACATATCAAATCCTTATCTTTTAGGAAACTTTCCTAATCCAACTTTAAATGAGTTTTCTTCTAACTTGGACTCTTATAAGAATTAAAATTCTGATTTATCTTCAAGTCTTCCTATCCCAATCTTGACTCTTCAATCCTTATCAATTGTGATTCTTCCTCTAGTGATTGCTTCACTTGCATTATCCATTATTACTTTAAATCAACCAATTTACCTGCAAAATAAACCAAACAACTAGAAAAAGTATCAAATTAGAAAATCAAGGAATTTAACACATTTAATCACAAATAATATGCAATTAACCAATTATTAAATATAATAAAATAGCATTTTTTATGGTTAATTAGTGGCGGGAACTCATTGTGATGTGGCGGGACATCTTCTGCTTGGTCACTCATTGACCTAGTTGTAATAGCCATAGGAGAGAAAAATAGAGACAAATAAAAGGTACCAGAAAACTTAATCGTTCCTACAGACGGCGCCAAACTGATAATGCACAAAATTGATTATACACGATCAAATCAGTCGAGTGTGTGGTGTAAAGCAATTAATGAAGCAATTAATAATAAGAGATAAAGATTGAGTGGTTGGGTTTGGGTGACCAAACCACTTAAGGTGACAACGGTGGCCGAAGAATTCTATTAATAAGAGAGTACAAGGTAGTGAGAGAGAGAGAGAGAGAGAGAGCAAGAGTATGCTCAAGGTGGGTTGTGTGTGTTCTGTCCCATGTGTAAGGGGGTTTACAATTTATAAGCGCAGAACCCTAGTTAAGGTAGTGACGTGAGGGTCAAGTTACTAATTTATCGGGGAAAATAACTACAATAGGAGATGGGCAATATCCTGAAGTAATAGCTATTTCGAAGATTGCTCCCCCTCGTGTAGGGGCAGAGCTACATGTAAAGGGCTGGGGGCAGTTGTCCCCACTGAATTTTAAGCAAAAGTCCATTTATTGTTATAGGTTCAAAACTTTAAAAAATGTTGTCCCTCATAAATTCAAAAGTTTATATGTTGTCCCCATAAATTCTTAGAAATTTATGTAGTGCCTTAGTTGTTTTTATTTTTGGTAGGTCAGTGGTTCACTCGCTCTCTTAATTAATCTACGAAGACATATATTTTAATTGAATAAAATAAATGTAAAATACCCTTATGCATACATATTTACCAAAGACAATATCGTCTGGATTGATATTGATTTCTAGATTTGCATTTAATAGTTAAATCTTAGATTTTAATATTTTTCTTATATTTTAGCTTAAGAATTCATCATTTGACAATAACCCTCAATTCAATCATTTTTAACGGAGGTTCGAAAAGATTTTTTTTTTTTAATATCATTTGGTTAAGTTTTTTGCTCATATTTTTGCCCCCACTAAGATGGATATCTGGCTCCGCCCCTGCCCTCGTGCTTTGTCTCTTCCTCCATTCTTGAGTTTTGACTGAACTGAAGTCATGAGTTAAGCTTGACCTACCTTTTGATGATTTGAGCTCAATTTATGAACTGGACCCAAACCTAGTTTGAATCTGGGCTCATCAAGCATCATCAGCTCCGACAAGCATTTACAGGGTACAAACAACTTCCGGTTATGGCATCCTAAGTTATCATGTGATGTGGAATAATGCCCTCTTCTCTTCTAAAGCGTTCATCAATCTTCTTCATTAGTTTCCAAATCATCCTTCGAGTGTTTTGGGGATTTCTTCTTCCGAGTCTGTGTCCTTTTTGGCCTTCTGGTTCCTTTTGTTTCTGTAGGTGCAGCACTTAGACCAAAAAATTGTAACCATCGCCTTTTTTTTTTTTTTTTTTTTTTAATGAACTGCCTGGAACATGTTTTGTTGAATTGGTTAGAGACTGATTGGAGATTGAAATACATCGATTGTCCACTCTAATGTGTCTTTCACATTACACCATGCATATCCCCTCCTTGGTGCCTCCAAATTTCTGGGCTTACAATCATTTTTCACCGAAATACAAATACTTCATGTGGCTAATCAGTAGAAGGGGTAGAAATAAAAATAATAAAAATAATAAAAATAATAATAATAAAAATAATAATAAATAATAATAATAATAATAATAAAAATAATAAAAATAATAATAATAAAAATTAAGGAAAACGCGCCAGGTAGGGGTCGAACCTACGACTTTCTGCTTAGGAAACAGACGCTCTATCCACTGAGCTACAGGCGCTTGACTACACTTTAACCACAAATGTTACATTATGAATGGATAGTCTAACCACGCAACTTTAGTGTAGCTGGGTTAATCGATTCGAGTTTTGCAAGCTTAAACTTAAGCCCGAGCCTACCGAGTTTTTTTTTTAAATGAATCTAAAAAATTGTTCAAATTTGACTTATTTAGAAAATGAGTTGAGCCGAGCCGAGTCTTCTAAAAAATTATTCAAGCACGATTTGTTTAGAACACGAATCGAATTCAAGCCGAATCTTATCCAAGTCAAACCTAAATAACTCGGTTCGATTAACAATCTTAGCTTGTAAAACAGCTCCTTACAAAGATAGAACACAAGGACTAGGACTCATCGAATTGAGGATGGGAAATACCACATTTGAGATGATTAATAGACAAAACTCAATACATCTGTTCAATCCTTATTCAAATTTGAATTCATAGTTCAATTTGAATAAAAAAAAAATCACCATGATGGGGGTTGTCTATGTTTTGAAGGTAGGTCACTAGTCCCAAATAGGGGTAACGAAGACATAGAAAATCCAGGACAAAGTTTGGATGGCATGGATTAAGCATCAGGACGTTGAAGTTAAGTTATTTAATAATGGTGGGGTGATCTTGATCAAGATCCATGCAATGCAATTTAGCCAACAACATGAATCACATGATATATCCAATGAATCCGAGGTGTCCATTTTAATTATGAGTAATGCTACATAAATTTTATTTAGTAATCGTATTTAGTAATTTTATCATTCTATGTCATGAGATTGACAGTGAACTCCACTATTAATTGGAATTCACTATCAATTCAATGATTATGATCCATCATGTCATAAAATAAGATCATTAAATTAGGTACAAATAGCATTTTCCTTTAATTATTCTAAGCTACAACATGCAACAAGATCTATTCTGACTTTGTGCATCATTTCCTAACACAAAAAAAGCAAAAATTTCAGCCATATCCATTTTAGTTTATCATATCTTCAAAAACATCTTCTCTATTATCTAAAACATCACTGACACCCCTTCTAATTTATACTAGTTGTTGTGCACGTCCAAATGCACGTGGACTATTTTGAATTTCAAATATATATTTTATTTTCTTAACAATTATAAAAAATTCAGCCCATAAGGTTGCAAGAGACTAATCATAACACAAAGCATTCCACTGTAACATTAAAAATGCGATAAATTTGAGTCGTTTATATAAGTGTAACATTAGAAATATGACAAATTCGGGTCATGTTACATTAAAAATACTGACTATAACATTAGAAATACAACAAATTCGAGTAATTCATATTTCTTATAAATATCGAATAATCATGCAAACAATGCAAGACACTAAACAAGTCTAATTTTGGGACAAAACAACACACGGGAAAAAAAACAATGGAAAATATATTCCTTTAATTGAAAGAAAAAGAAACAAATTTTAATTGAAAATTAGAACAACCCAATAATAACAACATTATTTGCTTCTCTTATTGGCTTCATTTTACAAAACAACCCAAAAATGGAGTCAACCACCGCAATATTTCCTTTTGAATATTAATAATTTTGAAACTCAAGGTAGACAAAAAGATGTACAAAAGACTTTCTTAACAAGTAAAATGATAAAAAAAATTCACATTAAGGTAAAGAATACACAGTTTATCAAAATATCTATTACATTAATTTTCTCTATCAATCAAAATCAAGTCAAAAAGTCATAATGCCCCTAATTTTCTATACAAATCATTAAAACAAGTACATAACATAATTGAAAGGCTGAAGCAAGATATCATGGTAGTTGGTGGAAAACAAAGACTATCATCATGGCTATTGGAATCGGTGGCTTTGTGGCTTGCTGGGCATTGTCTCTAAGGAACGATGAACTTTATAAAAACTTCAAGACCATGGATAGTGAAATATATACTCTAGAAGTCTAAACCAAAAGTTAAATAAACTATTATTTGATTAAAACTATTTATTCTAGAAGTCTAAGAGTTAGAAGATAAATTTATTCTAGAAGTCTAAAAGTTAAAACTGAATGAAAAATATGAAAATAGAGTTTAATTTTTGCTGGAGATGGAGCCATGGAGAATCGGAGGAGTCTTCTTGACTATAGGTATTTTAATGTAGAATAGAAGACGAGGATGAAAGAAAGTAACACTAATTTGATTTTATATAATTGTTTGAGAATAATGAAGGTAATTTTTTTGGTTTAATAACCTTTTAGAATTAGTATAGATAGATATAGATATATTAGTAATCATTGAATTTATAGTTTTCTTTAAGGGTACACACAAGGTCAATTTTTTATGATTTAAACCATAAGTGTCTTCATATATTATTTTAAAGACAAAATAAAAATTCAAAAGTTTTTTACATTTAGATCAAATTATTAGTGTGACGTATAATTGTCCTTATAATTTTATTTAAGGGCATTAAAAGTTTTTCATCTAAGGTACTTTTATTAGTAGTACAGATTTAAACATCAATGACACTCTTTACCATTAAGCCACTATTTTTTACAAAAAAAAAATTATCTAAAATACCAAAATTACTCCTACATAAACCCCAAACAATCTTTCTATATAAAATTCGAGTCGATTAAAATTTATTTTTCGACATATTAAAACTCAAGTTGATTAAAATTTATTTTTTTACACATTAAAATTAGAACTGATTAAAATTCGATTCAAGCTGATTAAATATATTTTTTTTACATATTAAAATTCAAGGCGATTTGAATTTTACTTGAGCTGTTAACGCCAATTAAAATTTGCTTTGAGTTGATTAAAATTTAAATTTTTTTACTTATTAAAATTCATTCCAATTAAAATTCGATTCAAGTTGATTAAAATTTATTTTGTACGTATTAAAATTTGAGTTGATTAAAATTTTTATTTTTTATGTATCAAAATTCGGACAGATTAAAATTCAATGCGAGTTAATCAGCTCAAATTTTAATACATAAAAAAATATATTTTTTAATCAATTCTAATTTTAATACGTAAAAAATAAATTTTAATTAATTCGAATTGAATTTTAATCTACCTGAATTTTAATACGTAAAAAAATTTAGAAAATATAGAGGTTCTCATTAAAGATATATCTATCTAAATGGGTGTGGATGAAATTTTTTCTAAAATATATCGTGCACATTTTAATAAAATTACATTCTAATTAATACATTTAGTCTAATAGAGGGTGTCAGTGAAGATTCAAAAAGAGAGGGATTGTCTTTAAAAATATGATAAATTAGAAGGGGTGTGACTGAAATTTTCCCCTAAAAGGAAATAATAAAAAAAATTAAAAAAGCCCTAATGGGTACGCAATCAGCAGTAATTTACCAAGTTGCCCGTGGTGCTTTCACCATATAATGTTTCCCCAAGTTAAATTGGTTTCATCCTCAGACATATTTTAATGGGTTGTACATCAGCCGATGACACATATATTACTTGTTGACATAAGTAGTGACGTGGCATAATTGTCATTCAAAGCAATAGTGGTGCCAGGTAGCTTAAGAGCATTTTGGACTTGGTCATGCTTTGTTTGCTGTGTTAGGTGCACCACATATTCACGTCTCTATCCCTGGTAGTAGGTGAACCTTGAATTAGTCTCATTCCTTTTTTTTTTCCCTGCCCCCTTTGGGTAAAGTATTGTTTATTAATTGAAAAGTCATATAAACAGGGATCCGATAGGTCAACGATTGGTTTAATGGTCATTACTTTTGTTGTTGGACTTTAAGCTTACGTGTTTGAACCTCATCGCTTCCCTCCTAAAATAGCGACTGCCTAAAAAGGAGGGTAAAGATTCGGTTAAATTCATAGAAATTGATTTGTTATTGAATTAGTCTCACTTTAACCCAAATGTTGCAATGTATTTCTTTCAATAAAAAATTTTGTCTTTGGGTGGTAGATCCATATATATATACTAGTAATTACCCGTGCCTGAAGGCACTACGTTACTCGTACAAAATTATAAATATTTTTTCATAAATAAATGCAATGTATAATACAATTTCAACAATATAACGATCAAATTGATATTGTTCAACTTGTATGCAGAACATATATAATCAAACATTTATATAACGAAAGTCACGCTACAACTACTCCAACATATTAATTAAAAATTTTGAGAAAATATAATTATTATTGGTTAAACATCCACAATATTAACATTTTTAATAAAGTTTATTTCAATTTTTTTTTAAAAAATATAACTATTTGTTTATCTGCAGGTTTCTACCTAAAGTTGATAACATTATATCTGCACCATTTTTCTAATGTGAGTTCGTGTAATTTTTGTGAGGAAATCATCTAAAAGTTTCACGTGAATTCTCGTAGATGTAAAAAAATTTGTTGATTAATTAAAATCAGTTTCTATTTGAGTTCAACTTAAATATTCATAAAATTCAATCGAATTTGGGTGGGGCTATTCTCACCCCATTAAATTTCTCATTATCAAACTACTAAGTCTACCCTTCTACTACTAAGTCCGCCCCTTCTATACCCACCATATTTGTAACCAAGTCCACCTCATGCTACATACACCTCGTTTAATAAGTAAACTCACCTTTTATTTTGTCACAATTAGGGTTTTATTCTCTATTTCATCTCATGCACTCACAAAATTATTTTTTTAATATGAATTTTTCTAGTGAGATAAATGCTACTAGTACTTTTCAATTTAATTATATATTTGATTTCTTGTTTGTTGTATGAATTTTTATTATTTTTGGTATGTTTTGATATCTTTGTCAAGTTTAATAATTTTTTATTTAGAATATATATATATATATGCTTTTCAGATTATTTGTTGTTTTTTTATCTTATTTAGATTTTGTATCTATGTTTCTTATTTTATTTTTTTTGTTCGATTTTGTGTTTGTGTTTGATACTTTTTTTTTTTCATATCCGGTTTTGCGTCTTGTGGTTATGCATTTTGTAATTTTACTTGTTTCTTTAATCTTTGCTTGGTTTTTTTCCTTCTTATTTCAGTTTGCTTCTTTCTTTCTTTTTTTTCCTTGTTTCATTCTTTTTTTTTTAAAGGGGTGTATGTAGCATGAGGTGGGTATAGAAAGGATAAACTTAGTAGTTTAATAATGATAAATTAAATGAGGTGAGAATGAAGATTTGGGGGGTGGGAATAACCCCACCCTTTAAATTTAAGCAATAATTTATACTTTATGCGCGACAGTTAAATTCATCTCAATTCGAGTCTTACTCATAATTACGTCAAACCGAGAATTGAATTTAAGTTCGACTAAATTAACACTTTTATCTTAAACCTACAAACTAATTATTTTCTATTCTCATTCACTGTGATGTCATAACTTCTTTTTTTTTTAATTTAGTTATTCTTTATTATTTTTACAATCAATTTCATTTTTACTTCAACTTGAATACTCGTAAAATTCAAGTAAAGTTAAGTTAGAATACATATTTTATACTCGATAATTAAATTCAACTCAATTCGAATACTAATCATAATCACTTCGAACCGATAATCGAGTAAAATAAAATTTGGAGGAGGAATTTCGATCGTTTGATCAATAATCTTAAAATAATAAGACAAATAATGATAGCTCCCTTAGTATATAGATATATCACATTACATAAATATTATTCGTCTATTATACCATTCGAATATTATAGTATTTTTATTTCAATACAAAATATGACATATATTATAGTCATTCGACTCGTTTTGATGCAAATAATATTTATTTAAGGTCCATTTGTTTATTTAAAATTTTTAAAAATAATCTTTTATTAGAATCATAATTAGCGACCTAATGAATGTGTAGTATGAGATAGAGAGAGATATAGAGTTATAAGAGAGATATGAGTCTTAGAATTGTGGAATGAATGAAAGTCTTGCTCAAAAAATTAGGGGGAGAGGACATTTTGTATTAGGACCGTCGGATCAATATTTTTTCAAGCGATCTGAACCGCGAAAAGTTAAAGACAAAGAAATCTAGCTACTTTATTATACAGATATATATATGTGTATATATAGTAGTTATTTCTCGTGCCTTAATAAAAAAATTGTTAACAATAAACATATTTGTATTCATACCTAAAATCAAATTACAAAGATAAAAGAGAAATAAATGAATTTAAGCACTGATTATAGTGGGGGCAAGCAGTGGTAGTGATGGTAGGGCGGCAATGGTGGTTGTAGGAGATGGTAATAGTTGTGATGGATGATGACAACCGGTTGTAATGGTGACAGTTATAGGTGACAATAGTGATTGTGGTTGGGGGGCACTGGGGGTGATGTGGTAGGGGTGGTGGAGAAATAGTGGCGGTGGTGGTAAGGTGGCGGCAACAGTGGTGGTGGTGGGGCACTAATGGGGTGGTGGTGGTGGTGGGGTTACGACAATTGAGGTGATGGTTGTTATAGAAGAGGTGATGGTGGGGTGGCAATAGTGGTGACAGTGACGGTAGTAGTGGGGCGATGTGTGGTAAGGTGGCAACAGTGGTGGTGGTGGTGGTAGTGGTGATTGTGGTGGGGCTGGTGGTGGTTGAGGTGTTGGTGGGGCGGTTTCTAAACAATATTTTTTTTATTTTAAAGTACTTATGAGAAGTTATAACTATTAAAAATATTTTTAAAAAGTCACATCAAACACACCCTTATGGGCCTATTTTTCATATTAAATTTGGAGTGTTAATATTAGCCGTCAGATTAACTTTAAAGTAAAATTTAAAGAGATCTCAACCGCGAATAGCAAAAGCCATTTTGTTTATCTTTTGAAATTTGAATTGTATTATACTTTATTATATAGATTAGTTATTTCTCATACCTGAAGGCACGTAGTAATAAAAAAAATGATCAACAATAAACGTATTTGTATTGATACCCAAAATCAAATTACAAAGATAGAGGAAAGAGAAAGAAATTTAAGCATTCGGTTATAGTTGAGGCGAGCGGTGATAGTGGTGGTGGACGACAATGGTGGTGGTGGTGGAAGATAGTGATTGTTGTTATGGGTGACGACGATCAGTTGTGATGGTGGCAACTGTGGGGGCAATGGTGATGGTGGTGGTAGGGCGGTGGGGGTGGTGGTAGTAGGGATGATGGTGGGACAATGGTGGTAGTAGTAAGGTGGCGGCAGCGATGGTGGTGGAGGGGTGGGGGTAGTGGGGATGGTGGTTGTGGGGTAATGGTGGGGTGGTGGTGGTGGCGACAGTGATGGTGGTGGTGGGGCTGAAGGAGAGGTGGTAAGGTGGCAGTAACAGTGGTGGGGCGGTGGGTGTGGTGGTGATGGTGGGGTGGCGACAGTGGTAGTGGTTGTTGTGGTAAAGGTGGTAGTGGGGTAGCGGCGGCGGCGATGGTGGTGGTGGTGGGGCAGTGGGGGTTGTGGTGGTGGGACAGTTCCAAACACTATTTTGTTAAAAAAAATAGTTATGAGAAATTATAAATCCTATAAATACTTTTAAAAAGTTACTTCAAACACACTCTTAGAGACTTATTTTCCCTATTAAATTTGGGGTATTAATATTAACCATCGGATTAATTTTAAAGTAAAATTTAAAGAGATCTCAACCGCGAAAAGTAAAAGTCATTTTATTTATCTTTTGAGATTTGAATTGTATTATACTTTATTATATAGATATATAAGTTTTATTTTAATTTATGATAAATAATTAATCATTGAGAAAAATTAAAAGGATGAGCACAAAAGAGATTTTGAGGTCATTTCTTTTATCATTGAATTAAAATAATAACAACACAGATAATAATGTCATAATGAGGTGGGTATCATTGTTCATACCCACCTCTATGCTTCGAGTACCTCCACCAATCCTTATTTTTTTATAATTTCTCTGACCATCATGTAAGGCAAGTTTCGATCTACATCCAACACAACAAATTCGCAGCATAAATTACAATGTTACTTTTAAGTATGTTGATAACTAAATATAATATAAATCACATTTACTAAAATATAAAAAGATGTAGGTTAACAGTTAGTCTAATAGTCACCATCGTCACCGTTGGAATTTAAGTCATAAATTCGAACTTCATCGTCCCTCTTCTTGTAATAATGTGTGTGACCAACCCCAACAGGTTAACTTAAGTGGTAGTCGGTCATTGATGTCTTAAGTTAGTATTGATCAAGGATTTGATACTCCACGGGGTAAAAGTATTCATTGGGGTCACCTCCCTTAGATTTAACTTTTGGGCATGAAGGGGAGGCTTTGCATGTGAGTCTAAGTTAACTACCGACTATGGGTCCAAATGGACTCGGTTGGTGGGTTCTTGGGTTATAAAATAAAGGGTAAATTGGAAGGGGTACACTAAATTGGGTTTAAATGTAAAATTATACACAGAAAAAAATGTAAAATAAGGAAGTCTTACTTTTAGTTCTTAATTGTGTCCAAGTACATAATTTGAAATTTTCAGATTTTTTTTGACATTTGTATCCTCCCTTAAATCATGCGATTATTTTTGGAAACTATTTTTTTTTCAAATTATATTTATGCATTAAAAATCTCCTAATTTAATGGAAGATTTGATTTTTTTCGTTTATTTTGAGGATAAATCAGTTGGTTTGAATTTTAAATTTTGAAACAGTATCATTTGTTATCTTCTTCTTCTTTGGCCTAGAAGCAATTTATCAGTGCAAGTCTGAAACATTATTTCATCCTTATCATTTAATCTAAGCAATTACAAAGTTTGAATTCATTACTCCATTAGGTTTATGTTTGTCATTTTAAAGGTGATTATACTGTTTTTTTATATGCGAATATCATAACAAAAGTTCATCTTATATATGTGTTTACAGTGTAAAAATTTACTTGCACAAAACATTGTACTGTTACATTTTGTTAAACATATATTTGCATATAATTTTATTGTAACAGTCCAATTCTGTTTTGAATTTGTTACCACATCCACAAAATCACATAACACTGGTTGTGTTATAGTATTACACTGTCTTTGTTACACTATGCGGAAAATACAGTCAACAGTTAAGAGATACACACAGTTTATTCACACACAATAAATTAATATGGCAGTAGATGTTGTTGACGAACTTACATTTACAGTGGCAGATCAGTAGGATTTCCTTTCAAAGATGAAACCCTGTAGATGTTCAGGGAATGATTTAAGGCTTCTCGCCGAAGAAGATGAAACAGTTTTTGGATAGAAAGAAGAAGCGATAACCGTTTTTCGAAGATGAAGCTTTTCGAGAGTTAATATTTCTAAAATCCAACGGTTAAACGTTATCACTGTGTACCTAATAATTTTAAGATATATTTCTAATGCCGTTTTTAGGAAAGTAATGTTCTTAAAATCCAACGGTTAAACTTTATGACTGTGTACCTAATTAATTTTAAGATATTCTTAAAACCGTTTTTAGAAAAATAAATTTTAGAAAATGGACAGTTAAGTTTTTGTATCTCAGCAGTTTATTTCTTTGCAACACATTTTTTTTATAAATTTTTTTACAATTATGTCTAATTTAGTATACCAAGTTTCAAAGGACCCAATAAATAAAAAATAATAATTACTAATGTGTGTGACCCAAATAAAACAAAATAAATAAACATGTAGAATGTTGGAGATCTGGGTTAGGTCGGCAGCATGTTTAGTAGTAACTTGAGATGAGTGAGACCCAACAAATCTGATTAAAAAACTCCGTCATGTTTAACGGACGTTTAAATGGCAATGTTGCCAACTCTTTTGCTACCTGTCAAATTATTTTTTCATTTGACTTTTAGTCTCGGATAGTTGGAATCACAGTGGATCCAGATCTATACTTACACATATTTCTTTTGATTTGATAGAATATGTCTGTTCATATTTAATGCTTGATTTTTTCATATGCATGAATAGTATTTAATTTTTTGAATTATACAGCGTTTTCAGACATTATTTATCACTAGTTGATTTACATGGAGTGGATCCAAAGATTCCAAACAAATTCATGATAAATATTCTAAGCTGTGTCCGGAACTAAATAGCACAAATAATCGCTGAAAGATTTTGCACTTTGGTTGTGGGGTTAAAAGCGTCTTTAGTTAAGTTTTTCTCAAACAAAGGATCAGCTATAAGACCTATCTTTGTTTGGGCAAATTATATTTATTGGGGTAAGTCATTCTGGATGTGATAGGGGAAGTCCTTTGCTTGCTTCAGACCCGTGAATCCTGTAACAAGACCTCATCTATTTATCCTTTTTAAGCACCGAAAACAAAAAATAAATTATATTTTATCAATGGTTATAAAATCTAACCCGAAAAACAACTCAACAAAAAGACGAGATCAATGAGTTAATGATTTAATTGTTGGATGAATTGATCGAACCGGTCATATTTAGTTTGCACGGGCGGATTCCTGCAATGAGTTGAGATAGCGATATGTTGAACAATCTTGAATGATAAACCTGAAACAATCAAAGGATTAGGAAAGAGATCGTGTATACCCAATTAATCCTCTCCAAAACTCAAGTCAGTCGTCATTCGAGCCACAAATCACAGCATATTTTCTCTTTTTTAGATTGCATACCTTAGTCCAGCTTCTAGAGGAATATTTATACTTGAGTTTGTAATGATGGCAGTGCCCTTGAGTCTCATCTTAGAATTTAATGGCCTGCACTCATATCCTAGTATAATGAGTGTCATCCCATCAAATCTTCTCAAGACTATCCTCATCGGGTGAGTAGACCTTTGCTCAGGAACCGCCAAGCATTCATGGTCCAACCCCCAATCATTAAATACCTTTTCTCAGTACTTGACACTTACACCCGAGCGTTCATTAGTCGAGAACAAGCACCCTCGAGGTTGACCGAGGACTTCATGTCAGCGTAATAGCCATTAACGCTTTCTAATGATGACTGTTTTCACATTTTTCGAAGACTGGGACACTCATTAATGGATCTATTACAGCCACTCAAGACTTACATTAATGAGTTGCCAGATCTTTTTTAAAGTTAGACTCTGAGGGGTGTACTCAACCCTTTCCAACATAACTCCTCGGCACCTCTACCAAGCTCGTTTTGCACGCTCTGATAGCTGTAATTGCCCACGTGTTCATTCATCACTATCTAGCTGCCTAAAGTCCTGTCATAGTTTATGTTAATTACGTAACAAAAACGCCTACGGAAAATATTTTAAAAAATGTTATTGAATAAATTTCAATTCGGGTCTCACCCCACCTGCGGTATTCCACTACCATTTCTTTTAGGGAGAATTACACTCAAACTCTCTGAGATTTGTCACTTAATCATTTAGACGCCTTAACATTTAAAATATTATACACAAATCTCCTAAAATTTGTACGTGCGTAACACTTAGACCCCTGCCGTTAGTATATCTATTAGTAAATTATACCCAAACTCCATAAAGTTTATAGACGTATAATACTTAGACTTTTCAAATCTAAAATATTACACTTGTACAAAAATTACTCCAATCAAAAATAAAATATCATAAACTTGGTGGAGGTACTAATTATGATATTTTAAGAAAAAATTAAATTTTTATTTTTGATTTTATTTCAATAAATGTCATAATAGAACATGAATTTTGGTTGTAAAATTTAAAATATTTGATATTCTGTTTTTATTGGAATATTTTTTATCTAAATATAACATTTTAAACTTGAGGGATTTAAGTATTACATCTCTACAAATTTCAGGAAATCTGAGTGTAATTTACTAACAAATATATTAACGGACATCGACGGCAGAGGTCTAAGTATTACATGCATACAAACTTTAGGGGATTAGTGTGTAATATTTCAAATATCAAAGAGTCTAAGTGATTAAGTGACAAACCTTAGAAGGTTTGGGTATAATTTTCTCTTTCTTTTATTTTTTGAATCAAAATAATAACCACAAACAATGAGGTGAATTTTATATACCCACTAGGCCACTATGTTCTGAGTACCTCCACCAAACCCTCCTCCTTTAAAAATTTTCTGACCATGTCAAGCAAGTTTCGACTTTCGACAAAAATTAAAAAATTAAAAAGAAGTCAGCGAATTCGCAGCATAAATTACAATATTTTTTTTAGTTTGGTGATAAATAATCTAATATAAAATACAATTATTAAAAAATAGACACGATGAATGTTGTAGATTTGAGTTGGGTAGACAAACGTGCATAGCAATTTTATTTTTTTATAGGATGTCCAGACTTGTATTGACTATTCTCTGGAACTCAGTGATTGGTCATCGTGGTTTGAGTTGAGTTAGAGTATGTCCCTAAAAGATGAGGGTAATTAGTCCTTAGGGGGTGTGCAAAGAAATTGAACCTGAAATCTTTACATTACCAAATGTTAGACTCAATTACTGAACCATCGTAAGGGATGTTATAACAATTACTTTGAGATAAGGGAGATCCAGCAATTTTGATTCAAACAGTTGTTTATATGGCAAAATTAAGTCAACTCTTTAGCCACTTGCTAATTTAATTTAATTTTAATATTATGTGAGGTTTGCATTATCGAAAAGTATAGACCAGGGTGGATCTAAATCTCTCCTAATATATTTTTTCTTCTCAATCATTTATTGGGCTCCTTTGGTTGTTGTATAGTAAAAAAAAAATGATTATATTAGTTAATACGAGTTAATTTTGTATAAGCGGATAAAACACAAGATTAAATATGAGATAAAGTTAATATTCATTGTTATCTAATATTTGGTAAAACACTGGATAAGGATGAGATAATAGTCTTAATTACATATTGACCAAAAAATAACAATTTTATCTAGTTATTAATTTGGTGGGTAAAATAATAAATTTATAAGTTAATACGCTTGAACTAGACTATCATACCACCTCCACAGGTAGTCTTATAATCGGCTCAATAGTAAAGATTGATGAGCCCAAATCCAACTGGGTCAGACCCAATTAATTGAGTAAGCCCAAATTAGCTACAAGGTAGGTCAAGTCCAGCTCATGGATTCGACCCAGTCCAAAGTTCAAGGAACCCAAAAGGATTAGAGCACGTGGGAAGTAATTATAGGGATATCCATTCTCCAAGATCAAAACTATCTTTAATTGTACCGATCCTAGTTGTAACTATCCTCCCCGAAAAGCTAGTAACCTACCCATCACATCACCACCTCAACCAAAGCTCTGTGTTTATAAATTGTAAGCCCTCTATACATGAGGAACACCTCTTTTACACACCTTTCACACATCTCTCTACAAACCTTACACATCTATCTCTCTCATAGCTACCTAGAGCATACTCTTGTTCTCTCTCTCTCCCACCTACTACTTTATCAATAAAATTCACCGGTCACCGTTGTCGTCTTCAAAGTACAGTAGATCACTCTGACCGAACCACTTTATATCTGTGTTGCTTGTGTTGATCTCGTCTTTATATTTACTACATTTATTACCCATATTATTTACTCAACAGGTGGTGCATAAATCCACTTTTGTACATCATCAGTTTGGCTCCGTCTGTTGGAACCGACTGAGTTTTCTACTATCTTACTACTCTCTTTCGAATCAATGGCAATCACAATCAGATCGACGAACCAACAACTCGAAGACAACGACCCAGCTCGTCGGGAGGAGGCCCCACCTTCGCCTCCACCAACAGGACCATCCACTGAGGCAAATCCTATGGTTAGGCAACAGCTGTTGGAGACTATGTAGTTGCTGGTGAGTCAAAACCAGCAAATTCTTCAACTGATGCTCACCTTAGGAGGCGTCGCCCCTCAAGAGAGGTGACACAGCCTTCCCACTTTGGGCACCAAGACGTCCCCCAGCGTGGCACCCAGCGCCAGAGTGCCCTCATGCAGCGCCATGGTGCCCCCCGCCAGGGAGTCCCCCCTTAGCGCGCAGGCGCCTCACATACTCCCCCTCCTCATGTACCTACTCCACACGCTATCGACCATCCTGGGCAGGAAGATAAGGGAGATAATCAATATGCGGGTCGTGAGAGCCACTACCACGATCTGACTGAGGATGTCCTTAACCAATGGGACGAGAAGATTAAAGAGGTGCAAAACCAATTTGGTGATGCCCTCAACGCCATCAAGACACAAGCGCCAGAGACGTTGGATTACCTAGTAAGGCGTTCTGACACTCTGTTTGTGTCGGATGTTGTCAACTACCCCCTACATTCGAAATTCAAGATGTCTGACATTGAGATCTTTGATGGCACTGAGGACCCCTTGGATCACCTTGACACCTACAAATCTCTCATGTAACTCCATAATGTGCTTGACGAGATCATGTGCAGAGCTTTTCCTACAACCCTCAAGGGATCCGCACGCCAAAGGTTCGCCAAGCTCAAGCCTTCTTCCATCCATTCCTTTGCGGAGTTAAGCAAGTCTTTCGTCTCTCACTTCATTGGGGGACGCCGACATCAGAAGTCAGTTACCCACCTGCTCACTATCAAGTAGAATCGGGATGAAAGTCTAAGGAGTTACCTCACTCGTTTTAAAGAGGAGGCACTCCAGATCGAGGAGCCAGATGACAAAATGACCATGGCCGCCTTTATTGCAAGTTTGTGCTCGTCAAGCTTTATGTTTTCTGTTTTGAAAAATCCACCAACAAGCATGTCCGAGTTGTTATCTAGGGCATAAAAGTATATGAACGCCGAGGACGTCACCAAGGCCAGGCGAGGTGAGTCCTCCCGTGGGAGTGAGAAAAGAAAGGACACCCGCGAAGACAGAAGAGAAACAGAAAGTAAGAAAAATAGGTCGGAAAGAGTGTCCGTCAAGGACCACCTCAGTCCCGCACCCTTCAGAGAGCGGTAAGACTTTACGCCGCTCAATGTATCGGTTGAGCATATCCTGCTCCAAATCCAGGATGATCCTACGATACGTTGGCCGGGAAAAATAAAGTCCACCCCGAATCGTAGAAACTTAAGCAAGTACTGTTTCCACCGTGACCATAGTCACAACACTGATGACTGTTCAAAATGCATATCGAGGAACTCATACAGCATGGACAGTTGCGGCAGTACGTTGTTGGTAGAGGACAAGCCCCACCGCCTGGCATGAACCAGGAAAACAGAGAGCGCCAGCAGCCCCTCAGAGAAATCCAGATAATCTCTAGAGGGTTTGGAGGAGGAGGTGACTCCAACTCAGCCAATAAGACACATGCTAGAAGTGCCAGACAGGCGGAGTCAAATGATCCTCGCCCGATGAAAACGTCTCGACAAGAAGAAGAAGAGGTAATCTCGTCCTCAAACAAGGACCTCGAGGGGATTCAACACCCTCATGATGACCTTTTAGTGTTAACTATGATGGTGGGCAACTACCAGGTCAAGAGAATTCTGGTGGATTGCGGCAACTCTGCCGACATCCTGTTTGCATCAGCCTATGATAGCCTTTATCTTGGCAAGGAAAGGTTGCAACCTATTAGGATGCCCCTCATTGAATTTTCAAGTGAGAGGGCTTATCCTTTAAGTTCCATCACTCTGCCAATCACAGCGAGGACAACACCAAGAAGCTCAACCATCATGGTGAACTTCATAGTGTTGGATTGCCCATCTACCTACAACATCATACTTGGACGCCCTGCACTCAACACCTTAAGGGCAATGTTGTCCACCTATTATCTTGTTCTCCGTTTCCCAACCCTCTGTGGGATTAGAGAAGTTAGAGAGAACCAAGTCTCCGCCAGAGAATGTTATGTGGCCTCTATGAGGATCAAGAAACCCCAAGAGGCCCTATAGGTGGAAGTGCTTAGTATGACAGCACACTGAAAACAGGAAAGCCTTGGCCCACCTATGGGACGTCGAACACCTGAAGAGGTATTATCACTAGCAGGGTGCAAGTCAGTGAGTGTACAAGTCAGTGACTACCATTTAAATTATCTTTTGTTGTTTCAGTCAATTGTTTTTTGTTATCTACTTCAAATTATGAAAAAAACTTTGCAAGATTATCTTTTTCAAAAAACTCTCTCATTCCATGGAAGTTCATAAACAATTTACAAAATATAGAACATGACCTAGCAACAAAAAGATAAAAGTGTCATACTCTTAACATCACTTACTGCTCCCCGATCCACTCTCATCAAGGCTCTCTCAGTCATCATCTGTCCTTGGGGACTCATATGGGATGAAGCCAGAGAAATCAATAACAGAGAAAGTTGTTGAGGCTTTCCCCCTAAGTTCCTCATGACCATCGATAAAGGTGCCTGCAACGGCCCTCTCAGCAAACTCACTTTTCATCTCCATCTCAACGGAATGAGTCTTGGCCCTGGTGGCTCTCTCACGAGCAACTTGTAGGTCAACCTTTGTTCCCAAGCAGTCTATGTCTCCAGCTTCGCGCTCTCTCGCGAGTTGCCAAAAAGCTCTAATCCTACCTCTGCTCCCAAGCAGTCTATGTCTCCAACTTCGCGTTCTCTCACGAGTCGTCAAAAAACTCGGCCTAATCCTACCTCTGCTCCCAAAAAGTTTATGTCTCCAGCTTTGCGCTCTCTCGCTAGTCGCCAAAAAGCTCGGCCTAATCCTACATCTGCTCACAAGCAGTCTATGTCTCCAGCTTCGCACTCCCTCGCTAGTCTCCAAAAAGCTCGGCCTAATCCTACCTCTGTTCCCAAGCAGTCTATGTCTCCAGCTTCGCGCTTTCTCACGAGTCGCCAGAAAGCTTGGCCTAATCCTACCTCTACTCTCAAACAGCCTCAATCTCCAGCTTAGCGCCTCTCTCATGAGTTGCCAAAGGCTCGGCCTCAAAGAGGTGTGTTACTCTCTCATGAGCTAACCTCAACTGTTCCTCAGTAGCCTTTCGTGTCTGCCTCTCTTTTGCCAAATCCCTGGATGCCTCTCCAAGCTTGATTGTTCTTAAAAAAAAAAAAGACAGGGAAAAGTGGCAGCCACATACAAGCATCCAAAAAGTAGAAAATGAAGGAAATGAGATAGGTACAAAATCAAGGTTGAGTAGAAAAAAGGCATACCATGAAAAATCTCTCCATTGCAATATTGATAATGCCCTCGGGACCTTGAGAGTCAACCTCTCTGATATCTACGGGAGTCAAAGACCTCCAAACCCGCTCCTTGGCCAAATTCACGTAGAAGCAGGGCAGCTATGTGGAGCTACAGTCCCCGTAGAAGGCCACACTAGAGTCTCAACTCCTACACGGTACTAGGGCTAGCTCTGGTTCACACAGGAGTCGCAATCTGGGAAGGAGTGGGGGCACCACCGAGTCCCGTCTCCCGGGAAGCAACCTGGCCATCAGACCTCGACCGAGAAACACTCAAGACATCAAACTTTACTCTCTTAGAATGAGGGGAAGACGTCACCCTAGAAGTATAGAGAGCCTCCACCATCGCTCTATCAACAGGGGCGCTTGTAATTAGAGACAAGGTCAATATAAAGAACCAGCATCAAGAAAGCATTAAGAAGAAAGCAGGATTACAGAAAGCGGGTTTGCCTCCTACCTAGCCGAAAGCCATTATAGTCTCCCTCTTTGATAAAACCCAAAAAGCCAACCCACTACCCATGGACGCCTAACAGCTACCTGCCAGAGCCCAACTTCCCATCGCCGTCGGTTTCACTAATTTGTGTCTAAAACTCAAATTCAAAGAGAAAAAAGCATTTTTTGGGAAAATTTGGTGCCCAAACTGCCTTCGAAGTTTGGCCTTTTTTTCATGATTGTCTAATACTTCACCAAGCTCCGCTACTCTCAGCATGTCAAGACGTCGCCCAGCATCTCAGCACCAGCAGTAGAGCCTGCGTGTGTTCCAGCCCCTGTGTCAGTCAGACCATCTTGGCGCAGCCCAAACCGCCCAGTCCTCCAAGCACGGAGTCGTCATCGCCTTCGTCCTCAATCGCGACTTCGTTGCCTCTTCTCCCAACCTCAAGATCACTGTCGATGTCACCTGGGGCGTCGCCTTGGTGGGTGCCGCCATGTCGGTAAAGGGGCGTCGCCCTTGGCTTCGCCATGGCGTCTCTTGGGGCTTTGCCGGGCATGGGTAGGCGACCACCACCTGACCTCGATCTCACTATTGCGCCAGCTTGCTTTGTCATTGAAGCCTCAGCCTCCATCTTCTTTTGTGAAGTTCCTTGCGCTAGGAAATTGTTCAGAAGAAAGAGATAAGGGAGAGAGATGAAAGAATAAGGATTAAAAAGAATGGAAGGGCTCAAAGTACTTTCTAAGGGTTTATAAATATCCTGGCCAATAGGCCAAGCCCTAAATGAAAAAAAGGGTTTTGACTAATGGAAAACTCAATGGAGGAGATCGTCTATTACTGTAATCGTTGCCCAACCATGGAGTTACCAAGTGAAGAATAGAAGCTTCGCGATTGAAGGAATGAAAAAGCCACCGTGCAAAACAAGAAACATCTTGTCTATTCAGAGCTCACTCATACCCTCAACCCCCTCGCAAGCAATCGGGGCTTGGTGTATGGGGGCAAATGATGAGCCAGATCTAACTGGGTTTTTTTTTTTTTGATCAAACAAATCTAACTAGGTCAGACCCAATTAATTGAGTAAGCCCAAATTAGCTACAAGGCAGGTCAAGTCCAGCTCATGGATTCGGCCTAGTCCAAAATTTAAGGAACCCAGAAGGATTAGAGCACTTGGGAAGTAATTACCGGGATATCCATTCTCCAAGATCAAAACTAGCTCTAATTGTACATGTCCTAGTTGTAGCTATCATCCCCAAAAAGCTAGTAACCTACCCATCACGTCACTGCCTCAACCAAGGCTCTGTGCCTATAAATTGTCAGTCGATACACATGAGGGACACATCTTTTACGCATCTCTCTACACACCTTACACAGCTATCTCTCTCATAGCTACCGAGAGGGTACCCTTGCTCTCTCTCTCACCCCTACTACTTTATAAATAAAGTCCACCGACCACCATTGTCGTCTTCAAAGTGGAGTAGGTCACTCTGACTGAACCACTCTATATATGTGTTGCTTGTGTTGATCTAGTCTTTATATTTACTGCATTTATTACCCATATTAATTACTCGACAGGTAGTGCATAAATTCACTTTTGTGCATCATCACGGATAAAATGAATTATTTGGATAAGCATTTGAAATAAGACTATATATAATACGAAATATTTTTTGCAACTAAATGTAGTATATGGTTAGATTAAAGAGTTTTAATTTATCATGATTCTTTAATACACTATTTTAATACTGCAACCAAACGACCCTATTGTGTATTAATTGAGGGATAGTCCTATGGTACCAAAGTAATAGTGTACTGGAATATTTTTATTAAACATAAGTATCAAAAAATTATTTTTAAATACTATAGTTAGACCCGAATTGAGAACACATTTGCATGTAGTGTATTCAGTTGAACTCATGAAAAGTAATTATTTATCGAGAAATATTAAGAGTTTAGTAATAGTTTTGTGTCTGAAAAGACTTTCTAATATAAAAAATTGAGCATTGATCTTACAATATTTATATTTTAAATAATAATCTATTTGGCCTTTTTCTTTTCTAAAATTATGAATTTAAAATTAAAGTGAATAGAAATTCAATAAGAAAGATAAGGAAGAGAGAAGAGAGAAATGTAGGGGTAAATTAGTAGGATTGTTTGATATTAGTGAGTGTGTTAATTGAGTTAATATTTTTGAGGAGAAAAAAAAATAGAATAAATTTTATATCATTAGATCAAAATAAATACAAACTAGATCAATCTTGACCGTTATGTTTTTATAAGTTGAGAATTATTTAGTTAAAAAAATTGAGAATTCAATTTCTTAACTGTAATATTAGATAAATGGTGTAATCGAGAGATCTCATATGTCTCTTTAGAGTAAAGTCATAAATGATTTATCTCTTATGAATATTTTAATCCTAACATAGATGCTTTAATTTTGATCAAATCAAAATAATAAAATAAATATTCATAAATAAATTGACCCGAACACTACTTAACTGTTCAACCCAAAAAAAAATAGGGCAGAGATCCCATATGTCTCTTTGGAATCTATTAAAAGCCGCAAGAAGTGAGACAAAAAAGAAAGGGGCAGAAAGTGGTCCTGATAGGTTCCAAGGAAGACCTGGAAGAGGGCAAAGACATACCCAGCTTACGACTTGACTACCGTACCCCCAAATTTTTTTTGGTATTATATTTTTAAAATTTATTATTTTAAATAATATTTTATAATTTTTGTGGGTTATTTTATGATTAAAAAATTTGTTAATTTTGTAGTTAATTTACTATTTTTGTGGATATATTTATCACTATTGTGAGTATTATTTTTATTACTTTTCTTTGGTATAAATAAATTATTATTTTTAAAAGACAGTTATCATATTTGTGAATATTTTTATCATATTTGTAAATGTTTTTATCACTGTTGTGCTAATTATTTTTACCCTTTTTTGGGTATCACAAGAGTGATAAAAATACTTTTAAAATTTATTACATTTTCACAATTTTTGTGGGTCATTTTACAATTAAACATATTATCACTTTTGTCAATTTGTGATTGATTTATCACTGCTATGAATAATTTTATTTTTTATCATTTTTTTGGTAAAAAAAATTATTATTTTTGTGGATGATTTATCACATTTATGTATATTTTTATCATGCTAACTATATTTTTTCACTTTTTTCAGTACTACAACCGTGATAAAAACATCTACGACAGTAATAAAAGTATTCACAAATAAGGTAATTTTTTTTTGGGGGGTATTATAGACAATTCCTAATGGTACAGATGAAAATTACAAATGAGTACACAGAATGATTCAAACCTCAATACCATTTTCGAATCAATTAAATAGAAAAAGTACAGACAAAAATTAAAAAAAAAAACACTTCAATGTCACCTCTCGTGGTACATGAAGACTAGTCAAGCACGTGTAGTTGTTCTATATCTCTGACTTTAGCCTTCACGTACGCCGACTCTTATAATATCAAAATTGGGTAAAACAATGACCGTATAGAATTTGCTTTCAAACATACTAGAAAAAAAGAGAAAAAGGAAATAATACACTGAATTAAAAAATATATTTTTTTACATGTAAGTTATAATTTATAAATAATATGATCCATTCTAAAATATATAATTTTATTTTTTAAAAATATAATTTTATTATTAAAAATAATAATTTTTGGTACCATAGACTTTACCGCAGAAAAAAAATGGCATTTTGTAGTACAAAGTCAAATAATCTAACCAATTGGTCTTTGGTCTAATGGTACTCCTTATCTTATAAAGTATTTGTCTTCTTAAAGTCAAGAGTTCAAGTCCCCCTCCTCGTCCCCTCTCAAAAAAAAAAAAAAAAAAAAGTCAAACAACTTAGATATTTGTCTGTTTGACAAGTGGGAAGGAGGCTGCGGTCTAAAACAGATGTTTTACTGCAACACGGCATTTTGTTTCTTAGGGCAATATCCAACTACCCGTTAGTTCATCACCAAATTGGATTTTGATTGAATTGAATTTATATTTAATTTAAAAATTTTAATTTAAATTTGATCTAATTATTCAAATGATTGTATTTACACAATCAATATCAAAATATATTAAAGATATAAATTCCATTCAAATAACTCGAATAGAGTTAAATTTATTTGAAATTTTATCAAATGAATCACTTAAATTCATCATGTATCTGTATATTATTCAATTCATACACAATTAGATAGGACGTTGACAAATCTAAATTCTTTTTTTTATTTAAAACAAAAATGGTGAGTTTGAAATAAAATTTGAATAATTGGTCAAAAAATCTATCTAATAAGATAGCTAGTACTTTAAATCATTTAATTTTTAATCAATTTGTAGTTTAATACAATTTTTTTCAAATATTTTTCATACACGATAGTTTACACATATTGATATTATTTTAAGTTCATAATATTTTGAAAAAAATTGTTGATTTTTTTATAAAAATAATGGGTAAAAATTAATTTCAAAAAAAAAATTAAAGAAAGGTAAAGAAAAAAAAAATTACTATGTGATATAATGGAATCAATTTTTTGGACATTCGAATTTTATGTTGCATTATGTCTTCAAACACGAGTTATAACTAATAAATCTATAATCCGACTAAAGATTAAATAAACTGAATTTATTTTTTTATTTTTCTTAATGTTAGCATTACAAAATTCAATATACATTAGATCAAAGTGCACAAATGGTCCGTTTGGTACGAAGGATGGAAAAAAGGAAGGAAGGAAGGAAAAGTGAAAGGAATAAACTTTCCACTCATGAAGGAAAGAAAATTATTTTCCTTCTTTTTTGTTTGGTAGGAAGGATAGAAAATAGAAGAGATATATTTTTCATCGTTTGGTATAGATGAAAAATGAAAGGAAAGGAAAACCATGCATACCCAATTTTACAATTCTACCCTTTAAATATATGAAGTCATTTTGTGTGTTTCTTGTGTGTTAGTAAAAAAATAATTAGCAAAAGAAATTTTTTTTTTTTTGAAAAAATAGAAAAATTTTATAGATAACAAAAAAAACCTCCTGATGCTATTTTATAGAAAAAATTTATTACAAGAAGCAACACTACACAAGAATCAAACAATGAAAATATTCCAAAAAAACCTCCTGATGCTATAATCCTTCAAGACTCCTTAGAAGGGTGTCTCGTTACCGTTGTCTGAGAAGGTTGTGGGCCCATGGTCTGTGATGAGAAGTGGGTTTTGTTTGCTGTTTTGAGAAGTGGGTTTTATTGAATATGACAAAAGGCAAAAAAGTAAAATAATTATTCACAGGTCAAATTTTTTTGGCTTCTTCTCATTTTCCGCTCATTGTTGGGGGGAAAATGAATTGTGGGCGGGAAGGAAGAGCCTTCCCTCCAATTTTCCTTTCCATCACACTTTCTTTTCATACTAAACAATGGAAAGTTTTTCCATCCACCCCATTTTCCATCAAAACAAACAAACTGTAAGGTTTGAATGGAAAAGGATCTGAAGCCAATCAAAGAAAGTTTTTTTTTTATTAAAAGGCAATTACAACACTTCTACTTAAGAAATAGAAGTTACACAGCGTCCATATAACCCACAAAGGAAGTTCTAGATTCGCCGAAGAGGACTTCTAGCAGGGAAAAGTGCACCACTAGTTGTCAAGTCACGTTACCTAATCTCTCCAGCCCAAGAAAATAATTATAAAAAAATTATGTCACGTTTAGGCATTATTCCTGGTCGCACCAATAACAAAAGTGGAACATGATTTACAAACGAATCACAATTGTTTTTTTTTTTTTTTAGAAAATTATATATACTACCCCTGCGATAAACGATAATTGTATTATGTCATTCCAAGTTGTAGAAATTGTAGCCCACCATTGAGATTTATTTGAAGCAAAGTAACAATTAAATCCAAGACTAATGTCATCCAAACTCTAATTCAAAAAATAATAATTATATTCAGACTTAATTGTATATTTGATAAAATATTTACACGAGAGAGATCGAGAGAGAAACCAAAAAAAAAGAAGCGTGTGTTTGGTGGGAGAGTGGGGTTCATTGATGGTTTTGTTAGTAGGGCAAGGTAGGGAGGGGGCGGCCTACCACCTAGGGTGATGGGGGTGTTATACGAGTAAATATTTGATGCCATAGTGATGTCTGGCTAACATTGTTAAATAATAGTGATGCAATAGTGATGTCACTTGGCTATTCATCCTCTTAGATTGACAATCAAGTCGAGTTATTCGGGTTTCGCTCGGATTTGATTTGTATAGGACTTCACTCGAACTCAACTAATGTTCTAAATAAGTCGAACTTAAACAATATTTAAAATAATTTGAATTATTATGAAGAATTTTCCAAATGCAAGATTATATTAGATTCATCAGTGCAGAGCATGAATGAGAATGAAACACGCTATTTATATTTTATTTTTTGGATTTGATTATTTGGGTGGCACTCTTTTAATCAAAACACTCGATGGTAATCAACCAATCAAGTTTGACATCTTGGCTCTTGCCTCACCAACCCCTCGTCTTACCTAACCCCTCACACCCTTCCTCATAAGACACAAAACGTCAAAATTCACCGTTAAATCTAACGCCGTCAATTCACCCACTCCACACAATCCACCTAACGCCCCCCGGCGGGGCCCAATTCTTCTGCCGTTACACCATCACCGTCCCCATTCTATAAAGCCACACTCAATTAGCAGTGACTCCCGGCAATACCCACCAGTCTCTTCTCTAGCCATCCCTCAGCCGCCATTTTCCCTCACCTCCGCCATGGATCTTCTCTTCCTAGAGAAGACCCTTTTAGCTTTATTCTTCGCGATTATAGTCGCCATTGTTGTCTCTAAGCTTCGAGGCAAGCGCTTCAAACTCCCTCCTGGACCCATCCCAGTACCCGTATTCGGAAACTGGCTTCAAGTCGGCGATGACTTGAACCACCGAAACCTCACCGATTTGGCAAAAAAATTTGGAGAAATCTTCTTACTCCGAATGGGTCAACGAAACCTCGTTGTGGTCTCATCTCCAGACCTTGCCAAAGACGTTCTTCACACCCAGGGGGTGGAATTCGGGTCAAGAACCCGAAACGTGGTGTTCGATATCTTCACCGGAAAAGGTCAAGACATGGTGTTCACCGTCTACGGCGAACATTGGAGGAAGATGAGGAGGATTATGACTGTACCCTTTTTCACCAACAAGGTTGTCCAGCAATATAGGCCAGGGTGGGAGGAAGAGGCGGCGCGTGTGGTTGAGGATGTGAAGAACAACCCAGAAGCGGCGAAGAATGGGATTGTTTTGAGGAGGAGATTGCAACTTATGATGTATAACAATATGTATAGGATTATGTTTGATCGGAGGTTCGAGAGTGAGGATGATCCGTTGTTTGGGAAGCTTAAGGCCTTAAATGGAGAGAGAAGTAGGTTGGCTCAGAGCTTTGAGTACAACTATGGTGATTTTATTCCCATTTTGAGGCCTTTCTTGAGAGGGTATTTGAGGATCTGCAAGGAAGTGAAGGAGAGAAGGTTGCAGTTGTTCAAGGACTATTTCGTTGAAGAGAGAAAGTGAGTTTACTTTTCCCTATATTGCCATTCTGTTTTGTTTTTTTTTTTTGGTAAAAATATGAACCCTTTTTTATCATTCAAACTTTAAGGTTGAGGAAACTAATTTATTATAATATTTAGATTGATTTTAGGCTTATCAAATATTAAAATTTAGTGTTTATTAAAATCACGTAATTAAGTCGGTAAATCAGATCAGATTTTGAAGTCTAAATAACATATCTGAGACCTCATTTATTGGATTGTTTTAGATTATTTGCGAGTTCCGAAGTAAGATACAACCCATTTTTAATTTAATTGTTGCAATTAATTAGATCTAAAATTTGATAGGAACTTAATTAATTATAGTCATTGACCAAATGGGTCTTTGGTCCAATGGTACTCCTTACCTTGTGAATATTTTGTCTTTTTTAGGTCAAGAGTTCAAGTCTCCCTCTCCCTCTCCCCTAAAAAAAATATATATATATTCATTGAATTAAACGTGAGTTTTATCTAATATTAAAATTTATAATTGATTTAATGAAGATATTAAATTAAGTCCTTAGTTAAGTCGTATACTTTTTCCTTTTCATTTTCACTCTCTTCATGTAATTTAGTGGTTGATTTTGATTTGGAGGAGTTTATTATGCAAGTAGGACAATTATGGACACTTTTGAATTTCATTTGTGATTTTTAATTTTAATTATAAATCCGGGTTATAGAAATAAGATTAAGAGCATCTCTAATTCTTACTCTTTTTTAAATTTAAATTTAAATTTGAATAAATTTTTTTTAAAGAGTCATTTTTTTACTTAAATTAAGAGAAACTCAAATTTATGCTTAAATTTTTTAATTGTGAGATTTTACTATCTTTTAAAGATCTAATAATTATATTCGAGCTGATAAATATTTATAAACGACACTTATTTTCGAAATTTTGTAATTTGTAAATAATGTAATAAATTTATAATATTTACTATTTGATTTATTGCAGAAAGCTAGCAAGCACAAAGGTGATGGATAAGGACGGTCTAAAATGCGCCATAGATCACATTCTTGAAGCCCAACAGAAGGGAGAGATCAACGAGGACAACGTTCTTTATATTGTTGAGAACATTAACGTTGCCGGTATTGCTTTTTCTTCCTTACTTTCTAGATACACTGCCTCTTCTTTATTTTACTTATTTTATTGATATTTACAATTTTATTCGCAAAAATATGGGCATTAACTTCTAATATCTATACTGTTCAAAAAAAAAAAAGAAAAAAAAAATTCTTCTAATATTTATCTGTTAGTATAGAGATTAGGTGGGAAATATTTTGCATCTCAAATTTAGTAATAATTAAAATTATATCCCAAATGAATTAAAATTATTGGATAAATAGGTCCCATTGTCATGAAATACCTAATAATTTTAATGGAAATAAGCAAAGAAAAATCAAAGAAGAATAATATTTTACTAATAAAACTTGGATGATGCATGTGCACCACCAGCCTCTAGAAAGTCAGAATAGCTCACCATACTTTGAACAGCAATAAATAATGCCATTTGCGGATGAATCTTATCCCTTTGCCATGGAATCAATTACAGACACTGTCTTAACCCTATCGTTTTCATTAAACGCATTGTGTTGGATGAGCCTTTGGTAGTTGAATGGATTAGCATAGGACACATGTAGATATCATCCCAAATGAGTAGAAAATTTTGGATGCACGAGAACTATTGATCCAAGGGTCCAGATCTATTTGGGATTCTATTTAGCATTGCGTTTATGGAAGGCTTGAGTCAGCTTTGAAGAATTGCCTAAAAAGTACATAGATTTGGAGAATTGTCAAAGCTTCTTGGTTGGAGGTTTTCACAAGTATGCGAAAATGGTGGGGTAGTTGACAAGTTACAATATGATGGGTTTTTTTTTAACCCTTTTCAAATTTTTTAATGTTTGGATCGTTTTCAATGCTCTTTCAATTTTATAAGATGTTACGTATACGTTTATACTATTCAATTATTTGTGCCTTTTTTCCTAGAGAAGGGAAGAACTTCATTGGTATTAAGATAATACAAAGATCTTGGAGAATAGATCAACCTACCTATCAAGAACTTGATCAATCAACAAAAACATATGAACAAAAACAAAGAAAACTAGGAGATAAAGCAACTCCAAGGGGGGTGGCATATGGGGTGGCATACCCCATATGCCATCCCAAATTCAAAAAATTTTACTCCAAAGGGGGTGGCATATGGGGTTGAAAAATGGCATCAAGGGTCTTGGGGTGACATTTTTGGCAACTCTGGAGAGAGAAAGGGAGAGATTGTAAATGGGTTGATGAATATAAATCTGTTAAATGAATATAGATCTAACGATTCATATAGATTGATGAGTAAAAATATGAAAATGACACCCTATTTTGGCACCTGCCATTGGAGCAGATTTTTAATTTAGGAGTGTCAAAACACTGTTTAAAATTACAAATGAGTGATTTGACACCCCAAAATGGCAACTCCCTTTAGAGTTGCTCAACAATGAAGTTCTTGAAAAATTGTTGCGTTCAGCCAGTCAGGTGACTAGTTTTGTTTTTGTTGAGCTGGAGTGGGGTTGACATTGAAGTTCAAAGATCACAGGTTCCAAGAACCTGACCACCCAACAAATCATGCCAATCCTAAAGTTGTTGCTTTAGCAAGTAGATCATAGATGATGTGACTCAAACCAGACACCCTTTTCCAGTTTCAAAACTATTCTTTGGGAGTAATCTTACACAATTCAAATAGAATCCAAAAAATTACAAATCAAATGCATATCATTTCTTGGATAAATGACTCCCTTTAACTTTTTCGGTAGAACCCACTCATCTAACACTCACCCAAATAATAATATGCATTTAGATTACAATTTTTAAATTCTGTTTAGATTGTGGAACATTTTTCATTCTTCGGAGGTGGGATCCAAGATTTGATGATTCATTTAGGATGCCTATACTAATTGTGGTTATCCTGCAGCTTAGTTGTCTGTTGAGGATATTGAGATGGGAGAAGGATATCGTGCAAAAAATAGATCTGGATAGTTGATTTTAATTTAAATAATCTATAATTATTGATTGAAAAAAATAATAAATTAATAAAAAATAGTAGAATAAGGAAATATTACACACAACGTCTTCTTATTGGATAAAAGGTGAAGATACAATATCAAAAAAAAATAGTATTTCAGTAGTGTAAATTGGACTCATTGAGATAAGGTATTTAGGTGAAGCTTTTATGGAGTTGGATGACTGAAAGTGCATCACATCAAAGACACCTAACTGCCCATTTATGCTAAGGCACAGACTTGATCATGATGGAATTGAAGAAAATTTGTTTAACATAGGTTGGGTGAGAAATGATGCTGATTTAGCAACCACTTCATTGTAATGATAGGTTTTTCCATTTTAAAATTGTGGGAAATGCACTGTGACCTATTTAATCCTATTCCTTGTTGCTCAATATTTGCAGAGGGTAGGCCATCAAGTCCTTCTTGGCCCTACCATTCCAACCAACCTGTGACTAATGCCAACCCACTTTTTTTTTTTTTGATCAACCCACTATTTGAATGTTGCAACTTCTCTACATTAACCTACCTACGTCAGAAACCACCCACATTAGATTTTCTTACCTTTGATTTTTTTTATTTTTGACCGATAATAATCCCAATCACGTGTCATTTGGACTTGAGTTTGCAACTTAATCTAGGAATGCACACAATTACCCCAATCTTGAATTTTTTTTTCAAGTATGTGTCTTCCAAATGGCGTTGTAACGACTATTCCAACAGTTAGACCTTTCTTTGATATAGATTCTCTATTCCTAATTGCTGTGGGATGGAAAATACTGGAAAGAAAAGAGTAGACGAGGAATGAAAACCTCCCTCTCGGTCTATGATACCTAAAGAGCACAGCTTCAGATTGTAAATATGAACCATTCCTCTCTCAAAGATTTTGTTGTTGAACATAAAAAATGATCTGATCCTCTGATTATTTGTGATGTTATCCAATGCTCTCATTCTCTGAATTTTTATGAGCAAATGTTCTACGAGGGATTAAACTAGCACGCTAATATGTTTGTGATGAAACAGCTATCGAAACAACACTATGGTCTATCGAATGGGGCATTGCAGAACTTGTTAACCACCCTGAAATCCAGAAGAAAATGCGCCATGAGCTTGACACTGTGCTTGGACCTGGACACCAAATCACTGAGCCTGACACCCAGAAACTCCCCTACCTTCAGGCTGTGATCAAAGAGACCCTTCGCCTCAGGATGGCAATTCCTCTTTTGGTGCCTCACATGAACCTACATGACGCCAAACTTGGTGGGTATGACATCGCTGCTGAAAGCAAAATCTTGGTCAATGCTTGGTGGCTCGCCAACAATCCAGCTCACTGGAAGAACCCAGAAGAGTTCAGGCCAGAGAGATTCTTGGAAGAGGAGTCTAAGGTTGAGGCCAGTGGCAATGACTTCCGGTACCTTCCATTCGGGGTCGGTAGGAGGAGCTGCCCTGGAATTATTCTTGCTCTGCCTATTCTTGGCATCACTTTGGGACGTCTGGTGCAGAATTTTGAGTTGTTGCCTCCTCCAGGACAGTCAAAGGTTGATACTTCAGAAAAGGGTGGGCAGTTCAGTTTGCACATTCTGAAGCATTCCACAATCGTTGCAAAACCAAGAACATTTTGAGTTTGATTTACATTTGTATTCCAAAAGTTGGGTTGTGAACCAAATTTCTTCATATGTGTCCAGTGTTTGTTGTAAATCCATGGATTTGTAAGGATAATTTAAACTTCACAATAAGTGCTCTCTCACCCTCTCATTAATTTCTTGAAGTCGGCAATTGTCTTCAGTAGTAACTCTACAATTAAAGTCACGAATCTTGCTAAGAGCGTTCTTGGTGTGCCTCTGTGTTGCCATCAGATTATAAAAATCTGGGTAAGCCAACTACAGTTGATAAGACCAAACTCCAGGTCCTCATCAACATGTGAGCGAAAAAGTCTTCAACGGAGGAGAAAAAAAAAACTTATGTCCAAAGAGGGTAGGAGGTACTAATGGAAGTGCTCTAGCACTCAAAATTTGTTCCATGTATTGCTTAGAATTACCAGAATCCTAACGTGATGATTAGAATTCATTGGAGGCAACTTTTGTTCAGGCCAACGAGTTAAAAGAGAAGAAGATTCACCACATTAACGTCATGTCATTTGGTCCATATTTTTTATTTTATTTTTTGGCTGTGGATCTTATTCATTCATTTATTTAATGTGTTTTGTGCTTAGTTGGGGATATGTCATGGTGATGGTGATCAACAATAATTTATGTTCTTTTCAATTTTTTCACGCAAATAGGTTCTTGGAATAAGGAGTTCAAGAGTTCATGCTAAAGCCGTGCAAATAATCAGATGTTAAGAAACTGAGATGTCGCATGAAGCGCGATTCAGCCAACCTTGCAATGGAAGGCTTTGAATGAAAAGGTAAATAGAGCATACTCTAGAGAGAACATGTCGGAAAAATATGGAAAGAAACTAGGAGAAAGAATGAAGACAAAGTGACTAGCAATGTGTTGATAAAGTGTTTGACAGCATTAAACCCTTCATCAACTCATCCTTCTTTATGTTCATATGTGAAAAATATTTATATCTATCTATACTACTAATAAAAGGCTGGTTGACTATTATATCCCTATGAAAAATATTAAAGACACCTATATATTTAATTATCCAATATCAACATTTGTATTTATACTTACTTCCTTGTTAACCATTAATCTTCCTACTATAATTGATTTGCAGAACAATAAATTATGTGAATAAGTATTATATTGTACTCACTATATCATTTATCATACTTTTCAATGCAGGTGTTGGTTCACTTTTCAAGTGCTCTTTAATGTCGGTTATAATATTGGAAATACAAATTTTAAAAAATTTAAAAACTTACTTAGCTAATAACAATTGGTCTACCTAATTTCATTATATACATAACCAATTCAAAGAACTTGATATATCCTCTCCTATAATAGGTAGGGTAGGCAATGATTTTTTTTTGTGCACTCATTTTTTTATGTAAATCAACCTCTGGCAAATACAAAACTCGCTATCTTTGCTGATGAGATGAAAACCAAATCAACTCCACCAAAGCACTCCTCATCAAATCGCCTTCAACGAATTCTCCTATTTCCTTGTATTTAATCGATTCTCATTATGCGAGAATGTCTGATTGTTCCTCCAACGACAATGGAACGAGCCTAGATGCGTTCTCTGCGAACACATTCTAGTCCTTTTCCAAAATGATATGATCATATGGTTATTGCTGGACTTTTTCACCACTTGATTACGAGGCAATATAGAGATAACCGGTTTAGTGAAATGGGACGGTAACAAAAGCATCACCATCCAATGACTTCAGACGAGATGCCAAGGGTTTACTGGAAAAAAATTCACGTCCAAAGTAAGTTTCCCGTTGCTTAAATCACCAAACAATATGCCTAACATCAAGCTACCTACATCTCAAGATGGTTTGTATCACTTTCTAAAACGTCTAAGACACCTAAAAACCAAATTTTATACTTCATGTTAAAATAAAGTTTAATGTGCTTGTAGACATCTTCAAATTGTAATATTTATTCTGAAAATTTATGTTAATCTACAGTGTCTTTGATCAATAAGTGGTATAATGACATCAGAGTTTATCGTTTTCTTGCGTTGGCCCAACTTCATGAACATTACAGTTAGGAGGCATTTAACATTGGTATATACACTTTACTTATGCTTTAATTTGTGGCCCTAGTACACAATTGCAATTTCTCTTTAATTTTAAACAAATGTCCTCATTTGTCTGTTGTAAAGTACGAAAATAAATAGAAGATATAATAAAAAAGTTCAATAATATAATATTCCCCTAGTATTTGAACTGTGGCATGCCAAAGGCTTGTGTCTTTGACCAATAAGTGGTATAATGACATCAGAGTTTTTCGTTTTTTTGTTTTGGCCCAACTTCATGAACATTACAATTAGGAGGTATTTAACACTGGCATATATCCTTTACTTATGCTTTAATTTGTACCCCTGGTTCACAATTGTAGTTTCTCTTTAATGGTAAGCAAATATCCTCATTTGACTTTTATAGAGTATGAATATAAGTAGAATATATAATAAAAAGTTCAATAATATAATACTCCCCCATTATTTGAACTATGGCATGCCAAAGGCTTTTGTGTGTAAGACTATATACATCTTACTATGTTACTATATTAGGTAAAGGTTTATAGCTTCCTACAATTGTTGAAAACTGAGATACTGCCTGGTGTTACATATAGATATATATACTAAGGACGAAAAAATTCCACTTGTGGCATGATACAACCAATACCTAGCAGGTTCTCATAATAAAAATTTACAACCAAAAATCCATGAAACTATCATTCTTGAATACCAAATTTAGCATTTTGGAAAATTTCTTATAATTTATGCCCTTTTTAACTTGGGGAAAAAGATGAGTAAATTGCAGGGCCAAAAAATTACATCAAGGTGGTTTCCTCTTAACTGCAAATTAACATTTATTCTTACTAGACATGATATAAAAAAACAATTATATTTTTTATTATATATTTTGCAGCAAAATGTCAACTACTCAATAGACCTTAACAAGGTGCAGGAGTGATACTTTCTATTTTAAAATCAAGTGAACAAAAAATCTATTGTGAAAAATTACCACGTAATTGTTGGGGATTTAACCGTTATTAAAACCCACAGAAACACACACACAATCCAAGAGCAAATCAAGAACAGAAAACAATAACAAGCAAGGAAGAACAAGACACACAATATTTACGTGGTTCGGCAATTTGCCTACATCCACGACGCTGCAGGGATTTCACTATTAGGAGAGACAAAAAATACAAAGAAGGAGGCTATGTAATATCTCACACCACTCTCATAACCCTAATCACCAAGACAAAGGGTTTTTATACATTTTGTGCACTAAGCCACGAAACAGACACGCGTCCGGACGCATGACTATACCGCGTCCGGACGCGACTTCCAGTGAGTTCAGTTTTGCTCCTTCAACGTTCTGCCACTTGCGTCCGGACGCGCGCTCTTCTGCCGTCCGGACGCGACTTCCAGTACGCCTCAGAAACTTGACTCCACAAATGGCCCAACAATTCTCCCACTTGGAGACTAGTTTGATCACCATCAATCGCAATCCTCCCGAACAATAGTCCCTCATCCCTGCAGCTCATCCTCCTGTCCTCAAACTGAGAGACCCACGGAAGCTGAACAAGACTTCAGCTTCTCGACAGTAACTACCTTTGTGAACATGTCTGCCGGATTATCCCTTGTGTGAATTTTCTCCAAAGTAAACTGTCCATCTTCCAACAAAGAGCGAATGAAGTGATACTTTATGTCAATATGCTTGGTCCTCGAATGAAAGGCTGCGTTCTTTGCCAGATGTATCGCACTCTGACTATCACTGAACAATTTTGAATTGTCTTGATCCTTACCCAACTCTTTCATGAAGCTCCTCAACCATACCATTTCCTTGCACGCCTCCGTGGCTGCAACATACTCCGCCTCTGTTGTTGAAATAGTTACTATTCTCTGTAGCCTTGAGACCCAACTGACCGCTGCACTACCCAATGTAAAAACATACCCTGTAGTGCTCTTTCTGCTGTCAATGTCCCCTGCTAAATCTGAATCCACAAATCCTTGCAAACAAATATCAGAACCCCCAAAATTCAAAGTCAAGTCTGAAGTACCTCTCAAGTAGCGCAGAATCCACTTGACTGCTTCCCAATGCTCCTTGCCCGGATTTGCCATGAACCTGCTGACAACTCCCACTGCTTGAGCAATGTCTGGCCTTGTGTTAACCATGGCATACATCAAGCTCCCTACCGCCGAGGCATATGGGACCTTTGCCATGAAGTTCTGGTCTTCATCTGTTACTGCTCCCTTTTCCTTCGAAAACTTGAAGTGACTTGCCAAAGGTGTGCTGACTGGCTTAGCATTCTCCATGTTGAACCTTTTCAGCACCTTTCTAATATACTCTTCCTGTGACAACTTCAACTTCATGTTTGCCCTGTCTCTACTGATTCGCATCCCAAGGATTTTCTTCGCAGAGCCCAAATCCTTCATTGCAAATTCCTTTGACAGTTGTTCCTTGAGATTAACAATCTCTTCCATGCTTGAACCTGCAACAAGCATATCATCTACATACAACAAAAGTATGAGATATGACGTACCAAGCTTCTTGAAGTAACAACAATGGTCCCCATGACATCTGCTAAACCCCGTAGCTGCCATAAAAGTATCAAACTTTTTATACCACTGCCTTGGAGCCTGTTTCAACCCGTACAGACTCTTCCCTAGCTTGCATACCTGATTCTCCTTTCCTTTCACAGCATAGCCCTCTGGCTGATACATATAAATATCCTCCTCCAAATCCCCATGAAGGAAAGCAGTTTTAACATCCAACTGCTCCAAATGCGAATTCTCAACAGCCACAATATTAAGAACACATCTGATAGTAGAAATCTTAACAACAGGAGAAAAGATTTCAGTGTAGTCAATACCTTGTTTCTGCTCGAAACCTTTTACTACTAACCTTGCCTTGTACCGTTTGCTCCCATCAGATTCTTCCTTAATTCTGTAAACCCACTTGTTGTGCAAAGCTCTCTTCCCTTTGGGCAATTCAACTAATTCCCAGGTCTCATTAGATGAGAGAGAATCCATCTCATCATCCATCGCATGCTCCCACTCCTTGTTGGACTCAGCCTGCAATGCTTCCTCAAAGCATTCTGGTTCACCACTATCAGTCAACAACAAATAATACAAGGATGGAGAATAACGTGCTGGGGTTTTTACCGTCCGTGTACTCCTTCTAAGAATAGGAGTCTGTGGATCTACCGGTGGAGTAGATTGTGTATTAGTATCCTGAGGCTCTAAGACATTCCTGTTAGGATTCCCTTCAAACTCTACACAGTCTGATTTTGTCTCAGCCTCCTTGGGTTGACTTAGTCTGTCTTTATACAAAACTGACTCATTAAATACCACATCAATACTCCTGCGTGTTTTTCGATTCTCAAAATCATACAACCTATACCCATAGCTATTAGTATCATAGCCTATGAACACGCACTTACGAGACTTAGCATCGAGTTTATCCCTATTATCCAATTCTACATGCATATAGGCAATGCAACCAAAAACTCGTAAATGAGATAAATTTACCTCTTTGCCTGTCCAAGCCTCCTCTGGCAATCCACAATTCAGCGGAACTGAAGGTCCCCTGTTGATCAAATACACAGCTGTATTTACTGCATCAGCCCAGAATTGCTTAGGTAACCCGGCATGCAACCTCATGCTCCTAGCACGCTCTAGGATTGTCCTGTTCATGCGCTCAGCAACTCCATTCTGCCTTGGCTTCTTTGGGACCGTTTTCAACCTTCGAATCCCACTTGCAGCACAGTAAGCCTCAAACTCACTGCTACAATACTCCCCACCGTTATCTGATTTTAGACACTTCAGTTTCAACCCTGTTTCATTCTCAACCAATGCTTTCCAATTCTTGAAAACATCAAACACATCAGATTTCTGCTTAAGAAAATAAATCCATAATTTCCCAGTAGCGTCATCAATGAGAGTAACAAAATAATTTGAGCCACCAACAGAAGGTACCTTTGATGGTCCCCACACGTCGGTGTGAACAAGCTCCAACCTCTCCGTCTTTAGAGTCCTTGCCACCTTTGTAAAGCTGACCTTCTTCTGTTTCCCGAGGACACAGTCCTCACAGAAGTCCAAATCCAGCGACTTACAACCCGGCAATTTCCCCTTTGACATCATTACTTTCATCCCCTTTTCGCTCATGTGACCCAACCTACGATGCCACGTAGTGCAATCAATCCCTGATGCCGTCACCGCGATGCTACTGTAGGTACCCGAAGATACATATAAGGTTCCTTCCTTTTTACCACGGGCTAGAACCAAAGCCCCCTTGCTCATCTTCCAAGCATCTGATGTAAACGATGTGACCACTCCACCCTCTGACAACTGACCCACTGAAATAAGATTCCGTGTTAGACTAGGCACGTGTCTAACATCCTTCAATTTCAGAACTGTCCCGTCTGTCTGAGTAATCTGCACATCCCCTTTCCCAACTATATTGCAGGCTTCATCATCACCAAGATACACTTTACCGAAGTTACCCTGCACATAATTTCGTAGCACATCCATGCGTGGAGTAGCATGGAATGAAGCTCCAGAGTCTATAATCCAAGACTCACTGCGAGAATCCAGCGAGCAAATCAAGGCATCATTATCAGACTCTTCCGAGATATTAGCAGTATCTTTACCTCTTTGATTGTTCCCATTCTGCTCTTTTCTCGGTGCCTTGCAATCCCGCTTCCAGTGCCCCTTCTGACCACAATTCCAGCAGCCCTCATCTCCGCCACGAGATTTACTTCGACCTCTGTTTCTCGAAGACGATTTTTCCTTGCCCTTTTTATTACCTCCCTTTTTCGTAGACCTGCCCCTTTCCTCCATATTGAGTGCTGAACCTGAAACAACATCCTCACCCGATGCTTTTCTCCGAGCCTCTTCTCCTAATATCAATGACACGACATCCTCCAGTTTTATCTTTACAGATCCGGAAGAATTGCTCACTGCCACGACAAGTCCATTCCAACTTTCTGGCAAACTTGATAAAAGTACAAGAGCTCTAATTTCATCATCAAAGACAATACTCACAGATTCTAACTGATTCGTGACCGTATTGAATTCATTGATATGTTCAGCAACAATAGAGTTTTCAGACATCTTTAAATTAAATAACTTCTTCATGAGATATACCTTATTCACCGCTGAAGGCTTTTCATACATCTTTTCTAGGGCTTTGAATAAACCTGATGTAGTCTTTTCTTTGGCGATGTTCGACGCAACTGACGGCGCGAGACACAGTCGCACAGTCCCTAGGGCTTTGCGATCCAGAACATCCCACTTTGCTTGCTCCATATCCGCTGGCTTTTCGCCATCGATAGGCAGATAAAGATCCTTCTGATACAGAATATCCTCCATCTGCATCTTCCAGAACGCGTAGTTCGAACCATTGAATTTCTCGATCTTGACTTTGTCTTCGGTCATTGTGCAAACCCTTGACCTCCTAACCCGGAGCTCTGATACCAGTTGTTGGGGATTTAACCGTTATTAAAACCCACAAAAACACACACACAATCCAAGAGCAAATCAAGAACAGAAAACAATAACAAGCAAGGAAGAACAAGACACACAATATTTACGTGGTTCGGCAATTTGCCTACATCCACGACGCTGCAGGGATTTCACTATTAGGAGAGACAAAAAATACAAAGAAGGAGGCTATGTAATATCTCACACCACTCTCATAACCCTAATCACCAAGACAAAGGGTTTTTATACATTCTGTGCACTAAGCCACGAAACAGACACGCGTCCGGACGCATGACTATACCGCGTCCGGACGCGACTTCCAGTGAGTTCAGTTTTGCTCCTTCAACGTTCTGCCACTTGCGTCCGGACGCGCGCTCTTCTGCCGTCCGGACGCGACTTCCAGTACGCCTCAGAAACTTGACTCCACAAATGGCCCAACAGTAATTCTATTTCTTCAAACCTGTCAGTTATTTGATGTTCATCATGCATTCAGTCCAACCCAATTCTTGAAAGAAATTAGTGCTCATAGTGTGATATACTTCATGAGTTTGTTGGTTATTTCGTACTCAAAACTAAAGTACTACTTTAGTCATGAAGAACCTAAGTTTTTGTGGCATATCAATCTATTTCCGACAGAAATTGAAATAGTGGCAAATAATATTCCTAAATAAAGTGAAAAAATGAACACACATATTTTGATTTACAAATAACAATAAAAATAGAAACAAAAAGTATAATTCAAAATAATTCATGTGCATATACACATACATAGCAAGAAACTAATTAAAAGTCATAGAGAAGTGAAGACACATAATTTACCCTTTAATAACTACATCAACATTAACTTCATTAATGTTTTTTATGACATAATAACATACCCCACATTTTTCTATTTCTACTAAATTATCTTTGTCAGAGTAACTAGAGAAAGAGTCATCTCTCCTCTATATGAGAAAGTAGTGAGAGTTCTTTATTCAATAGAAGTTCAAAACATGAGTTTTTTTATCATAGATTTCAATATATAGCTGTGTATGTTTATTGTTCAAATATTTAATTTTATTGTGTCTGATGTCAAGAGTGCTTTTTTTTTAGTTGATTAGCGTTCATTTGGCGTTTGAGTTTATTGTTCTTATTGATAGAAGTTTAAATTGCAAATTCATTAATGTAACTCTATAATTTTTCTCTCTTAATGCACACAAACGGACTCAAATATACATGGGTACCAACATATATTGCTTATGATGTTTCATATCATAGTTGTGGACAGTTGAAAGGATGACAACTAATTTTTGATTTATTCACAAAAATTATGTTAAAATAGTTGTCGTGCAACGCACACGTATACCAACTAGTACCTATAGAAGAAAGATCTTGTATTCAAGATGTTGTGAATCGTGCTTTAGTTTACTTTTATTGATCTCTTTGCTTGTTGGAGACAATTATATGTGTGGCATTTGATCTCACTATCAATATGCAATTCTGAAATGTGAATGCATACTAAACCATACTGTGCAATCAATATCTTGACAGGCTGAGGTATTTCATGCCTCTGTAATTGCCAAGTTTGTTGCCATATAAAAGACATCTCTATAACTTCTTAGAATGTGGTAGGGCACAAAAGCCATTTGAAACAAGCCAAAGATAACTTTTGCTTTTAGTTCATTCTCTATTTCAATTAGATCCTTTATGTACCAAATGTGAAGAACTGTCATACCTTCTTGGCAATGCCCTGTGCAGATGCTTCCTTCAGTACTTGCACACATAGAAGCTGCAAAACATAGCTTTCAAGCATCATCACCTGGCAAGATGGGTCACCACTATTCTTTTCTCCTTTACTGCCAACCCTTCCTTCTATAGGTCCAGACTCTTCTGTGTCCATATCTGCAAAAATGTATACAGGTAGACCTTCCATGAAAAACTCAACTGATGTGGATTCCAACCTATCTGAGAAATAACAAATGCAAGATAAAGAACAGTTCAAGAAAATAGTAAGGAATCTACCTTTACACCCATTTTGACATGAAACAGAAGCTTGGGTATCTTTCCTATATCTGAAATTCACAAATGTAATGGAAATCTTGTGATGAAGGTCTTCAGTAGACTACAGCAAGTAAGAAGAAGTGCAGAACAACACAAATTCAAATTGTCTTACTTCTTCTCATCAATGCTACCATCAGATTTATCAAGGATGTCCACAGATGATGATGTTTCTTCTGCATTTTCAGGAGAACAAGTTGCTTTTAGGGTCTCCATTTCTGGAGTTCCATCTTTCGGTTCCTTGGAATGACTGCAGTTATTAACAGAATCTGAGGCATCCATTGCCTTTCCAGCTTCTGAGGACAAGCTGTGGCTCCAATTGCAAACATCATCCTTTTGCTCAAATTTTCCACCTTCTGTTGGCAGGATTTCTGACGTCTTTGCTCCAACTTTGCAAACACTACCTTGAACAGTTATCTTGGGAAACTCCATTTCTCCCAAACCACCAAGGACATTAAATGAATCCTGAGATATGCATTCCATATTGAAGTCTGGCAGTAATTTTGGATTGCTTAACCCAGACCTAGTGTTTGGAAAAGAAGTGTTCTTATCAGATTGGCGGAACGCAAGCTTTCCAGGAAAAAAGCTGTTGCAGGGTGAATATTTAGCAGGAGCATCATGTTTGCTTTTCTCAAAAGATGCTGTGGCATCGACATGTAATTTGGGGACTGGATATTCACCAAAAGTATCTTCAGTGGAGAACTGAGAAGCTGAAGATGCACTATGTTGGACCCCTGAACCAGATGCATATCCTTCAAACAACCAACCATCATCTGAACCTGACTTAGTCTGGAAAGTAGAGGCAGAGTAATGAGCTGGAGCCAAACTTGATGTATTAGCCAAGCTTGTAAACATTCCTTGTCCACCCATATTCTCCCCTTGCTGGAGAATGTCCCTCTTTTTGCTTTGTGTTTCTTTGGCATATATACTCTTCCCACCACATTTACTTACCAAGTTTGCTAGGGGATTTCTGGTTGCCTCACTCCTCACTGAATTAATGAAAAGTGGATATTCATTAGAACTTTAAAGGGCTATTAAACTAGAATGATCATCTAATGTCATCAATATATAACCTGCACTGGACGAGCATGACTCTTCACTGTCAAAAGTTCAAAGAAAGTCATAAGACAGATAAAAGCAACTTATATGACGAACAGCAAATGACAAACAAAACGCCCATCAACAAGATTAGATAAGAACGCAAACCTCAGCGACCTCATACTTTCTCGTGCATCTGCTGTTACAAAGCATGACCATGCTGGTTGGTTGGTTACATCTCCAACATCAAAAGTTCTTCGAACTGTAGGAGACCTGGTATCATGTAAGACGAGATCCTTGAGAATAAATGCCATTTTACTTGCATTCTCTCTATACAAAATTGGCATACCATGGGCCATCCGTAATTATGAAATTATGATCGCTCTTTGATACTTGGTGCTTGGAATATGGACCCGGTGACTCTAATAATCAACGAGAAGAGAGCATAAATCAACCATAAAAAATAAGATCAATAAAGGGTGTCCATTCTCCACAATCATAAAAGTTACAGCTCTAAATGTATCTTTTTCCTTGTTCTATATCTGACTCAATGTTTTTCAGATGCATAGGTGAAAATGTGTGCATGCGGTGGCATTGCTGACTTCAGATAAAAAAATATCTGCACATAATACATTCCAGTAAATTAAATTTCCTGCTCCATTTCCCTTAGCTACAAGTGTAATCCTAGCTTCAATCCAACTAGATTAGAAGGTGACTAGAGGATTTCCCCCCCCCCCCCCCCCCCCCCCTCTCTTTCTGCAACATAGAAATCACTAGTAAGATACCAGAACCTTCCATTTTAAACCCTCAAAGAAAATAAAAGAAACAAACCCATTAATATCCCCTTCCTTTGCAACTACAGGTTTTCACAAATTAAATACAGATTCAAATAAGTTTGCATGGCTCCAAAGCATCAAATTACAACTATGAGTTTTCAGAAATTATATACAGATTCCATACCGTTTGCACAGCTCAAAGCATAGGAAAGATGTATTCTCAAGTTATCTAATTTACATCCTATAAGATTTGTATAGTAAGCTACAGTGCGATAAACATAATTCCCCTGAAGCCTTCAAAAGCAATACCTTTCACTCAGCTTTATATACTTAAACCATTCAGGTTTTATAGGATTAGAACAATTCTGAATCATCCCGTGGGCAATGATCATGAAGAAAACCAGTCAAGAAGGCATTAGGAATTCAAGATGGTCAAGAATTCACAGCACAACAATATTCAATAACTTGATCACAAGCTTGTGTACTTTTTTTATGGCAAAACCAGCCCCAACATATGTAAAGTGTTTCATTTTTGCAGGCCGAAAAAAAAAGTGTTTTATTGTTAGCAGAAAAATCAACCATAGAGAAGTTTGATTGGGAAGCAAGAAATAAAAGAATGATAATAAAGCCTCTAGCGTTCACCCATATTCCAAATATAAGGAAACAGACACAAAATTTGATGAGAAAGATATACCCAAGATGTTGAATCTGCAGCCTGCTTTTGTACCAGCCCTGCACAGATATAACAACTCATTCAAGAAGTAGAATAATATGACATGTGAAAATAAGAAGGATAAAAAGTTCACTCTCCAAATAGATACCTTTTGTTCTCTGCATGGGGGTGTCCAAAGGCAAAGTCTGGCTTCTCATCGATTCCAATATTCATATAGTCAGAAGGACTGGCATCCAATTGAAATGACCACTTCTTCCGAGACAGACTATACTCCTCTTCGTCAAGAACGTTGTCATCTAGGAAGCTAGAACTTGCTGATAAACAGAGTACAGACATTCCATTTTCCAATAAATTAGTCAGTGGCGTCAAAGAAAAAAACAGCCATGCAATGCGGAATTGCTAAAAATTGCAACTTAGATTAACAATATTAGCTTCAGCGGATTTAATCATTATTGTAATACGAAGAATATGCCGTCAAGAAACCACTGCTTAGTCTTTCGTTTAAAATATCTCCACAAACAAATTTCTATCATCTCGTCTAAAATAAGTAAGTTGAGGATAAGATGGTGTATCTGAAGCAAAAATCTAATCAGTTTCATTCATATTTGAGCTTAAGCCTTGGCGTACATCAACAGTGCTTTCTACTTCATTCAACGGGCAACTACCAATTCAACATTTGACTTTAAAAATTCTTGTCAACCATTTAAACATTTGTACATGTATATCATCCATATAAAAATATGTCTCAACATCAAGGGCCCCGGCGGAAAGAGCAAAATAATAGAGGTAGAGAAGTGAAGAAAGACAAACCATTACATAAGTTCTCATTTATGTTCACACTGTTACAGAAGATTTCTTCATCACCATAAGTATTCTTCAAATTACTATGACCGGTGTTGAGTTGTGAGAACCTTTCACAGGCTGATAACTTCTGCTTTGGGTTGCCAAATGAATGCATCATGCCCCTCGAGTAGAATGGTAGCTCTAAAGAACTTGCATGAATTGATGTATCTATATCTTGCATCATGTCATCCTGTTTTTTTTACATCACAACTATTAGTTTCTGATCACCATCATTAGTAGCAAAGAAGTTTAGTACCAGCAAGCAAAACCGTGCTCCCAGCCTGCACACACAGTTGTTATACAGCCAAAATGGATTAGAAAAACAAAACATATGCATCCATTTCGAGATGATATTAAAATGCTCACCAACGGACACCATTTGACAACAATTAGACAGCAGCGGGAATCATAATTCAATTGGTCAAGGAAAGGCCCTAATTTATCCCAAACTTTTCCAAATCTCTGATCTGCTTAAAAGTTTATTCATGAGAAAGCATTCTGATAAAAAGCAGAATATTTGGGGATATTTGGAAAGTCGTGAAAGTTTGGGTTGGGGTGATGAAGTTTGGTCAAGCAATAATTAATAGATAACAAAGCGTCTTTTTCAATTCAGCAAAAAGTTGGTAAATTCAGAAACTCTGGTTTGAGATTAAAAGTTCGATTTATCAGGAAAACACAATTTGAAAACCATAACGAGAACCCAGCATATTAATCTCTTCAAATGTATACCAGTCTAATTTGGTTTCCTACAACGTTAGAAAAGTTAAAACTGTTTTTTAATGCATCCAGTAATTTAAGCAATCTCACCCAGAAAATCTCAATGGAATCTTCAATTACTCAAGGTCGAGTACATGAATCATATTTTTCCATTCAGCCCACCTAGGGTCATATCTCCTCATGGAGCATTGGTCACCATACCAAATCCTGCTTTAAGAAAGAAGCAACCTATTGTAGTGCCATAATGTTACCCCCTTAGCTTTTGGCTCGGCATTGGCATGGGGCTGTCTCGCCCAAAGGCGTCCATGCTTTAGCCAAATTGGGTTTTGCTTGGTGAAGCAAACCCCTAGTGCAAAAGATGGCCTCCTAAGGACTTGGACTTGTGTTTTGTTGGGTTACAAAGTGGTTAGACAAAGGCTCAAGTGGCATACAATGACTATGCCCCAAGCTCAAGTCATTATGATTCCTCGACTCAAAGTATGCTCATTGTTGTCAATAAGTTTTTGCTCACTAACGCTATTATAGGGGGTGCTTCGCAAAAGGGGTGTCAGGCGAGCTTTCTAGGGACCCTATGCCCCTAAGCCTTGGCACACCAAAGCAAAGCATGACCTCAACAAATGCTTGCCATGGGTGGAGGTAAGGTATTCCAAAGTCCGAGACTCGAGATACGGGACTGATGTTCGGTGGGACCCATCGTTGAAGGAAGCCCCATGCATAGCTGAGGGAGGCAACACATGTATGGGCACGTTGGGCATGACCAGTGGGTTGATTGAAACCCCATGTATGGCTGAGGGAGGCATCTCATGCATGGGCACGTTGGGCACAAGCAAGCATGTAAGCAAGGCCAGCTGGTGGGCTTGAATTGTGGGGCAAGGCTAGCTTGGAAGACTAAGCCATGGGCTGGGCATGGCTTGGCACGAAGGCAAGGCAAATCAGGTGTTGTGGGCTCACAAGGAAAGCTGGTGCACAACATATGAGGTGGTTATGAGTAGTTGAGGCATGTGCACTACTAATGGTGGCGGTTTCAGACGGGTTGCTGGCATGTGCATGACATGCAGGATGGTTCTGAGCAGTTGCTGGCATGTGCATAGCATGAGGGAGATGCTGGCATGTGCACACAGCGTGCACAACAATTGAGGGCAGTTGTTGGCTGGGTCAGCCAACACTTGTTGTTGGCATGTGCACACAACGTGCACAACAGTTGAGGACAGTTGTTGGCTGGGTCAGCCAACAGTTGTAACTACCCTTGCCATGATTAACATATGTTGGGAGTGGCAGAGGGACTCAGCCATGGTGAGCAAGTTGTGGGAAGCTTGGGGGCGAATCTGATTGTTGCTTTATATTGCCTAGGCGGTTGGGCTTGTAACTGCCACTTTGTATGCTATATATAGGCATGCTAGGGTCTGCAATGCAACCAAGAGAGTTTGGACATGTTTTGTAAGCAGACCCATAGCCAGATTTCCTTTAGGCATGCACAGAAGTAAAAGGTTTAGCCATTTGGCCTGTAATTCGTGTGTGTCTACTGTGAGTTGTGTGTTTGCCCAATATTTTTTTTATTGTGTGCATTTACGTGAGCGATTGTGTGCATTGGCTGAGACTTAGTGTTGGATCTCAGTGTCATCACAAGGCAGAAAGTTCGAGTGAAATTTGACCCCCGTGACACATAACACTTACTACACTTCAGATTCCAGAACATGAACAGTGCCAACTTGTTGACACAAGGGCTATCAATCCCTCACCTACATGAATCTAGCAGAATACTGCCTGGTATTACTTGAGAAAAAGCCAGAAAGAAAAAGTTGTAAAACCTATACACATTGCAAAATATTAAATACATTGTTTTGACATGACTTTAGTAATTAGGCAAAGAAGACATTTGATTTCCTAATTCAAGAAAATACTAGAATCGTGAACAACCGCTGTAATTTATTTCTACATGCACAGTTTAAGGCACAAGCATAGATGCATTAAATGGCATGCAGTTATCACCTTTCACCATTACCCAGACATGCTGAAAAGTCCCCATTGGCCGCACAGAAAATAAATCCTCATGTTGAACAGTTATACAAAAGAGAATTGATAGGTTAAAGTAAAATTTCAAAGCAAGGTGAAGAAACGGTAAAGAAGAAAGGTAAGGAAGTAGGAAGCAAGAAACATGGAAGACCTCAATGCAGAGTTCCTTGTAGGAAACACATCAGGATCAACAACTCTTGGAGGGCAAAAGAAGGGGGCAACAAAACGAAATGGAAAATTGAGGCACCAATAACAAACTTATAGTTACTCAAAATAAGTTGGACAAGGAAATCGTATGCAGCAATTTTAATGAAAAGTAAGCATCAACTATGCTCTCACCACTTCAGATTCAAGGTCATTCAGCCCACTATTAAGGTTCTTGGATGAGTAAGTTCGCCTCATAGCTTTTGCTGGGCGGGAGCAATCATAGGAAAAGGATCTATATTCATGCCAAACGTAAAGCATTGTTCAGAAAAAGATCCCAATTACAACCTGGAATTCTTCAGGCTTTACAGTGCAATACCACTATACACAAATTGAGTGCAATACCATTATTTAGTTGGAAAACAAAATTCACTATTAAAGAATCAAATTTATGTCTTGAAATGTCAGATCATTAATAAATTAAGAGATCAATGGTATACCAAAATAACATGTCATTAAGCTAGCAGTAATTCATAAGGAAAGCACACGGGAAAAATCTGATCCTTCTCAGTAGATGACAGATTGCCAGTGACGCGTCCCATATTTGTGGATTCTCTCTTTCAGTAACTACCACTTAACATGTATATAAAAAAAAGAAAAATAATTGTTCTGAATGCTCCATATCAAAACAACAAAACAATTGGAGCTTTGATTCAACTGTCAGTTCAGACACAGTTGAGAACAAAATTTCAACATTTGTTGATCAACTAATAAATGCAGTCATTGGTATAACAAAAAACTGAACTGATTCATGTGGGATAACCATGTCCCAATTCCAGAAAGTAAGCATAAGAAAATAAAACTTAACTCAAAAGATTAGGTCTCGCTACCGCAAGGGCATAAAGAGTTTCCCAAGCCAAATCATCAATATTCAGGTTGGGCACAATGCTTGGCTTGAATTCATCACAAAAACTAGCTCTCCAATTGTCTCTTACATTTTAATTTATATTGCGCACTACTATGACGGAACTGACAAAGATAGTGTCACCTAAGTAAGCTTGTTTCTCGAGGACCAAGGTACTATCCTCAACGATAATTTATTAGATGCACTGTTTATGTTCTTTCCTCAATAACGCCGCAAACCTTGACCAAAAGAACCAAAATATCTAAGAGATACCTGCCAAGTTGCTCCGGAGAATGAACAGGTGTTTGAGTTTCCACTTTGCCTAAACCTAATGAAAAAGAGCAGGGTTTAGATAGACTCATAAACACCAAAACAACTGAAAACCTCATATAAATATTGGTAGAATCTTTAAATTCACAAAATATGTTTTGTATGCAAAGTTGACAAAATAAGTATAAGCGCGCCACTGAATTTCCTTCTCCGTTTAATTTCTTATCAATGACAAAAAAAATCAATTCCTGGCCAAGAGTATCCCTGTTTCCAATGCTAAATTCCCTTAAGATATATACAAACTTGTGCATATATTCCAGTCAAGTCACCAAGCAAATCTTTAAACCATGCATTAAGGTAAAAATCACCAACTTCAAGCAATACAAGAGCTTGGAAAAATGTTTGTTTTCTGCAATAATAAATTGGTTAGTAATCCATCTTTGAACCATGACTTTATATGGGAATGATCAATCACATAGTTTAATGACGCTTCCACAACAAATGAGAAAATAAACACTGGCATTAATTTCTAAATTTCCGATAACCAACTGTACCTTCAACTGAAAATGCAACATGAGCTTCATGTTCTAAACTCCCCCCGAAATTGCTATCAGGTCCATCATCACCGAGTAAATCAAGAACAGATAGCTCTGGGAATAAAAAGAACAGGATGGAAATATAACAGCTAAACCACCAACACATAAGGTAATGATGCAAACATTACCCAAAAAAAAAATACCTGCAATGACCCTGGTCTCCCACACACTAAAACTATTACTTATTCTCGATAATCCATGAGCCAAAAAAAGTATGCAATAAAAACAAACTTAATAAACTCAAAATCATTACTTAAATGAATATTGGTACTCACGGTGCCCATTAGCCTTCCTCAACTGATCCACTTTGTCAACATTTCCATTTGAAGCTTTGTTATGACTGGCTGGAGCACTGAATAATACCCTGAGAAGCATAAAAACATTAATTCTTCACCAAGACCACACACCCTCTTTTTGAACAATTCCCCAGCAAGGAGATGGAAAGATGCAAAGTTTCTGAACATAAATTACACTGAAACGCACAGACTAAGAAACATGCATGTGCAAAGCAAACTAAATACACAAGATATAGTATTTTACCAATTAAAAATACTAGAAGCCTCTTAAAATATTTTCTGGACAGGAGAAAGTTCTATTGAGCAGCTCTTTATACTACCGTGTGTGAATGTGTACAAGGGTTCATTAGTCAGCATACTTACTTCTTCGAGTATGCAGTCTCCACTTGGCAGCTAGTTGAAGTTCCGGAATCAACACCTACTCATGCAAACAGCATAGCAAACTCACAAAATTAGGAAATAGCTGGCCTAAGCGAGGCAATAAAACTTGGATTAAGTTCCAAAAACATACTTGCTTCCTTAATTTCACTAAAGTCCAATGGAGTGACTTTTTTGGTTTGAATTATTGGTGGGCACTGTGTACTTTGATAGCCGACTTCAAAAGCATCATCACCTTTCAGACTTTCACTTGCTTTGTATGGTCATGAGAAGGTAAATTTAAGGGAGAAAAAGAAAGTCAACATGTGTTTAAAACACACCCCAAAAAAAAAAATCGAAGAACATTAAAAGCATGAGCACTCACTGTTATAAACCAAATCTACATGGCAAATAATCCATAACTAAGTTACAATTGTCAAATTGAGTTTTTTATTCATATAATGCCGTCTTTCTAGACTTTCTGGATGTAAACAGCATCTTAGACCAAACTTTTTAGAGAATTTTGACACATTGGCAAATAGGTAGTGACAAGCTAACCACATTGTACTTGTAAAAAAGTGTCAAAGATAATGACCAAAATCAAAGAATGGTTTAGACAAGAAACGGAATTTACAAAACTGTCAATGACTATGTTGAGAACCCAGAAGGTCTTAGCTACGTGTCCCATCATCATGTTTGATCTAAAATCTTAACCTCTAAAAAAAAGAGACAATAGAGAGGAAAGAGCAACCACTGCGTCTTTAAGAAGTTACAAAGTGATAAATACACTTACGACAGGGGCAGCTGGACTTGCATTCCTGAGCAGCTGTGGACAAGTTCAGTAAACTAAGAATATCCAGTGATCGATTATTACTTTGATGTTGACTGTAGGTGCTTGTTCCATCTGAATAGCTCTCTTGCCCAGCCACCTGTTGCTGTTGTCGTTTTCTTTGCTCAAAATACTGCTTTTGCCTAGGAAATTCAAGAACTCATGACAAAAAAAGGTCAATCTTCATACATTGATACAAGCTTTCAACAAGATTAGTGTATAGGAATAAGACTGCTAGTTTTATTATCAAATGCAGATAATTGGAAACATTTCTGTACCTTTTTTGCGTTGACTGTCTCGACTGAATTTTCCCATGTCAGCGCAAACAATTCCATGCACCCATAAACACAAGAAACATATACTCAAATGCAGAAATAGAAACTAAACTTGATTTTACTAGAGGCAAGCTACAACATCATAACCATATATGTCACAGTCTTATCAATCACATAAGCCTCAAATTATTGACAAGAAAGTGTGAAAGAGGTCAAATTCGGTTTTATTAAAATGTGTAAGAGTATATGGATTGTATATGCTAACTAAGTAAAATGAGTGTGAGAAGAACTTCACCTGCAGTATAGCATGTCATATACCAACGGATTCTACATGTTTGGTGTTATAACGAACTACTAAAAAGTAAGGTACTCGGGTAATCTTACACCAGAAAGGAGGAAAAGATGTATGTTCAACTATTTAAAAACTGGTATGAACTTCAAGGCAAACTTCAGCTTCTCATGACTTCCCTCCACTATCTCCATCTTTTCCAATACAAGGTTTGGTTTCTAATAGCATCGGGCCCAATAATACTTTCATGAATCCCGCAACAATCCCAATCAACAGTCAGTAACACTACACGTTTTCAAAAAGATTTCCAGTAAAAGTAATTCAATCTGATCGTTTTGGAAATCACTGTGGTACAGCATTCGATTTCTTCAAACTAGAAAATTCTCTTTGTTGGGAAAAAAAACACGGGATTCATAAAAGGAGTATAAATATTAAGTTTACATTGCACTTACAGTTGTCACTTTCCGCCTTGATCCTCCCATCCATTGCAACATTGTCGGGTATAATATACGTGACCCACAGCCTCAACAAAGCAAAAACTGCTTGCATAACCAACCAATGTTCCGAAGATAAAAATTATTACGATAATTGGGAGGATTTTCAAATTAAATAATAGCAGAAATTAATCAGAATACAGTCCCAAAAGATTCAGAGCAGAAACATTGCGACTGAATAACTGATTTACAATCTTTTATGTGGAGGAGACACTTACTCAGATTGTTCAACTGTGTCGATGGAAATTCAGTGCAAGATCCTCCGGAAAGACTGAGTCGATCGAAATTCAGTGCAAGATGTGCCGATATAAATTCAGTGCAAGATTTGCCGATCGAAATTCAGCGCAAGATCCACTGAAAAAGACACTGACAATCGAAATTCAGCTGAAGATTCAACGGAAAACAAAGGTTCAGTGCAAAAACATTGCCGCTGAAGAATTGATTCCCAATCTTTTCAATAGAGGAGACAATTACTGAGATGCTGACAGTGTCGATCACAAATTCACTACAAGATCCAATGGAAAGACTGTATCGATCGACTTCTGCACAAGATCTAACGGAAAAACAATCAATGAAAGAGCACCGACTCACAGATTCTGAAAATTTTAGTTGTCTACAAGAACTCACATTGTCCGACTATGTCGATCGAAATTCAGTACATACGAAAAACACTCAGATTGAAATTTTTCGCTGTTGTTTCAAAGTTGTTGTGATCGCAAGCACTCGCAATGGAGGGAAAAGGCGGGAATTTTGCCCGTTTGGTGTTTTGGGAAGCTTCCTGCACCTTTCCGGCTTATTAAATAGAAGGAATTAAAGGCGGTTCACTTGCAAAAAAAAAAAAAAAAAAAAAGGGAAATGATTTAAAAAGACTTGTCCAATCGGAAAATACTATATATCTCAAATTTGTAATTTAAATTTGCATCCCAAATGAAGGGGACCGTTAGATGAATGGGTTCTATCAACTTTTTTAAATGAGATCCACTGATCTAATGGTCTCCCTTCATTTAGGTTACAGATTTGGAATACATAACATTGTTCATCATAATCATTGAATACATAGTGAATTTTAATAAATATTGGAACGTACAATAAAATCAATGACAGTGATATTTTAAGTCTATATTTTAAGTTTATGTAACCAATGGCGGAGCCAAAAAAATGTTCTAGGGTAGGTACTCTTAGCACATTTTATTCTAATCCATAAAAATATGACATATTTATACTATTTTATTTCATCAATGATTCTTAAAAATTATATGCATATATGTGTACACTATAAAAGAGATTAATTATAATTTTTTATTAAAAATGAGATTAATCATACTTTGATAGCGTTATATGATGATTTGATTATTAATGACTAATAAAATTAATACTAAAATCACATATATGTACACTAAAGAATATACGGCGTATTTTTTATTTTAAATTATTTTTAGTAAGACCATAAATCTCTGCTAGGTTTTAAAATCAATGTTAAAGTGTGCATCAGTAATAAATGGCCAAGTTAATTAATAGATTTTAAAATGAATCAAATATGTCTAAAGTGTGTCCCCTGCTAGTCATTTTTAGATATAAGTATGTACTAATTAATATGATAAGAAAATAAAGTAACGTTATAGGAAATTAATTTAATGTTGCATTTGGATTAGTTGTGAGTTTCAATTTTATATGAAACTCTCTTCTAATTCAATGACTATATTAGATTATGTCCCTAAATTAAGTTCACAAATTAAGTCTTAATAATATTTTCTAAATAAATAATAAGATTGACATAATTAGATATACTTAAAAAAATATAATACCTAATGATAAAACAAAAAAATTGAGAGTTGACACATGCCTATCTTGATCCTTAATGGCTCCGCCACTACATGTAGCATTGCTCAAAAAGCAAAAAAAGAGCTACGAAAGGCGGTTGTAAAATTTTTTACCGTTTTATTGTTGTTTTAAATTTATTTAATACCATAAGATAATATTTTTTGAATGCATTTTAATCAATACACTTTTATTATAAAAAAAACTATGATTATAAAACATGCTTTCAGTGTCACCAAATACAATTATGCAAACAATCTTTTTGAGAACCACGTAAATGACTTTTAAACTTTAGTTTTTGTTTTAAATTGTCCTTTTAATTTTTAATTTTTTTAACTTATACCCTGAACTATTTAAATTATTTTAATTAGTACCTTCTGTGTAAATTTAGACATTAAGTGGGGATGAAACCCTAACATGAATTACAAATGAAAGCTAGTGGAGGGCATTGTCAGTTTTTTCATGTGTTAGGAACATTTGGTGCCAATATCCTTTCTTCTTTACTCTTGATTAGCCAAATCCCTATCGTTTCCCCACCCTTTCATTGGCATACACCGAAACTGTACACTAGAGAGAATCATCAAAAATTGATGTCGGACACATCACTAATGAGCAATTGATTTTCACTTGTTCTCCCCCGATTTCTCCCTTAAGCCCTAATGATTCTCCTCCTCTCTTTATCTTCGTCGGAAAAAATCCATTGTCACACCCATAGCAGCCCAAATTGGCACCACCTAAATTGATGCCACCATAACGTCATCAAATTCTTGAACGCCACCCAAATCGATGCCACGATAGCCCACCATAACTTGAATTCTGATGAATTAAAGTGTTCGAAAGAGATTTTTTGTGAGTTGATGTTGACTATCATTTAGAGTGAATTTCTCAATGGATTTGGCTTCTAAAACATTTATGTTGTTCTAAGTTTTGTAAAGCTTATTTTGATATTTTTTTAGCAATGTATACTTCTCCTCCACTAAGCATATTGGGAATTGGTTTTTGAGGTTTTAATTTAATAGATTCATCAAATCATATGGTTTTGAATTTGCCTTCCCTTTCTGATTAGAAATTGGTTCGAATTAAACAAATACTAAGTTTTTCTCTTGTAAAATCTTCTAGTGGGTTTTTTAAAATCTTGATAGAGTTCTCTATCAGTGATGGCCGGCGTTGATTTTAGGTGATGGACCACTAGAGAAGATGAAGAAGGGAGAGAGAGAGAAAGAGAGGGACCATCAGAGAAGATAGTAGGTGCCAATTATACATAATACTTAAAATACTGAAAATGCCCTCCACCAGATTCCATCTGCAGTTCAAATTAGGGTTTCATCTCTACTCAATGCCTGAATCTAACAGAAGGTCATGATTAGAATGAATTAAATAGTTCAGGAGATAAATTAAAAAAATTAAAAGTTTAAGGGACAATTTAAAATAAAGACTAAAATTTAAGGGCCATTTATGTGGTTTACCCTTTTGAAAACCTGTTGTTTTAAACGTGTCTTTGGTAAAAAAAAAACAAGAAGAGTCTCTTAAATATGCTTTTACTTACTAAAGGTGTATTTAAAAAACGTATTTAAAAAAAAAAAAGAGTATTTTTATCCATGGAGCTCGACACAATCAGTGTGGTCCCAGTACTTCATAGCATGTAACGTTCTAATTTCTGTTTCTAGAACTTCCTCTAGAAATCATTCAACTATAAGAAATACGAGTACAAAATTTAAATTGTGGGATTTGTCTTAAGAGTTGAAACCCGGGGTAACAAATTGGAATCGCTAGTCGAATAAGACGGGATATCTAAGGACACGTGGGTCTGATGAATTTTTGGTCACAAGAGATTTATCAAATATTTTAGTCTCGATCCGAGTAATTTATTTTTATTTCTCGATCTGAATATTTTAATTATTAAAATAAAAAAAAGAATTTTTGGTCACCAATTGTATTGGGTGACTACTTAATTATAGCAGAGAGGGGGAGTTTAACCATAGTAAGGCGACATTAGTGGCGAGTAATGGTTGTGCTTGTGTCGTTGTGGTTGTTGCGACTCGGTAAATATTGAGTGTAATAGTGATACAATATTATTATTAATATTTAATGTAAATTTTACTTAAATAATTATTAAATAATATAATAAAATAATTATTATAATATATAGAATCCACCTATTTATTTATAATGTTTACCATTATGCCCAACATTTTTTCGTTGCTGCTGACCAGAAGACCCGACGGTTTCGTGGATTCCCCAGGACTTGTGTGACTGTCAGTTACTAAAATCTAGCGTACGCCGACAAATACTTGGGTGTAGTTATCTCAATGTTGGGTAACCTAGACTATCACTGTCCAAAAGGACGCACAGGAAAGAGGGTAATACGAGTAAAGTGGGAGGAGGCGACCCACGGCCTCGCTGTGTCTTCAAGTGTCGTGCATGCATTTTTGTGCATCTGTTTTCTTTGCATGCACACACGCTTTCTCTCTCTCTCATCCTCTCTCTCTCTCTCTGCATACTTTCTGTGCTATCATTAACCCCTTCAGCCCCACCAAAACCACCACCACCACCATCGTTTCAATCCTACCATTCACTGACCTCCACCTTCACTGTGTGGAGTCTGTTGACCCACTTCATCTTTTCAGATTCATTCTAAGATTTGAAGTTTTGGAGTACGATATCAAGTCTTGAGTCCTTTGTAACTCCCATGGTGTTCATGTGAATGTCACATTCCAGAGATTTGAAGCAGGTGAGTTATATTACAATTTTAATCTCTGACTTTTAAATCTTTACTACCTTGCTTTGTTGAGTTTGATTTGATCTCGAGAATAGTTGTGTAAAAGATTTATGAACAGGGTTTTTAGGGCTTTAATTCGAATTTTGCTGTTTGATAAAGATTTGATTTAGGATTGATTTGGGTCAATGGGGTCCAAGATTTGCATGAATGAAAAGTGCCAGGCAACGACGTCGCCTGAATGGAAGAAAGGTTGGGACTTGAAATCAGGTGGATTTGCAACTCTATGTTCCAACTGCGGGTAATTTCCTAGTCTTAATTTTAGTCGTTTGTTCTTCAAAATTTCATTTATCAGCTGCATCTGGGTAGGGTCCCCCGCCCCCCCTAAAAACACACACCACCAAAATACACACACACACACACATATATTTGATTTCCTTTTTTATGCCAAATTTTTCTTATTTCTGACTTATTAGTTTTTGTGCCATATTACTTCCAGCCCCCATCTTTTTTTTTTTTTTTTGGGTGGCTAATTTCGGGTCTGTGGATTTTTTTTTTGGGGGAAAAGAGTACAGTAATTGCATAGCAATGCCTAATTATAATAACTTTGGTCTTTAGTTCACATTTTCTTTTTCCCATCCCTGAAAGAAATAACTCCAGGGTAGAGGCAAGACAGAGCACTAAAGAGGATCCCAATTTGAATAATTGGCCTAAAGACATGACCTTTAATGGTAGTTTTTCTTCTTTTTCTTAACTTTTTGATTTTATATATTTGAAATTATTAGCTCTATTAGTAGTTTGCCAAGATCCTAAATTGGCGGAGGGATAAATAGCACATAGCCGTGAAGGCGGAAGGGCATAATTTTTCAAAACGAATTACATTATTGGAAAAAAAGAAAGACTATAGTTTGCCAACCCTTGCCCATGTCACTGGCACAGTACTAGAAACGGTGGCCCGAGAACAGGGGCCTAACACATCTGTAGTGATTCTTGGGAACAATAGTGCCATAGTGTGTTCATATGTTAGTGTGGCTACTCTTTTCAATTTTTTTACACTCATTTGTAGTCATACTCGTTACCTTGATTTTTTTGTGTAGATTTCCTGGGTGGGGTGGGGGTAGGCGGATAGTAGATGGCAAGTAAATTTCCTGGCCTTTCTCATCATTCTTTCGGAGACCACCTTGTTGTTTGATCAAGTTAACCTGTAAATGGTTTTACTAGTAACCTGTTTAATTTTGAAGTGAAGTCCTTCAAACTTGAACTTTCAAATGGTTCGGTCATTTTTTTCTCTCTGAACCATTCACATTGTAGAAAAGATGCATTGCTTCTTCTATGAATAAAATCAATTTTGCACCCCCCCCAACCCACCCAACACACATTTTTTCTCAGCCTATAGTTTTAATTTTTTTTTTTTGGGTGAATATCTGTTTATATTTATATTTTTGATTATATTTTATGTTTGGCCTTTAATTGCTGTGGCCTCTTTGGACTTTAGATCTACCTATGAGAGTTTAGTGTTCTGCGAAACGTTCCATCTAGAGGAGGATGGTTGGAGGAAATGCAAATTATGTGGAAAGGTAATTTAATAGTTTGATTGTCCCTTATTTTGTTCAAACTTCAATTTATGTTCTGCACAATATGTCAATTTGAATTTGGATGGCAGCATATCCACTGTGGATGCATTGCTTCAAAATATTTGCATGACTACATGGATTCTGGTGGTGTAGGGTGTATAAGCTGCGCAAAAGATGTTGAAAATCACTCAATGAGACCAGTTGAGGTATTCAACAATTTCACAGTTGCACAAGTTTAACTTATTGAAATGATAAACTGCATGCATCTAATTTCTTTTTTTGGCTCATCAGGCATGCCTTCAGATGAAACGTGATACGTTTTTGTAGAGGGTCCATGTGCTTTACATGTGAATACAGTCACTATTGTAATTGTAAAAACTGCCTAAAGTGGATTAGTAGGGTTATTATACCGGTAACCTTAGGAGTGCTAATTTAGATCAGAAACTTTGTCGCTAGTCACCTGCATCCATGTTGAGCCATGCTTACAGATGAGGGCTTTAAATTTTTTTAACTTGACATTCCCTTTGTGAAAGTAAGCTCCAAGCCTCCAACTAAGTTGTTTGATCATTATAAGGAGTTCAAATCTCCCCTTGTGGAAACCCACACAGAATTTGGTCTGTGCTTGCCGGTTTCCTGGCTCTTGTGGAGTGGATTGTGTTTGTGTACCAAGGACTTGTCAGATGATTTGAGAAGACCTGAAACCGGTGGTGTAGTTATTATTATTTTTTTTTATCGTTATCATTTCGTGTATTTTCTTTGCCTCTTATTATTAGTATTCTAGTCTGGTGGTGTGGTAGAACTGACTTTCTTTTGTCAGGGAAAAGAAATGCTATTCTTTTAGCCTTTTGTTCTTGAATTTTTTTTTAATATAGTGACTGTTCTTTTTACCTGAGACGTAGCAAATTTTGGTCATCTTATCTATATTTTTCCTTAAATTGAAATGTTGATAATACTATTAGGGATGTAATATTTTTTTACCTGACATTTTTACTCCTATAATATGTTCGTGACATATTTTTATCTCAGAGCCTTTCTTTCTGTTTGACAACTTGTTATGCAGATCCCAAGCGATGATGTTCTTCATGGATATGGCAGATTGAGGGTACTAGCCAATCTGCAATCCTGCGATGTTGATGCAACAATAGATTGCAATGGCTTGGAAACAGGGAAACTCATGCAGTTAAGCAACGCCATAGAGGAAAATCAGCATAGCCCCTTCCCTCAATGTCAGAAGGGTGACACGAATATATCTAATGGGCTGGTCAAACCAGAAGACAAGACACATCTTACTGGGGAAGGTGGCATAGGGTTTCCGAGTCTCATCCAGCAGTCAGTTGGACAATCTAGATTTTCCAATTTAGGTAGCAGTGGGCCAACGCTAGGCCTTGAAGATATGTATGAGTCAGTAGCTCAACCATCCTTGAGGTTCTCTGTAAGCACTTCTTTATGCTCTCCAAATCCTATATCGCCTTTTCCTGGTGAGGTTGCCGAAGGGAAAGAACAGAACAAAGTTCCTCTCTTGCAACAAGGGCAGAAGACAAGACATATTTTGCCGAAGCCCCTCAAGGCTGGCCTCAACATTAGCTCAGAGGCAAATAAAGGGATAATTTCTCAGCCACTCATTGCGAGGCCTCCTGCCGAAGGGCGGGGCTGCCATCAATTACTCCCACGATACTGGCCAAGGATTACAGACGAAGAGTTGCAGCAGTTATCCGGAGAGTATCCTTAATTATAGTTAGTTCCAGTAGTAGAGCCATTTACTGATCTACATGTTAATATTCTTTTCTTTCTGTATTTATTGATACAAATGTAGTTTCCACCTTAAATCTGTTGTCTTAAAGTTTAAATTCCACTATTGTGCCATTGTTTGAGAAGGTTTTAAGCGCTAGTGATGCTGGTCGAATTGGTCGTTTGGTCCTACCCAAAGCATGTGCTGAAGTAAGTTTTTACTTGTTTTCCTTTTCCCTCCTTGTTTCTTCCATGGAACTGAATTCCTGCAAATTGGGAACGGTTGCAGGCTTATTTTCCTCGTATTTCTCAATCAGAAGGTGTGCCAATTAGGATTCAGGATATTAAAAGGAAAGAGTGGACATTTCAGTTCAGATTTTGGCCTAATAATAACAGCAGGATGTATGTTTTAGAGGGCATCACCCCTTGCATACAGAGTATGCAACTACGAGCTGGTGACACTGGTATTCTTCATGCCATTTGTGCTTGAATGTGGTCTATGATTTGCGTATTTTCATCCCGTGTTAGTTACACAGCTATTTGTTGTCCTTTTATATTAATTTGCATCATTAAGTCACTTGGTCAAAGTTTATAAAACCTGTATATATAATCCTTGGGATGCAACTATGGGGTGCTAACATTTCTGTAGTGTTTGGGCTATCTTATTTCAAATTTTGATATAATTTTTTTGGCTTTTATAGTCTTCTGTAGCTAGTTTTAGTTACTTCTGTTTGGATAGTTCAATGTTTCTTATGATCGTTGGTTCTCTAGGTTCATTATTGATTGCTAACAGCAACAGGTGTAAGAACCTGCTTGTTTGTAATTATATCCATAACAATCTCCTCAACAGGTTTGTGTTTTTACTTTCATTTGTGGAATATTTTCTTTGTGTTGCCATGAGATTTTAAAATGACAGCTAATATCCTACATGTGCTCTTTTTTTCATGAATTTGGATATTGCCATCTTCTGATTTATAAGATATCTGTTCTCCTTAGAATGCAGAGATATGTTGCATTGACGAATCCTGATGCACAAAACTTAGGCCTCTCTGTTTAAATTGTTAAATCTGTAACATAGTTTCTCAATAGGAGTTAATCCACCCACATCTTTTAATGCTTTCTCGATCATATTTTTTGCATATTTATTTCCTTTTTTTTTACAGTGACATTTAGTCGAATAGATCCTGAAGGCAAACTTGTCATGGGCTGTCGAAAGGCAACAAATGTTGGCGTGCAGGTCAAGCTTTAGTGAATCGTTGCTCTCTCTTCCACTACCTATTCTCTTTACATTGTTTTTCTCCTTTTGTGGTAGCAAACTCATATAAACTTTTTGCATGAACAAACAGGATGCCCAAACATCTTCCCTTCCCAACGGTTGTCATTCTGGAGAAACTTCATTTTTGGTTGTTAATGAAAGCCCGCCTCCTGTAAGTGGTTCTCTGCCTTCCCCAATCGCTAAAAGGAAGCTAGAATCCTTACCTGATTCCTATGTCTAATTTCACATTTTGGCTGATTGGGATCCCTTTAATTGGCATAATAGGAGAAGCATGGGGGCAGAACAAACAAGGATTTGTTAGAGCAGCCCATGCTGACTCTGGAAAAGAAGAGGACTCAAAACATTGGGAAAAGCAAGAGACTGCACATTCATAGTGAAGATGCTTTGGAGCTGCAAGTCACATGGCTAGAAGCACAGGATCTGTTCCGCTCATCCCCTGGTGCCAAGCCAACCATAGTCATGATTGAGAATCATGACGTTGAAGAATATGATGTAATCATAGATCCCTTTGGAACAATTAATGTTTATTACAAAGATGCCAATTCTCGTTATTCTTTTTTGAAACAAAATATACTCCTTAATGATACTTTGGCTTGTTGGGGATCTTGAATTTTGATTAATGTTTTGTTTAGGAACCACCAGTTTTTGGAAAGAGGACTCTATTCACAGCCCAAGCATCTGGGTAAGGTTTCATAGTTTATTTTCTTACCTTAATAAATTTTTCCCATGGGCTGTAACTGATTAACATATTCTGGTGGAACCTTTGGCCAAAAGATGTTTTGTCATGTTTGTCATCTCCGATCCAATTGTCTGAACTGCTTATTTGTCAACTCTCCAATTAGGGGGAGTTGAAAGATGTTCTAAATAGTACATGATCGGTCTGGACACATCAGCAAGTCTGCTGTTTTGAAGAAAATATGGGGTTCGAGAAGCGGAAACTGGCTCCTGGCTAGCAGAGATAAGTCTACATACATCTAATCCTCTTCAGACCCCGCAATAGCAGGAGCCTCTTGCACTGTGACTCCCTCCCCTCCCTCTCTCTTACTTGCTAACATGTCCAGATCCAGACCGTCCTAGAGGTAACTGGAAGATTATTGGACAGCTGAAGGATCCACTTGACTGGAACCTTGGTGATTGGTCTTATTGGCAATTTATTAGTGAATTTTCAAATGGCTTAGGTGATGTCTGATTAAATGACCCACTGAGGTTTCAAAATGCATTGGGCCTGTTGAAAGTTTTTGAGGGTTATGGAACTTACTGTTAATTGACCCCCTCAAGTCTCTACAACTAAGAGATGAGGCGTCAGTTAATTAAGCTGGTGATTTACTTGCTTAAAGTGAGCAAAACTTGGTAGGCTTTGCTCTAAATTAGAAGAGTAGAAATCAAACCAAAATAAAAGAAAAGAAAAGAAAAGGAAGAGACAAACGAGAGGCCACTTATCATGGAATGAACTTCAAATTTCTTGGTGAATTTTTCTGGACTTAAAACATAAGAAGTAATACAAGCCATAAACTAATTTTCTGAAAAAATTGGTACAATCTCATATTTTTAATCATATGAAAAATAAAATAGATTGTTTAGCATCATCGGTATTTTATCAGCTTATGGCTTGGCATTGGGTAAGAAATCAAACATGAATGTATTGGGTTATCATCACTAGTTGACTAGAAGGATTTCTTACAAGTAATAGGAGCCATAAACTAATTTTCTGAAAAATTTGGTATAATCTCATAATTTTAATCATATGGAAAATAAAATAGATTGTTTAGCATCATCTGTATTTGATCAGTTTATGTCTTGGCATTGGGTAAGAAATCAAACATGAATGTATTGGGTTATCATCATTGGTTGACTAGAGGATTTCTCAGGACGAAATTATTTCTTTCTAAATTTCTTTGGCTTATATTTGTGAAATATTGTGTTGGCTGGATTTATTACAAGGTATAAAATTTAGTATTATGTAGTTGATTTGTGAAATGGTATGAAATTGAGCCATAATAACATATATCATTTATGTTTGATTGACTCACACCATTGGTTATACTAGAGAAATATGTGAGTTAAAGGGATACAAACTAAGTGTAGAGCTTGTATATATAGTCAAACAATAGGATAAAAAAACCTGAACATCCTTTTGGTCTAGGCAAGACATAAAAGTTATAGTAAGGGTAAAAACAGAAAACCTTAATAAACTAGACTATAACTTCAACACTCCCCCTCAAGGTAGGCGCAAAAATGTCAATTAAGCCAAGTTTGACAGCGGAATCCCGAAAAATAGATAGAGTGACAGGTTTGGTGAACAGATCCGCAACCTAATCACTGGTCCCCACAAACGATAGAGTGATAATACTACAACGAACCTTCTCCTGAAGAAAGTGAATATCGATCTCTATATGCTTCATCTTCTTATGTAGTATAGAATCAGAAGCGAGCTTAATAGTAGATTAATTGTCACAATATAAGTTGGATAGAGAAGTCACTGAAAATCCTAACTCACCAAGAATCGATCGTAGTTAGATAATCTCAAACGTGCCAAGTGCCAGTGTTCGATACTCTATCTCTGTTGACGAGCGAGAGACAACTGCTTGTTTTTTGCTTTTCCAAGAGATAAGATGAGTTCCTCGAAAAGTACAAAAGCCAGCAGTAGATCGATTGTCACACGCTTTCCCATAATCTGAATCTGAATAACAAGCTAGAGAACCAGTCCGAGATCCTGATGCATAGAACAACCCAAGTCCAGGACAAGGCTTGAGGTACCAAAAAATATGATAAACTGCATCAAGATGAAACTGACACGGCTTGTGCATGAACTGACTAACTCGGCTGATAACAAATGAAATGTCTGGCCTAGTGTTGGCTAGGTAGATAAGTCTATCTACCAACCTCTGATAGACAGTCGGATCTCTCGGCTCCTCATCTTCAGCAGTAAGCTTCAGACTTGGAATCATAGGTGATGATGTCAGTTTGCACCTCAGCATCCCAGTGTCCGAGAGAAGATTCAGAATATACTTCCTCTAAGAAAGAACAATACCCCAACTGCTACAGGCGACCTCAATCTCAAGAAAGTATCGCAGAAATTCAAGATCCTTCACATCGAAGGCCTTCCCAAGGTCTACCTTGATCTGCGCAGTCTCAGAAATTTCATCCCCAGTAATAATAATATCATCCATATATACCAAAAAGATGACACACTGTCCAGAAGTATTCCATCGAATGAAACATATATGATCAGAATGACATCTGGTGAACACTAAATGTACAACTATACTACTAAATCGAGAGAACCATGTTCGTGGTGACTATTTTTGTCCATAAAGAGACTTATGCAATCGACACACCTTCCCAGCATATTCCCCCTCACCACGAAAGCCTGGTGGTACATCCATATAAATAGTCTCGTCCAGATCACCGTGAAGAAACGCATTCTTCACATCCAACTGATGAAGAGACCAAGAGTACTCCGCAGCCAGAGAAATAATCAAGTGAACGGTGGTTAATTTTGCCACTGGGGCAAAGGTAGCACCAAAATCACGACCTGATACCTGAGTAAAGTCCTTCGCCACAAACCTAATCTTGTGACGATCAATAGTACCATCTGCAAGAAACTTTAGGGTGTAAACCTAGCGACAGCTAACAAGCTTCACCCTTGAAGGTAAAAAGACAAGATCCCACGTATGATTATGTTGAAGAGCATCCATCTCCGTCTGCATGATAAGAACCCATTGGGGCTCTCGCACAGTCTTTGAAATAGAGCGAGAACTGGCATATCTAATAAGACCATATTATAAGTTCAAAATGTAGGAGACAGATTACCTTAAGAAACATAACCAGAGATCGGACATAAAGTCCTGGAGATCCAACCATAACAAACAACTGGACGGTGATCACGCCGCAGATAACGACACCCTAAATCATCATCCTCAACTGACAATGCCTCATTAGGTAAAGTAACTAACTCACTACATGCAATTTCATCACTACTAACAACAGGTGCATCAATATGCTCAACGAACTGAGAAATATTACCTGCATCGCCTGAGGTAGAAGGGATATCAGCAGGGGGATGAGAACGAGACGATGAACATTAACTTATAAAGGAGGAGAGACTGGTGACTTTGTAGTGACAGGGATTAGTGGTTCTTGAGGAAGAGAGATTGGTGACTCTATAGTAATAGTGACCAATGGCTCTGGCTCCTGTGATAAGAGAAAATCAAAGGGAATATCATCAACTGGAGGGGTAGACACAGGACTGGAAGAAAAATAAGGAATATGTTCAAGAAAAGTAACATTTAGATTGTAACACATACGACGCCAAATAGGATCATAACACTGATGCCCCTTAGATTGATGACAATAGCTAACAAAGACATAACAAATCATTTTATCATCAAGCTTATGGCGAGTAGAAGACCAATCCTGAACAAAAATGTGCAGCCAAAAACACGAGGGGGGACCGAAAAAAGTGTTCGCTCAGGGAATAAGACCTGTAAGGGAGTCCTATGCTGAAGAATATGACTCGGTGTACGATTGTACCGAAAGGTAGAAGTCAAAACAGCAAAATGCCAATAAGATGTTTGTACCCCCATACCTCTAAGCATACAACGTATCATCCCTATCAGACTCTTATTTTTTCTTTCAGCAATTCCATATTGCTCAGGAGTATATAGGCAAGTGAACTGTTGGAAGATACCCTGAGAAGAAAAATGAGACACTAAGACATCAGACACATTCTTTGGCATTATCTGACCGAAGAGCACGAACAATGACATTGAATTGTGTCTTAATTATCTGGAGAAACTAAGTGATGACAGGGAGTACATCGGACTTCCTATGCAAAATGTAAACTCAGGTACAACGGGTATGGTCATCTATAAATGTCACATAGTATCGAGCACTTGACAGAGCAGTAGTAGGGGAGGGTCCCCAAATATCAGAGTGTATTAGGTTAAATGACTTGGGTGACTGGTGCATGCGAGAAATATGACTAGTCCTAACATGTTTCGATAGGTAACATATAACACAGTCAAGTTTGCTACCAACATAAGCATTGCTCAAATAAGAAACAACATATATAAATATTTAAAATTTGAATGTCCAAAATAGTCATGCCACAACTGAATAGTTTGTGACGAAAAATCATAACAAGTACTAGGTAAAATACTAGCATGCAAGCTTGAAACAGATAAATATAAAGTAGGTGCAGGTGATATAGGTGTAGGAAATTGTGAAATTGGAGGTGCATCGCCTAGATAATACAATCCATCTCTCTCATGTCCCTTAATAATAATCTTTCTAGTACTCAGGTCCAGCAAATAATACGGATCAGATAAGAACACAACTGTACAGTGAAAATTTCTGGCTAACTAATGTGTAGATAATAAATTCATGACCAGCTTTAGCGTATGAAAAACTGAGCGTAAAGTAAAACCATCTGGGAGGCGGACTGTACCCTTAATAAACAATAGGGGCATGTGTCATATCTATTAACTGAATCTGTATATGTAACTGCTCGTCAAAAGTGGTGAAGTGATGGGTCTCACCTGTCATGTGACCATTCGCACCCGAGTCCAGCATCCAAAGAGGAGATGGACTAGCGCAAGCATGAAAGACACGAGATATACCTGTAGTGGTCGTAGCAGTAGTCGGACTTTGAAAAATCAAGGCTGACATAAGTATATCCAATCGGAAAGTGATAGTATCTATATCACTCTCCCAAGGAGGAGCACTAGCAACAAGAGCAACAACAGTAGGTGGTGTGATACCTCAGCAATAGTAGTAATACGGTCGCGAGGCGGCAACTTAAGCGCCAGATGGAGCTTCCAGAATTCAGATGTCCTGATCGGCCACAATAATCACACTGACGAGAATCTCTCAGTCTGTGCTAATTTGGGGCGCCTAGACAGCACTAGTCCAGACGCTGTCCACCCCTGGTTGAGGGTCCTGAACGAGACCTTATAGCAACTGCTAGAGCTATCTGGTCGGCCTGAGGAGCCAAGCTCGTAATTGGAAGTAATGCAATGCGGACACGACGCTCATGCTGCTTAATCATCACATACACCTCATAAAGAGATGGAAGCCTCATCATCGATAAGATCTGAGAATGCGGTCCTTCAAACTTATCATGAAGTCCCATAAAGAACTTGTGAATCCTATCCTTCTGCTCTCGGGTATGCAGGAATGCTGTTCTCTCGGGCTCTATCCTCGAAATAGCAGCAAGAGGATGTAGAGTCTCATACTCAAGTCAACGCTGTGTCAAATAGTCATAATAATCCTGAACCGTCATATCTCCCCGCTGAGCATATGAGAGCTCCTGAGAAAGCTCATAAATACGAACTCCATATCTTGACTAGGAATACATTTTTGATAATGCGCTCCATAACTTCGGAACAGAACTATGAAACTGATAAATCTTACAAACAGATGGCTCCATCGAGTCAAATAACCATTCAAGAATAGCGCAGTTCTTAGAGAACCACGCAAAATATCCAAGGTCGTCATGAACTAGCTTTGGGTGAGGTCCCGTCAATCAACCAAGCTTCCCTACACGGCCTAAGAAAAGCTGTAATGAGCGGGACCACTCAGTAAAGTTACGATCATTCAACAACTGTGCTGTAACCTTCTGAGAGATCATGCCCGTCATTGCCGGTAATGTAACTGTGCCAGTAGGTACTTTATACTGATTAAACATAAAAGTGGGAGAACCAGACAGTATATTTCAGGTGGAAGTACTAACAATAGAGGTCTCAACGGTAGGGTCTCAAGTCCCTCAATAGTAGCCATATCAACAACAATACTTGGGCACCCGTGACAAAAAATACTCTAAGATAAATAGAAGGACAAAATAAGGGAGGATAATATATCTCTAGTCGAATAGTAACGACAGATAAATAAGGTCTAGAAAACTCCCAAATAATCAAGTTACGGTGCCTAGAAATTCAATAAATATATAAGTGATCTACTGCATTAAAAGCAGATCAACGGAGAAGAGGATCCGACCCCATCTTAAAAGTCCTAGATGTTGCAACCCTAGGAAAAAAAAGAGATGGCGGCATTGCGACGAAGAACGCGAAGCACGAAGACGTGGCAGACTGGCGCTGGGACTGCCGGCAGTGGGCTGGGCACTTCAGTGGGCTGGTTTCGCTGGGCAGTGGGCTGGGTTGTCTCTGGAGTTGCTGGGGCAGTGGGGTTGGTTTGTCTGAGACTGGTTTCGCTGGTTTGGGTTGGGCAGTGGCTGTCAGTGGAGTTGGTTTGCTTGTAGAGGACTCAGCAGTGGCAGTTGTGGGCTGTCGGCGGGCAGTGGGTTGGCTGGCTGGCTGCTGGGTTTGCTGGGTGAGTTGGGTTCTTGTTATGCTGGGAAGGTTTGCTGGTTTGCGGGGTTGTCGCTGGTTGCTGGTGACGGCACGGGTGGCTGGCTGGCTTGTGGCTGGGCAGAGGGTGAGGGCTGGTGGTTGGGCTGGGTTCTGGCTGCAGGCTGTTGCAACGAGGTATAGGAGGCTAGGGTTAGGGTTAGAGGTAGGGGCTAGGGTTTTGGCTCTGATACCAACTAGAGAAATATGTGTGAGTCAAAAGAATACAAACTAAGTGTAGAGCCCCGTATGTATAGCCAAACAATAGTATAAAAAGATTTGAACATCCCTTTGGTCTAGGCAAGACATAAAAAGTCATAGTAAGGGTAAAAAGGAAAAAACCCTAACAGACTAGACTATAATTCCAACAGTTATAAACAACCATGAAAAGAAGGGAGGGAGAGGGATATTAAGGAGAAGTTGCTGCTTTGGATTCTTGCTCTTGTTATTTCTCATTCCATTTCCTACTGTTTTGTTTATTAATTGTTCCCCCAACAACCAATACTAATTGACAATGGGTGGAGTGGCTCCTCAAGTATATAAACCAACCTTGGGTGATCTTAATTATTCGATGTGGGATACAAACTCTCTTTATACTAGCTACATGAAGAATGAACTAGTTATTACTTAGTACTAGTCTATCTTGCTGCCAGTGCTGCATGTTTGAGAAAATGAGGGTCATGAACTAGTTCTTACTAGTGTGTCTTATCACCTGTGCAGCATGTTTGAGAAATTGAAGGTCACTCTGTCAGTTGAGTTTATTGTTTCACTTGGAGAAGTATCCATCTGCCGCTGAATGTATTGAGCATTATTATGCAGGGAACAGGATCAATGGGCTCAGTGTGATAGTTGTTCCAAATGGCGAAGGTTGCCCATGCATGTTCTTCTCCCTCCAAAGTGGACATGTTCTGATAACATTTGGGATTCAAACAGGTATTCTATATTTTATTTATTTGCTTTTGGCTATGACATTTTGTGAGATTAAAATATTATCAAATAATCTTCAGTTTTTGTTATAGATGAGCTGTAAAAGGTGCCTTTAGGTGTCTTTATAATGTGGTATATGGTGACCTCCTTTCATGATGCTCTTCTCTATATGATGACCAGATGCTCATGTTCTGCCCCTGATGAGATAATTCCAAAGGAAGTAAGAAGTCTTTTCAGAGCCGGGAAGGGTATGAATCAAGCTTCTTTGTTTTTCTTCCCTTTCTAGCAAAATATGTCACCTTTTTTTTCTTATTTTAATTTGAAGATGATGAGGTTTGAAGCTTGCATGACAACTATTTTTTTTTTTTGAAAAATGATTTTGGGAATTAGATGGAGGAGGATAATTCCAATGCTTGCAATTCCTTGTCAAGATGCCTGAAGGTGTCCATTGGCAGATCTGAGTCCATTGGCACAAAATGAAGATTTCATTCTTCAAACTGAATCCTAGATCACAATGTCACCATATCTATCCATCTCCTACTCCACTCACACGACCTGAAAAAAATCTTTAACAAATCAAGGTTTGGGCTTCGAGATTTGAAGTGTGTGCGTGAGACAGAGTGATATATGTCTAAGAGAGAGATAGCACCTACTCGGTTTTGGTTAAATTCTCGAAGTCTTTAGGTATTTGCAACCTGCATGATGGATGTCTACTTAGCCATTTGCTTGTGCATGGTTGAGAAACTTGGTGAGGGGATAAGTTAGGTAGTTGGAGAATCCATGCACATCAGGTTCAGTATACCTCCTTTCTGATATATGCTTGATCCTGTTTTAAGACAATTTGATGTTAAACTTGTCGATTTCCAAAATTTCATAGCTGCAGACCAGACATCGAAGTTTGTCCTATCATTACGAAGTTGCTTGTCTCTCAGATACATGTATAACCCCTTGATTTCTTTGTTCTATGACACTTTTCACCTTGCTTGTCCAACTTTCTTCTGTGTAAATGTCAAAAAACTTGATGTTACTTTTCTAACTTATCTATTTTTCCCCAGATTCTAAGAAGCAAAGAACCACAGAAAATAAGGTAGCCCAAGAACATGGGCCTTCTGGCCTGGATGCTTTGGCCACTGCTGCAGTTCTTGGAGACAATGCTGGTGACTTAGGTGAGCATTCAGTCGGAGCCACTACCAAACATCCCCGACATCGGCCTGGCTGCACTTGCATCGTGTGCATTCAGCCCCCAAGCGGACAGGGAAAGCACAGTCCGATGTGTGTATGCAACGTGTGCAAGACAGTAAAGCGCCGCTTTAAAACCCTCATGCTGCGCAAGAAGAAACGCCAGTCAGAACTTGAAGCAGAAGTTGCCCAGGGAAAGGACCTGGGTACGCCTAAGGATGGGTCAGAACCTGATGGCACATTGGGGCATGCATTGCTGCATACGAGTCATTCAGAAAATGAAAAAAGTGAGAGTGGAATCCTACCGGAGGTTGGTGAAACAGACAAAGGGCAGTTAGACTTGAATTGCCATCCCAACCGTGTCGAGGAAATTCTAACAGAGCCAACTGGACTTGGCATGTTGAACCTTGTTCATGGGGCAAGCCGTCCAATGGAGAAGTATTTGAAGCAGAATGAGCTTGGAACCTTTGGCCCCGGTTTATTCTCACAGGCTGGTGGTGAGAATGAAGGATGCCCACTGGCTGACAGGCGGCTCGCATCTGTAGTGGGGGAGCTGCAACACAAGGGTGATGAAGGGTGATCTGAGACCAACTAAACTATTATAGTTTTTTTTTTCTCTCTTTACTGCATATCTGTATACTTGCCTCATAGCTAATGTTATTTCACCTTCACAGCTAGAGATTGCACTCAATTTTATTTTTCGGAATTTTCATTCACACCCCTGTAAATTGTTGTATCTTAGGGATATCCTTAACCTTATCTGTAATTTCATTGGCACCCCTTGATTGTGAACTTGAGATGGCTGTTTTTCTTTCAAGTATAAAACAAATTATATTCCCCCCTTTTATCCGACTGGGCTGTTACATTTTTATCTTTTTGAAGTTTGAAATACAGAACTCCCCTTCCTATGGTTTTAGAGTAAAGTGTTCCTCTGTTATATTTTTCATTGAACATAAGGACAAGTATGCCCCTGGATCTTTTTCATTCCTTCTTTAGAAGTTCTATAAGTGTTATTACTTGAAAATATAATTGCTCATTCATCTGATGAGTAACACACACCAAGTCATGGGCATGGCTCAAATTGAGGATATGAGGCATGACCAACTCGATTCTCTATTTTTGATAGTCAGTTACTAAATAGATGTTCTCTGTGTGAAATTTAAAATCAAGAGTCCAACTTAACTCTCTAAACTCACCAAATTAAAATTATTTTTCAGCACACATGATCTACAAAGTAATCTCTCTCTCTCTACCAGCCCTCGAACCCACAACCAAGTGATTGAAATTTGAGGTCCACAACCACCGAGCTAGAAGGAAGGCCGGTATATGATCTACAAAGTAATAGACACTACAAAGCCCACCATTGTTCATTTGTTACTTCGGCATGACTTATTTTAGCCCTTTTAATCTAGGAGGAAAGAGAGTATCTCGTCCAAAATTTAATTTTAATCTATGGACCTAAGGTATCATATTATACTTTATTACAAATGATCTATTCAATTTTGAAAACCTTAGCCATCACTCAAAGATAAAAATAAAACCCGAGGAAAAGCTACAGAGATCATTTTATTCCTAAACCCAAAGTCATTAAAAAAGAACTGATATCTTTATTTCATGCATTTATCTGTTTTAAACTGAAACCACTTCAGCTGGTGTAGCCTTGCCAATTATACTTGATGGGCACAAGGTCAAAAGGCAATTTCTTGGTAGCATTAAGTCCAAAGTCCCCTTCCACACTGATGACTTCCACCTTCAAGTAGAGGTGGCAATTTTTGACACGACACAATAACTTGATATGAACACGACACGAATAAATGAGTTTGTGTTGATTATTTTTTGGTACAAACCCGTGTATGACACGACCCGTCAACATGAAGTGTTAATAAGTCGTGTTCGGGTTTAACCCGTTTAACACGAATTGACCCAAATTGACCCGTGTATTTAATCGGGTTGACACGAACCCGCCTGACCTGTTTGACCCGAATTGATCCACCACTATATAATGAACTTAATTATTTTTTCCAAACCCTAACTTCATTTTCTTATTTCCCTCTGTCCAGACCTGCCTCCCTCCTTCCCTTTGTCCAGGTTAGCGCTCTCTCTCTTTCTCTCGCTCTTTCTCTATCTCTCGATCTTTCTTTCGCTCATACACCATGAATGCCGATTTTAAGTGTGATTTCAACATTACAATGATTTCACCTTTAGATTTTTTTAGAGCTTTAGTTTTAAACCATGAATGCTGATTTTAACTACCTAGTTTTTATTTTTATTGATTTGTCAGGTTATTTTTTTTAGTACTAGTTTAGAGCTTTAGATTTCACTACCAGGTTATTTTTATTGATTTTTTTTAGTACTAGTTTTTTAGAGCTTTGATTATTTTTATTGATTTGTCTTGATGCTATGTGATTGTATTTATTTGTTATAGCTTTAGCTTTAAGTTACTTTTGAATTTTTTGAATGTTCATTAGGTTTCTAATTGTCAAATAATCTTGCCAGGAAAATAGAGGATACATCATGTACTCAACCGACTGTGGATATCAATATTGAGAATACATCCAATGCTGCCCCAGATACAAAAAGTGGAGATAATACGAATGATGAAAAACGGCAACATACTTCCACATCACAGGTATGGGGGTTTTTTTAGAAAGTATGTAAATCAAGACAATGTTACCATGGCAGAATGCGACAAATATAAGATTGAGTATAATGCTGCTAGTAACTATGAAACTGGTAATTTATGGCGTTATTTAAAGACTTGTTTGAAAGAACATGATGTGGGCCAGTTAATTTTCAGTCAAAGTCAAGGGTCTATTACTGAACAGTCTTTGAAGTTTAACGAGAAAAAATTTCAAGAGATGTTAATACGTGCAATAATTAGACATGATTTGCCCTTTCAATTCGTTGAGTATGAATGTGTTAGACAAATCTTTAGCTACTTAAATTCAGATGTCAAATTTATTACAAGAAACACGGCTAAGGTTGATATTCTGAAATTGCATGCAAAAGAGATGCGTAGGTTGTCTGTTATCTTGCATGACATACCTGACATGATTAGTTTGACTTTTGATTTGTGGACATCTATTGCTACCGATGGGTATTTAAGTCTCACAGCGCATTTCATTGACAAAGATTGGGTATTGCAAAGAAAAATTCTGAATTTCTCTTACATGCCTCCTCCACACAGTGGCATTGCACTGGCTGACGAGATTTATGGTTTGTTGACAAAATGGGGGGTTGAGAAAAAGTTGTTTTCAATTACTTTGGATAATGCTTCTGCAAATGATGTCATGGTTGATATGCTTAAGAATTAACTTAATTTGATAGATGCTTTGCTTGGTGATGGTGGGTTTTTTCATATTCGTTGTTGTGCTCATATTCTAAACTTAATTGTGCAAGAGGGGTTGAAAAAAGTAGATTTAGCTGTGGAAAAAGTCAAAGAGAGTGTCAAGTATGTAAAAGGTTCTCAGGCAAGAAAACAAAAATTCTTAGAGTGTGTTGCACATACATCTTTAGATAGCAAAAAAAGTTTGAGACAAGATGTTCCTAATAGATGGAACTCAACATATTTGATGCTTGCAAGTGCAATTTACTACCGTCGTGCCTTTTGTCATTTGTAACTTGTGGATTCTAATTTTAAGCATTGCCCATCTCAAGAGGAATGGATCAAAGTTGAAAAGATTCAGATGTTTTTAAAAAATTTCTATGATACTACTGTTATCTTTTCTGGCTCCAAGTACCCACATCAAACTTGTACTTTCAGCAAGTTTTCAGTATTCAATTGACTTTGAATAGAGAAATGCAAAGTTTGGATACTTTTATGAGAAAAATGTCTTGTCAAATGTATGGAAAATTTGAGAAGTATTGATTGGAGTATAGCGTGATATTGGCCATTGAAATTGTGTTTGATCCTCGCTATAAACTTGACTTTGTGGAGCGATGCTATAAGAAGCTTTATGGTGAATGCTCTCTTGAGTATTTTCATGTTTGAGACAAATTTTTTTCTCTATTTGATGAGTATATGAGCAAATCTGTTGTCACCTCTTCTTCTCAATCATCGACTGTTCCCCGTGGTGGTTTAGTTGCTTGTGAGCCAATCTTGAACCCACAAACGGTGTTAGATATGAAGGTATTTAATTTTTTGTTTTATAGTTTTTATTGTATTAGATTAATACTATTGATAGTCTATGATTTAAAAGTCTGTGATTTTGATAATGTAGGCATTTGTCATTGAGAGCAATGCATCTGGTCTTAAAACACAAAAAAATCAATTGCAATTGTATTTGGATGAGCCTAGGGTTGACATAGAAACATAACTTCTTGTTCTTGATTATTGGAGAGCTCATCAATATCGTTATCCAGAACTTGCTATTATGGCTCGTGATGTGTTAACTATTCCAATTTTTACGGTTGCTTCAGAATCAGTTTTTAGTATTGGTGGTCGGGTTCTTGACCAATACCGTAGTGCTTTGAAGCCTCACGTTGTGGAGGCTTTGATGTGCACTAGGGATTGGTTATGCAGAAAAAGGTAATAAATATAATTTGTGATGACTGCGATATTTAATTATTTTTACAAATATTGAATTCTTATTTATATGCTTTCCTTATTGTCATTTAGAAAATTCACAAGTTCAATTGGAAGAGCTGGTATAAGATGTTATAAATCCGACTTTGAACAAAAATGAGGAGGATGCATTGGTGCAATGTTCAAATGTGATTGTGGATCTTGATTCTTGATGTGTGAGTCATAGAACCTAACTTTTCTTCTCAATCTTATGTGTTTGTTTTTATTTTTTGTCACAATAACCATTCCATATTTCTATATTTATTGGGGTTAAAAGCTTAATATGTTTTTTGGCAGGATGTTGGCCAGATTTAGGAGATGAAGAGGATTTGAAAGATGCTTGTAATATTGCTTTGGGATATTTGTAAAGTTTTTTGAATATTTGTAATGTTGTGGAGATTTGTATTTGTTTTGGGATATTTGTGATGTTTCTAATGCCTTTGTGATGCAATCCATAAGATGCTCAAGGAAACACAAATTCGAAGATGTGAAAGATAATGAAATTGACTGTCCATCAAGACAAAGATCCATATGGAACTTTGCATTATTGTATTTTGATTCTTATTTTAAGTCAATTTGCTAGTATTAGTATTTTATATGTCCATTTAATATTTTTTAGAGTAAGGGGTATTTTTGTAATTTCTAGAATTTTTGGAACAGGTCGTATTTTTGGGTCAAAATATAAACTCCTACTAGGATTTGTTTCCTTAGTAGATTAGAATTTGTTTCCTTAATAGATTAGGATTTGTTTCATTAGTAGATTAGAACTTTGTTTCCTTAGTAGATTAGGATTTGTTTTCCTTAGCAGATTAGAAATTTTCTTTGTAATGGCCAGCCTATAAATAGGCGTCTAAATCAATGAAAAAGTAGATTATTATTCAGCAAAATTGGAGAGTATTTTCTCTGTGGTTCTTTGAAGAACTATTCGAACTTATTGGGATTTCCCGTGGCGTTCACCAGCGACCTATCAAACGGAATTTCCACCACCGTTTGTGGCGTCTCCCTTATACCGAGGTTCTTGTTTTCGTAATAAACAACGGGTTGAAGTCATATATACCAAGGTTCTTGTTTATCGTAAAACAACGGGTCGAGGTCTATCATTCAATTCTGATCATTGAACGATCTTGGGTTCTTCTTCGTTGTTGGATCTCGTCATTTTGGCGGGTTTCACATCATTTGGTATAAGAGCAAATGTTCTAGTTCAGGTTTGCCTATCTCTTAAAAAAAAACCTTTCTTTTCTTTATTCTGTATTTTTTTTAGTTCCAAATTCGGTTCACAAACCCTAGTTTAGCCGAATTTCCTTTACCCAATTCCGCTCGTATTTTGTTGGTTCTAGTTTATTACGAAATCTTATTCTGTTACTATCAAAAGATAGTTGCTGATTATCAAAAAAAAAAAAAAAAATCAGATTGTTTGTGTTCATCCATCTTGGATCCAACAAGCCTGAAAACCACCTCACCCCAAAATCAGATTGTTTGTCTTGCTCTTAAAACCTGAAATTCCTTGATGAGTTCTTGGTGAATTGTTTTTGGAAATTTTGAGAATTGTTTGTTTAGTTTCAAAAGAACTGAAAGAGAATTATCGAATGGAAAAAAAAAGGCAAGAGTGCAATCATATCTCACAACAGTGTTAAGAACATGGCCGAAGATGCTACAGAATTGGCTAATCCGAAATTGTTTATGGAGGCTATGATGAGTGAGATGAGGCGTTTGATGAAGTTGGAACTGGAGAAAGTTCACGAACGGTTAGATCAAATGGAGGTTACACGTGAAAGGCAGCCACAAAACGTCCCTAATGTGCGTAGAAGGGTTTCTTCTTCGCAAAAGGGGTAAAACTCAAAATTATTTAGATTCTACTATGCAATCAGAGAAGATTCGTCCAAAGCAGCCCAAAGCAACAACTGATCGAATAATTCAAGATCAAGTAGAAGAATCAACACAATCCCAAGCAACTACGTTACTCACTTGTCCAGAGGCTAAGGTAAAAAGTGAATATCCAAACAATTTTTTTGTTGTGGAGCCTAATAAGATGGAAAATCCAGCAACTAGTACTGAATCAAATGAGCCTTTAGAAATGAGTACATTACTACCTAAGAGCTCTGAAATAGTGCTAGAGGTGTTGCCCGGTGAAATTGTTCCCATTAATAACTTTCAACCAGCAACAATGATGTTTCAAGAGTTGATTTGTTTGCATCTTTCAAGGATCTACATGAAGATTCACCAATGCTTCTTTCTATCCACTTTGCTCCACCAATTGATTTTATCATTCCAGAAAATTTCAACGACACAATCAAGGGGATCAATTTCCAAATTTTTTCTTTGTTCCCTCAATTAGAGAAGAAAATGAGACATCAACTTAAAGCTTCTCAGAGACAACTACATATACAAGTTTAAAGTTTTTGGACTTTCATACTGCAACACTTTAAAACTCGAGGACGAGTTTTCTCTAATCATGGGAGAATGATGCAATCCATAAGATGCTCAAGGAAACACAAATTCGGAGATGTGAAAGATAATGAAATTGATTGTCCATCAAGATAAAGATCCATATGGAACCTTGCATTATTGTATTTTGATTCTTATTTTAAGTCAATTTGCTAGTATTAGTATTTTATATGTCCATTTAATATTTTTTAGAGTAAGGGGTATTTTTGTAATTTCTAGAATTTCTAGAACAGGTCATATTTTTGGGTCAAAATATAAACTCCTACTAGGATTTGTTTCCTTAGTAGATTAGGATTTGCTTCCTTAATATATTAGAATTTGTTTCATTAGTAAATTATGATTTGTTTCATTAGTAGATTAAGATTTTGTTTCCTTAGTAGATTAGGATTTGTTTTCCTTAGCAGATTAGGAATTTTCTTTGTAATGGCCAGCCTATAAATAGGCGTCTAAATCAATGAAAATGTAGATTATTATTCAGCAAAATTGGAGAGTATTTTCTCTGTGGTTCTTTGAAGAACTATTCGAACTTATCGGGATTTCCCGTGGCGTTCACCAGTGACTTATCAAACGGAATTTCCACTACCGTTTGTGGCGTCTCCCTTATACTGAGGTTCTTGTTTTCGCAATAAACAACGGGTTGATGTCATATATACCAAAGTTCTTGTTTATCGTAAAACAACGGGTCGAGGTCTATCATTCAATTCTGATCATTGAACCATCTTGGGTTCCTTTTCGTTGTTGGATCTCGTTATTTTGGCGGGTTTCACATCATTGTTTTATGTAAAACAGGTCTAAAATTTTCCTTTTTTTGTTAGGTCATATCGGGTTGGGTCGTATTAGGCGGGTTGGGTCGTGTTTACCCCAACATGACCTATGTAAATCTCGGGTCATAGGTCGTGTCGGGTTAGTCGTGTTTCGAGTCAGGTCGTGTTCGTGTCCAAATGACCTAACCCGTTTAGCTCGCAGGTCGTGTTTGGATTGATGTGTTTTCAACCCGAACCCGACATGACACGACTTGGACATGACACGACATGACACGACACAATTGTCACCCCTACCTTCATCCCACTTGGTAATTCCCAATCAAAACAGTGCAGCAGTTTTGCAAGTGTAAGCTCCATGCATGCGACTCCCATCACCATACCTAGACACATCCTACGGCCAGAACCAAATGGCACCAACTCAAAATTTTGACCTTTGAAATTAATGGCACTGTTTTCAAACCTTTCTGGGTAGAATTGTCCCGGGTTCTTCTAGGCTCTAGGATCTCTCCCAATTGCCCACACGTTCATTAGGATACTTGTTTACGTCATGATTATTGATTTTGCAATGTCCTATTGTCTCACAAAGTATGAAGGGTGCTGGGGGGTGCAACCTAAGAGTCTCTTTCAACACCATTTTCAAATATTGAAGCTTTTGCAATTCACTTTCGTCTACTTTCGATTTGCTCCCAATGCAGGTCTTGATTTCGACTTGGACCTTTTTCATCACTCTTGGGTTCTTGAGGAGGTGTTTCATTGTCATAGTATTGGAATAGATGTGGTGTTCACAACACCAAGAAATATATCCTGAAATGTAAGTACCACATAATCATAAACCATTTGAATAGTATGCAATGGATCATCCTAATTGGCCTTCTGTGGGATACCCATTTGTTTGGTTCTAATGGACTACTTTTTTCAAATGAAAGATTAAATTTCGTTTCGAAATAGTCGAAATAACCGAAATATTTTCTTATATAAGGAGATCGAAACGAGTCAGTGATAAAATAAAAATTTTAATACTTTGAGATATTTCATAATATTTTGAGGTGTTTTGTCATGTTTCAACACATTTACACAATTATTTCAGAATGTTTCAAAGTGTATTTAGATGTTTTTGATCTATTTTGACCAATATTTTGAAAAAATAATTCTCAAAATTTTTTATTCGTTTTCATTCGATTTTCGAAACAGATCAAAAAGTTTACTTTTGCGAAGTGACTAAAACAATGCATCGAAAATTTTGTTTCTTTTTTCAAATACAACATACTTTTAATATTTTTTAAATTATGATTCGTGTTGGGAGCTTACCCTTCGGGCTGTCTTCATGGACTTATTTGGTCCAGTTTGTCGGGCATAGCTGACCAAAACTATGACCCATGGCCCTACCCATTGAACTATTAGGCTTCCAAGTGGCCATGGACCGTTGGGCCATGGGAGGTCGAGGTCTGCGAGCCATGGGCCATTTTCGGAGCCTTACATGACCATACTTATGCTAAATGTCACTGACATATTCGTTCACATAGTTGTGAACAGTACACTTAGGCTTGTCAAAATCTGACACGACACGTTTAATCGACACGAATCGATACGGAGATAAGCGGGTTTGGGTAAAGTCTTGTCGGGTTTGGGTGGTAAACGGGTGGACCCGTTTAAGAAACGGGTCGTGTTTGAGTGAGACATGTCCACCCATTTATTACCCGTTTAAATAAATTAATATAATAATAAATTAATAATTATTTAAAATAAAATAGCCAGAATAATATATGAATTTATTAATTAGATTAGTTTTATTTTTTAGTGAAACCCACAGAAAATATATAACTCAAAATAAAGGAAAACATTTCCTAATTCCTAACCCTAACTCTTTCTCTCTATCTCTCTCTCGTCTCACATTTGGATCATAGCCTGCCTGCCGCCGCCAACCTCCTCAAGCCAACTGAAGGTCCAATTTGACATTAAGTTTTTCTTCTTTTTCTTCTTCCTCTTCTTCTTCTCTCCGTGTCTCTCTCTCTCTGGTGTGAATCAACTCGACAAAGATCCAGACGGAGCTCTCAATCTCTCTCTCTCTCTGTGCGGTGTAAATCAAGTTGACGAAGATCTTGACTCTCTTTATGCTTTGTGTTTGTCGTTGGTTTTAGATTTTGGGCTCTCTCCCCCACTTCGATTTCAACCACCCACTTCGATTTTAGATCTAACTGTGGATAATATGTGTAATGTAGAATGTGTTTAACTGGGTAAATGCTATCAGAATGTATTCTGTTTGAAGAATGTGTGTGTAACTATGTACGTTATGTGTTCATGTTGAAGAATTTGTATGTGTCTGTGTGGATTTTATTTTTTTAGAGGCTGTTCAATTGAAAGACCAATTTCGTCACAATTTATTAGGATTTTTCAAAGGATTCTTGTTTGAAGAATTTCGTTACAGTTTATAATTTCGATTTGATGAATTTCATTTCAAACGGGTGAAATGGTTAGTGGGTTAAAAGGGTTATCGTGTTAACTTGATCCTATTCAACACAACTCGTTTAAAATTAAATGGGTTAAATGAGTCGTGTCGTATTACCCGTTTATTAAACGGTTCGTGTTCGTGTTGAAGTTTTGCACCTGTTTATTAAACGTGTTGTGTATGTGTTTATATGTTTTTCACCCATCACCCGTTTAACTCGACATGTAACCATTTAACCCGACACGATTGACACCTCTAAGTACACTGCTTAATATGGTGACAAATAAAGATTCCTTACAACAAGCATGACCTTAATGTGGTCATTGGTGAGACGTATACACGAATTTTGATCTCTCAATAAGCCAAGCATTACATGTGACGCCCCAAAAATCCGGGGGTCCGTTGATTACCCATCAACCCGCGGAATACCTATAGATACCTAGTGTCTCGATATCACACTGTTATGCCCCACTTACCGGGGTCCATAACTTACGAAATTTGGGCAGAGTTTCCTTTGTATGGGGAGCTCTACCCAATACCCAACCTGTGCAATACACAATTACCAGACCCATCCGAGGTCAAATATAAAGCAATGGCCGCACCAGGTCCATGTATAAGTAAACATTGGCCACACTGGGTCCAATTAACCATACTTATATAACATACAAGGTTCCATTATAAGTATTCAAATATGATTACCATATTTACATGTCATAAACCATCTTAAAACAAAAGGTTTACAAAATCTTGAGATAAGGCCACACATAGGCCCCCTTCACCCTTGATGCTCTCCATGGGAGCCAATCGCCGGTGTAAACCCAACACCTGAAATTGTTTCCCGTATAGGGTGAGCACAACGCCCAGTAGAGATAAACCTATAGAGGTTACTTTTCCCCTAGATGCACATGCTCATGTAATCATCACATAAACATATAACTAAACATTTCTCATACTTATGCATTCTATGATGGAATGCAACAATGCTATGTCATGGAATGAAGTGACACTCACCCATGCGTTTCAACCCGAGTCCTCACCGACTCACACAACACAATGCAACGCCAAAGTGTAATGCAACCCGTCTATTGACGAAAAAATCCTTCCAATGATCGTTATGAAATCCGATCATTATTGGAATCTACCCATTGAATGGGTGTTTTTATAACCAAATCTTGTGTTTCCTTTGGGCAACGGATTTTGGAATTTCACCCTGGCTCCGTAAGCATTACACTTTTGCGGAATTTCACCCCGGGAAGTGTATGAACCAAGTGGTTTAGGGCTTTTCACCCAAGGAAGTCGCCATGCCCCTTCTTGCTATACCCAACACAAGTTTTCCTTATGCAATGCAATCATGTGACTCCATGTGACCATCGGTCCACATTTCCAAGCCCACATATCAACTACCAAACAAGGTGTTGATTATATCCATGCATCTCCCACACACCAACACTCATGCAATAGTCCCATGAATGTGATGCCATGAAAATGCTCAAAATGCAATAACTATCACATGAGCAATGTATCCACATGTTCAACATGTCATAACTTCATGGCAATTATATCAAGTGCATATAACTACCAAATCTCATATTCATGTCAACATATCAAAGTCATGGCTTGACAACATAGAGCATAATTTCAATTGTCTCTCTACACATAAACATGTTATCACAATATCATTGAAATAACCTCATTTCATCAACCAAGGCATTTAAACAAACACCTTAAAGGCATACAATATATTTACAAACAATTCATGCCCACATTCATCAAATCCTAAGGAGAATTCACACATGTAATTCTCTATAGTTAATTTCAAGGTTGAATTTGTTATGAATATTTTCCAAACACACTTCCTCATCCCAAATTCATGGAACCATGCATATCTATATATAAACCTACATATATATATATATATATATATATATATATATATATATATATATATATATATATATGTATATACACTTATCTACATCTAGAACAAGAATAGACCAAAGTAGGAGAACCCCTACCTCTTAGGAGTGTAGAAAACCCCCAAAAAACACCAAAACCACTCCAAAACTTTGAATCTCTCAAGATCGCCTCTTTAGATCTTCGGTGAAATTCCTTGTTTTTGGTGCCCACGCGTAGCCCTTGTCGCTTAGATCAACTTTGCCTTTTGAATCGACGAATTCCGACGGACGGAACTCCCGGAATCGGCGAAAGAAAATTTAAAAACCCACTTTTTCTCTCCTCTCTCTCCAAAAACGTGTATACTGGTTTTTGCACTGATATTTTGTGTAAAAATCTGATTTAAGCCCATATTTATAGTCACAAATGAGCGGTCCACATCGCACCGCATATTTTCGACTTTCGGGTCCGTTTTTCGTCCCGAAACGACTCATTAAATCCCGGATTAAGTCCAAATTAATTTTATTGGAACTTTAATCCAATTATAAGGAAATTTTATAAAATCCATTATTGGGGACCTTTAAAAGATCCATCGCCACGCAGTCGTCTCGAACTACGTGCAAAAATCCGACTATCTCGGAATTCGACGAATTTTCTGGTGGTTACTAGATTTCGCGTTGCGAATCCAACGATGCACTCCGTTTCCTCATCTGAGGTCTAGAACATATGTATTTTAAATACGCTCAGTAGTGGCAAATGACTATTTTGCCCCTTTTCAGAAAAAAAATCAAATTTTCCTGGGTTTCACATTCTCCCCCCCTTAAAAGAATTTCGTCCCCGAAATTCACATACACATATACATTTAATAGCCTGCATATGCAACAAGTAATGTACTCTCAATACCAAGCTGTAAGTATGAAAATGTACCTCTATCCTCAAACAGGAAAGGGTAATTGGCACGTATGGTGTCCTCACGCTCCCATGTTGCCTCCTCTACTCCCCGGTGCTGCCAAAGCACCTTCACTAGTCTCACGATCTTGCCTCGCAAAACTTGTTCCCGGCTATCCATGATACGCACCGGTCCCTCCTCGAAGGTCCCATCAGTATCAACCACAAGCTCGCCCCAATCCACCACGTGAGTAGGATCTGGGGTGTACTTTCGGAGCATAGAGACATGGAATACCGCGTGAACACCCACTAAATCAGGCGGTAACGCCAACCGGTAAGCGACTGTACCCACCCTCTCAAGTATCTCAAAGGGCCCGATATACCTCGGTGACAGCTTTCCTCGCTTGCCGAACCTGACCACTCCTCTTGTAGGCATCACCTTCAAGAAGACATGATCACCCACCTCAAACTCTAGGGGTCGCCGCCGTCTATCGGCGTAGCTCTTCTGCCGGCTCTGAGCCGTGAAAAGACGCTTCCGTATCAAGTCCACCTTCTCTGAGGTGTCTCTAATCAACTCTGGACCCGTAGAGGGTCTCTCTCCAACCTCCGTCCAACAAACCGGAGATCTACAAGGCCTCCCATATAATGCCTCATAGGGTGCCATCTGTATGCTCGCCTGATAACTATTGTTATAGGCAAACTCAACCAAAGGTAAATGATCTTCCCAGCTACCCTTGAGATCTAGGACGCATGCCCGCAGCATGTCCTCTAATGTCTGGATAGTCCTCTCTGACTGACCATCCGTCTGGGGATGAAAAGCAGTGCTCATCATAAACTGAGTCCCCATGGCTCGCTGGAAACTCTCCCAAAAATGAGATGTGAATCTGGGATCCCGATCCGATACTATAGATACGGGCACCCCATGCAATCGGATAATCTCTCGTATATATAACTTGCAGAATTCCTCCAGTGTGAAGGTCATCCGCACAGCCAAAAAGTGTGCCGACTTGGTAAGCCGGTCCACTATCACCCACACCGCATCATGTCCCCGCGATGTCCGTGGCAAGTGAGTTACAAAATCCATTGTGACATGCTCCCACTTCCACTCAGCTACCTCCAAAGGCTGGAGTAATCCCGCTGGTCTCTGGTGTTCAGCCTTCACTTGCTGACATGTGAGACATCTACCAACAAATTTACCAACTTGTCTCTTCATCCCACTCCAATAATACTGACGACGAAGATCATGATACATCTTCGTGCCCCCTGGATGAACCGCAAAACGGGAACAATGAAATTCCCTAAGAATCTCCTCCCTTAGATCCGGAGATTGGGGAACCACAATCCTTCCCCTATACCGAAGACTACCATCCGAATGAATGGCCCAGCCCTCGTCACCTGTACCCGACTGTACCCGGTCCTTAATGGACACTATCTCTGGGTCTTGCCCCTGAGACTCAATCACTCTGCTCAGTAGGGAAGGCGTAGCCACCAAACTTCCCAAGGTACCCTGAGCCTGCCCCATGTAATGTAGCCCAAACTGTCCCACAGTCTCGAGCATTTCCCACTCTCGAGAAGCTACACTAGCCAAGACTCCCCGTGACTTCCGGCTAAGTGCATCAGCCACCACATTTGCCTTACCGGGGTGGTAATGCAAAGTGAAGTCATAGTCTTCCAGAAACTTCATCCACCTGCGTTGCCTCATGTTGAGGTCCCGCTGTGTAAAGATGTACTTCAGACTCTTGTGGTCCGAAAACACTTCAAACTGCTCACCGTATAGGTAGTGGCGCCAAGCCTTCAAGGCAAAGACAATGGCCGCCAACTCCATGTCGTGTGTAGGGTAATTCTGCTCGTGGTTCTTTAACTGTCGAGAACCATAAGCCACGACCCTCCCGGACTGCATCAACACACATCCGAGCCCGTCCTTAGAGGCATCACAATAGACTGTGTACCTCTGTCCCCTTTCTGGGACTATCAATATAGGAGCTGAAGTAAGCCTCCTCTTCAACTCCTGGAATGCCTTCTCGCAAGAATCATTCCACTCGAACTTGACCTCCTTCCGAGTCAACTTCGTCATAGGCGCAGCTAACCTAGAGAAGTCCTCGATAAACCGCCGATAATACCCAGCCAATCCCAAGAAACTACGTATCTCAAAAACTGACTTCGGCCTCTCCCAATTCATGACTGACTCAACCTTCTCCGGGTCTACGGATACACCCGAAGCCGACACCACATGTCCCAAAAATTTCACCTCAGTAAGCCAAAATTCACACTTGCTGAACTTGGCATGCAACTGATGGTCTCTCAAGATCTGAAGAACGACCCTCAAGTGACCCTCATGCTCCTCCTCAGACCTGGAGTAGATCAAAATGTCGTCAACGAAAACCACGACGAACTGATCAAGGTAGGGTTGGAACACCCTATGCATGAGATCCATGAATGCCGCTGGGGCATTCGTCAATCCGAAAGGCATCACTGTGAACTCGAAATGCCCATAACGCGTCCGAAACGCCGTCTTAGGGATATCTGTCTCCCTAACCCTCAACTGATGATAACCGGTGCGGAGATCTATCTTGGAGTAGACCCGCGCCCCTCTCAGCTGATCAAACAAGTCATCAATCCTCGGCAAATGGTACCTATTCTTGATAGTAACCCTATTCAACTGCCGGTAGTCTATACATAGTCGGAGGGTTTTGTCCTTCTTCTTTGCAAATAACACCGGAGCGCCCCAAGGTGAGGTACTCGGTCTAATAAACCCCCTGTCCAACAATTCCTGCAATTGGACCTTGAGTTCTTGCAACTCAGCAGGCGCCATCCTATGTGGAGTCATAGAAATGGGCGATGTACCTGGATGCAACTCAATAGTGAAGTCTACATCCCTATGTGGAGGTAATCCCGGTAGTTCATCCGGAAAAACATCCTCATAATCACACACAACCCGAGGTAGACCCAACTCCTGTCTCGCCTCGTCCTCCAGGGTAAGGCTTGCTAGCCAACCCATCAACTGCCCGTGCCATCTAGAGTCGTACACGGCTTGGGGTAAAGCATCGTGCTTATCCCCCTGAAACATGAAACAAACCCCATCTGGTGTGTAAGCAGTGACCCGCTTCCGATCACAATCTATGACGACTCGGTGTGCCGCTAACCAATCCATCCCAAGGATAACATCGAATTCCGACATGTCCATGACCCGAAGGTCCACGGTGAGTAGAATCCCTGAGATCTCTAACTCACACCCCCGACATATCTGATCAACCCTCACCCTAGCACCTAGGGGAGAACTCACGTGCAATGGCTCTTCTAAGGTCTCAACCTCTAAGCCCAAATCTTTCACACAAGATGCAGCAATAAATGAATGCGATGCACCAGAATCAAACAATACTCTAGCCCATAAGCGGGAAAGTAGAAATGTACCCTGTATCACCGACTGGTCTGCTGGCTCGGTCTGAGGTATCATGGCGTAGACACGCCCCTGGGTTCCGGAAGTACCGGCTTGTGAGCCCTGTCCTCGGCCTCGACCCAAACTCTGGCCCATCTGGCCTGATTGCGTGGCACTCGCATGTGATGTAGTAGGGGTCTGTGTAGCACCCTGGAACTGGTACTGGCTTCCCTGGACCGTAGTGGGGTAGGGAGGAACATAAGGTGTCTGTGTGTGCCCCACTGAAGACTGGGACTGGAATGTCCCATAACTCTGGGATCCCTGCCTCTGAGGACAATCCTTCCTCACGTGACCCAGTTGGTGACAATGATAGCAAGTCTTCTGACCTGCCTGGGAAGTAGTCCTGAAATTTCCCCCGCCTTGGGAGAATCGACCCTGGCCTTGGCCTTGATAGCCGCGGCTCTGCCCTTGCTGTCCCTGCGGAGTAGAGGTCCTCTGCCTCTTCCCTGCACCAGAAGAAGAGGATTGACCCTCCTTCTTCTTGTCTTTACCACCCGCTTCTCGAATGTTCCTTGCATCATCAACCTCTCTCTCAATGGCCATAGTTGTCGTGACCATTGTGTCCAAGTCCTGTAGAAGGAGACCCACAATTTTTCCCCGAATGGATAACTTCAAGCCATCCTCAAACTTACGTACTTTGGCCATGTCTGTGGCCACATAATCGTCGGCGAAACGGGCCAATTCAGTGAACTTAGCCACGTATTCCATCACCGTCATCGTTCCCTGTCTCAAGTCTAAGAACTCACGGGCCTTTGCATGTCGAGCAGCCGCCGAGAAGTACTTACCCATGAAGAGTTCCTTGAACTCTGCCCATGTCATTATCCCCAAGTTCCTTGAGGTCTTGATCCAATCCCACCATACTTGGGATTCTCCCTCTAGCTGAAAAGTAGCTAGGGTTATCTTCGTAGCATCGGAAGTAATCTCCATTGCCCCTAAGACCTTGTCTACTTGCCGGAACCAATGATCAGCTACCATTGGGTCCGCCCCTCCCATGAAGATCGGAGGCTGATGTGCCTTGAACTTCTGGAGATGACTTGAGCCTCCTTGGCCCACATTTGCACTAGTCTGTGCAATAGTAGCAGCTGTAGCACTGGCCTGTGCAATGGTAGTAGCCGCAGTACCAATAGCCTCTATGAAGGCTTGTTGGTCAAAGACCGGTGGTGGTGGTTGGTTGTTCCGTCCACTGCCTCGGCCTCGGCCTCGGCCGCGTCCTCTTCCTCGACTAGCCATCTACATTTGTCAGATAGCAAACAAGTCTCACAAGGTATCCCAAAAATAGGGATCAAGATTGAAACTTTGAGAATTCTTCTCATTGTCTCACTAGCAATGCTTATGCCACCCACTAGTAGACATTTATACCATGAACCACTCTGTTCATCCCTTATTCCGAACCCAAGGTTATGTTTTCTAACCTAATGTGTTCATTTACATATACATTCTACAATGCATATAATTCACATGTCATGTAACACATAACATATAGCAAACAACCAATTAACATGTATGCACATGAAATGCAATGGTCTAAACCCAATGCCCGACAAGCCCAAGGTTTATCGTAAACCTATGCTCTGATACCAAGCTGTGACGCCCCAAAAATCCGGGGGTCCGTTGATTACCCATCAACCCGCGGAATACCTATAGATACCTAGTGTCTCGATATCACACTGTTATGCCCCACTTACCGGGGTCCATAACTTACGAAATTTGGGCAGAGTCTCCTTTGTATGGGGAGCTCTACCCAATACCCAACCTGTGCAATACACAATTACCAGACCCATCCGAGGTCAAATATAAAGCAATGGCCGCACCGGGTCCATGTATAAGTAAACATTGGCCACACTGGGTCCAATTAACCATACTTATATAACATACAAGGTTCCATTATAAGTATTCAAATATGATTACCATATTTACATGTCATAAACCATCTTAAAACAAAAGGTTTACAAAATCTTGAGATAATGCCACACATAGGCCCCCTTCACCCTTAATGCTCTCCATGGGAGCCAATCGCCGGTGTAAACCCAACACCTGAAATTGTTTCCCGTATAGGGTGAGCACAACGCCCAGTAGAGATAAACCTATAGAAGTTACTTTTCCCCTAGATGCACATGCTCATGTAATCATCACATAAACATATAACTAAACATTTCTCATACTTATGCATTCTATGATGGAATGCAACAATGCTATGTCATGGAATGAAGTGACACTCACCCATGCGTTTCAACCCGAGTCCTCACCGACTCACACAACACAATGCAACGCCAAAGTGTAATGCAACCCGTCTATTAACGAAAAAATCCTTCCAATGATCGTTATGAAATCCGATCATTATTGGAATCTACCCATTGAATGGGTGTTTTTATAACCAAATCTTGTGTTTCCTTTGGGCAACGGATTTTGGAATTTCACCCTGGCTCCGTAAGCATTACACTTTTGCGGAATTTCACCCCGGGAAGTGTATGAACCAAGTGGTTTAGGGCTTTTCACCCAAGGAAGTCGCCATGCCCCTTCTTGCTATACCCAACACAAGTTTTCCTTATGCAATGCAATCATGTGACTCCATGTGACCATCGGTCCACATTTCCAAGCCCACATATCAACTACCAAACAAGGTGTTGATTATATCCATGCATCTCCCACACACCAACACTCATGCAATAGTCCCATGAATGTGATGCCATGAAAATGCTCAAAATGCAATAACTATCACATGAGCAATGTATCCACATGTTCAACATGTCATAACTTCATGGCAATTATATCAAGTGCATATAACTACCAAATCTCATATTCATGTCAACATATCAAAGTCATGGCTTGACAACATAGAGCATAATTTCAATTGTCTCTCTACACATAAACATGTTATCACAATATCATTGAAATAACCTCATTTCATCAACCAAGGCATTTAAACAAACACCTTAAAGGCATACAATATATTTACAAACAATTCATGCCCACATTCATCAAATCCTAAGGAGAATTCACACATGTAATTCTCTATAGTTAATTTCAAGGTTGAATTTGTTATGAATATTTTCCAAACACACTTCCTCATCCCAAATTCATGGAACCATGCATATCTATATATAAACCTACATATATATATATATATATATATATACACTTATCTACATCTAGAACAAGAATAGACCAAAGTAGGAGAACCCCTACCTCTTAGGAGTGTAGAAAACCCCCAAAAACACCAAAACCACTCCAAAACTTTGAATCTCTCAAGATCGCCTCTTTAGATCTTCAGTGAAATTTCTTGTTTTTGGTGCCCACGCGTAGCCCTTGTCGCGTAGATCAACTTTGCCTTTTGAATCGACGAATTCCGACGGACGGAACTCCCGGAATCGGCGAAAGAAAATTTAAAAACCCACTTTTTCTCTCATCTCTCTCCAAAAACGTGTATACTGGTTTTTGCACTGATATTTTGTGTAAAAATCTGATTTAAGCCCATATTTATAGTCACAAATGAGCGGTCCACATCGCACCGCATATTTTCGACTTTCGGGTCCGTTTTTCGTCCCGAAACGACTCATTAAATCCCGGATTAAGTCCAAATTAATTTTATTGGAACTTTAATCCAATTATAAGGAAATTTTATAAAATCCATTATTGGGGACCTTTAAAAGATCCATCGCCACGCAGTCGTCTCGAACTACGTGCAAAAATCCGACTATCTCGGAATTCGACGAATTTTCTGGTGGTTACTAGATTTCGCGTTGTGAATCCAACGATGCACTCCGTTTCCTCATCTGAGGTCTAGAACATATGTATTTTAAATACGCTCAGTAGTGGCAAATGACTATTTTGCCCCTTTTCAGAAAAAAAATCAAATTTTCCCGGGTTTCACATTACATCAATGATATCTTCATGCTCTGAACTCAGTCTTGATGGATCAAGATGGTCAAAGATGACCCTCTCAAAGAAAGCATCAAAGCTACCTATGCACTTCTCAAGCCTCCAATGGAGCCTCATGAACACATCACAGATTCATCCAACATAAGGAATGAAGTCTCCAAACCAGAAAATATGCACCATGGCCTTGGCTTCATCAATGGCATCTAAAAACTCACCATTTTCACTTTGCCTCCCTTCATAGCTCTGACCAAAAGCAATCCTGCAAATGATGGTGTTTATGAGAGAGACTATTCTCTCCCGGAGCTCTATCAGGCCCGGGGAGATTTGAGAGATGGAACTCATTAAGCAGGCAACCTCAGCTTCCCTAATGTAGGAAAAAGATTCAACTCTCTTGGCAGTGAACAACTCAAGAACACAAATCTTACGCATCTCTCTCCAGTAAAACGCCATGTCTAATAAGTTGTAGGAAAGCATCCTATGGCCATGTGTGTGAGGTCTACCACAACAATCAATATCATGAGTTTTTAACACATCTTTAGCTGTTTGGGAAGATGAAACGATGAGGGTTGGGACTTGGCCTACCTGCAAGAGCATGATCGGGCTGTATTTTTGAGAGAGCTTCCATAAGGAGAAGTGAGGGATGGAACCAAATTGGTGCAAGTTGCCTATGATGGTTGAGTACTGCTCTGGTCTTGGGTTTTAGAAGAAATAAGAGAGGGAGAAAAGAAAAAAACACAAGGATGAGTAAATGAGGCAACATTGTTAGGACTTAGAAAACGAGCTTTTACCCTAACTCATGGGATTTTTCAAATTTATACCCAAAAGAGGGTTCTTTTCAAACTACTTTCCAAATTCAAGTAGTTTTAAAAAGTCAGTTGGAATGACGTTTTTACACTAAAAGACGTTATTTGGACTAACTTTTTCTATGAAAACGTCACTTCAACTAACGTTTTAAGAATACTTTTATTTTTTAAAAAATTCACAGAAACGTTGGTCTGACTAACGTCTCTAATCCTTAAAAACGTTGGTTGAACCAACGTTTTTATCATTTTATACAGACCTCATTTTCTCTTATTTTCCCTTCTGTCTTATTCCCTAATTTTTTCCCCAAATTTGAAATCAACACTCTCCCCCATTCCATATGAACAGTTGCACAATCACTAGCCCCAGCACCACCATCCGAAACCACCAACAACACCACCATCACTAGCCCACAGCCCACAGCCCCAGCAACACCACCATCCGAAACCACCAGCAACACTACCATCACTATCCCACAGTCCCAGCACCACCACCATCCGAAACACCCATACCCAGCACCACCACCATCTGAAACTCCCAGACCCACAACCACCACAATCCGAAACCTCCATACCCAGTCCCAGCCCCAGCAAAACCACCATTGTTGACTGTTTGTAGCCATCAGTGTTTCTGGGTTGAAGACCACCAGAGCTCCTGTATTCGTTGAAGACCACGGGATTCCCCAATGTAGGTGACTGAATCTTTCTCCCTGTCTCTGTCTCTCTCTATCTCTCTCACAGTATTCTCTCAATGTTTGATTTATCTGTTGTTAGGTTTGATTATTATTGTAGTTATGTATGTTTTTAGTTTATAATCTTATTGCATATAATATAAGGGTGTATATGAAATTTATTTATAAATAATCCTAATCTCATTGTTGATTGTCGGAGGAGGGTATTTGCTAATTCTTTTTTATATTCAAGCTGATTTTTGAATTAATCTAAAAGTGGGACTTGAATCAACTATTTGACAAAAGCCTCAAAGAGATATTTTTATTTTTAAGCAATATATTTAATTAACTCGTGCCCCATGATGATTTAATCCGACAGAAAATAACCAAATTAATTTGAAATTCAGAGAATACAATTTTGCTGTATTTGACATAAAACATATATTATTGCAATGAATCACACTCATCCGACGAGAGTGGAATTTTCGTGTTAATGAATCACACTCATTATGCACAGATCTAAGAGAACTTGGTATACCGGTGCCACATAGACTTTCACTTACCATGCCGCGAAGGAATATAGTGAACTATGAAGCAACAGTTAAACGTGTACGAAACGAAAATAATAGGATGATGTTGTGTAAGTGTCGATATTATATGCTCAAAATAGCAACTGACATGGTGGCAACTGCATTTGGCAGGGAGTTGACAAATACTGAGCGATCTCCTATATTGTCTAATGAACAATACCTATCAGATAAATATATGTCTGATGAAAATTAACAACTATAATCAATGTCCAACTTATTAAGCATATAACGTTTATGTCTACGTCATATTTAGTGTTAATCAATATCATGAATTTCTCAGTCTATTCAGTGTTTTGTCATATCACAACTTTTTCATTGTCACATCTTGTCATTATTAAATCAGTTCCGAACTTTGCAGTGTGATGTTCTTTCGCTGTTATTTTAAATTGTCAAATCGAGCATATATATATATATATATTACTAGCATTTACAATTGTGTAAATGCACCACCACCAAATAAAATATATAGGCACAATACAGCTAAACCAATGAATGTTCTTCTTCACGCAATTATCAAAATAGTTCATCTTCGGCTAATAAATGTGAACGCTCAACTGACAGATTAACATCGCTAAACAAAGTTTCTTCTATTGGATCATATACTAATTCCAGTGGTGTAACGTGGAATGGACGAAAGTGTGCATTCCTCAGTGAGCCCATCAACCCTTATCACCCATTCGGTCACACTGGACATGTAATTGTTGAGTCTGCAACTGACTATCCGCCTTCAGGTGCTCATATCGAACCCACACTCAGATGACGACAGTTATATGATAAACGTTGTGACCTTGAAGTATTTTTTCGTTGGCATGAATTTGCGGTACCAAAAGACAAGTTCGACTGATATTTACGATCCACAAAATTCAAACAATCATGACGAGATCATATCAAGACTTTAACGTGAAAATGATCAAATGTAGCGTCGTCTTGATCGGTTCCATTTAATCGATTATGCAAAAACAGAGCATTTTGATCTTGAATATGCCGAAATAGAATTTTAGAGGATCCGTTACTTGTTTCCGATCCTGAACTTTATGATTTCTCTGATCTGGACGATGATGCGTCTTACACTTTTATTCCATCATGTTCATGTGTACTTGATAATCCTTTATGTTGTTTTGAACATCAAGCATGTTATTGACAACCTTTTTTACCCCATCAAATTGACTGCAACCTGTTATGAAATTAATGCTCAGTTTTTTGGTTATGAATAACTTTTATTTTTACATCGCTTAATAAACATTATTGTCAACATGATCAAAATTAAAAATGAAAATTTTATTTTTATTATATGTATACGTTTAAAATTATATGATAAAATTAAAATTAATTATATGTATACGTTTTCAATTTTTTAATTTTGATATGATCAAAATTTATGTATTTTGAAATGATCAAAATTTATTTATTTTCAATATAATTAAATTTTTCAATAAATAAAATTAAGCATATAGTCATTAAAAAGAGAGGGAGAAAAACTCTAACAACGTCAGTCTAACATACGTTTTCAGTGAAAACGTTAGTTGGATCAATATTTTTGTTGTACTAAATGATGCTCATATTAGGATGATGATGTATTGATGGTGTTTACAATTATTCTTTTCACCTTTTCTTTTGTCTATCAATGCATTACTTCGATTTAATGTTAACTTGGATTTGTTTACTTGTACACCTTGATCCATGTTGCATTTGTGAATTGTTAGTATGGTTATGTGTAGTGGTTGGGAAGTTGTTAGTATAATTGACAAAATTGTTGTAGATGAAAACGGGTAATGACCAAACTCACGATGATGAGGTTGTAGAGGTTGACAATGACAAAAATGTAGACATATGTACGTCCAATAAGGAGGCAATTTTTATTGACATGATAGATAGAGAAGTAGTAGCGGGACATAGACCAAATATTACTTTTGACAAAATTGGGTGGAAAAATCTCGTAACAAACATGAGATTAAGCACGGGGTACAACTACATGTATGAACAACTACGGAGGAAGTTTAATAATTTGAGACCAATTTACCATGCTTTCAAGAAACTGTTGAATCAAACTGGAGTTGGTTGGGACTCCGTGAAGAAAACCATTGTCTTGGAGGATGAGGTTTGGAAGGATTTGTGCAAGGTAGGTTGTAGTATTGATTACTATCCATATTTTTTTTAACCATAATGTCAAATGGTTTTAGGTTAATACATATTGATTACCTTTCATTATTTTCGTTTAATATAGGTTAATAAGCGTGCCAGACAATTCAGGAAAAAAATGTGTCCACATTACGAGAAGTTGTGTAGGATTTATGAAAAGACAACTGCAACCGGCGATAATGCTCATCCATCCAGCCAACCTCCATCGGACAATGGGGAAGATAAAGACCCTACCTTTGATCTGTCACTTAAGGTTGATGATGGTGAGGAGAATGTGGAGAAAGGGACAAAAAACCATCTTTGAAGTAGGTCTATCACTCCAACAAGCAATCGTCGTAGGAAGAAGGATAACTACAACCTAGCACTTACATCTGGCCTTAATGTGTTGGTTGAGAGTTCAAATAAAAAGTCAGAGTATATTGATTATAAGATGTCCAGTGCGTCTATGGCGACGACTTCATGTGGTGATAGTGAGGCCGTTACGCATAATGATGATCTGTTAGAAAAATGTGTGGCTGCTTTGAATTCTCTTGAGGACATTGATGCAGCTTCATACACAAAGGCCATTAAGATTTTTGGAGATAGTATGAGCTATATGAAGATGTTCTTGTCTATGCCAGGTCATAGGAATAAGGGCTTTGTTACTCACTTGTGATGGTTGTACTTTAGCCTAGCATTTTGGATGTGTACTTTGAGATTATGTGTATTTTTGGAGTATGTGGACTTTGGTATTATGCCTGCTTTTAGATTGTAGTTTAATTATTATGCGTATTTATAATATTTTGTGATAAATGTCTGATATGTGCATTATGTATGGATATTACAGGTAGACTTGAATATTCAATAATGAATTCAGATGAAGAATTTGATATGATATTAGATAGTGATGATGAGATGTCTATTGTATTGATTGCAATAGAATTAGATAGTCAAAATACATCACAACGACCATGTAGAACGTCTGCTCTTAAAGGACATGATTATGTGTTGGAACTATTACATGGACATGAAAGTATGTGCTATGAGTAATTTAGAATGGACACACCCGTTTTCTTGTTGTTGTGTGAGACATTAAAAGAAAAAGGGTTGAAACACTCCAAGTTTGTAACCGTGCAAGAACAAGTTGTTATATTTTTACTCATAATATCACATAATGAGCGAAATCGCATAGTAGCTGAAAGGTTTCAGCATTCGGAGGAGACCATTTCCAAATACTTTAATCGTGTTCTGAAAACAGTTTGTAGGCTTGTAGTTGATATCATCAGCCCTTCCAATTTTAGTATGGTTCAATCTTAGATTCGTTTCAACCCAATATATTACCCCTTCTTTAAGGTAATTCACAGTAATTTGCAATATATGTTGTAACAAAATACTACTTTCAATGTCATTCATGTGTTTTTTTTTTCTTTGAAGAATTGTGTTGACGCCATTGATGGCACCCACGTTGATGCATGTGTTCCAGCGGATTCACAGATACCATACCGTGGGAAGTGTGTTGTACCAACTCATAATGTAATGTGTGCATGTTCCCTTGACATGCACTTTATATTTGTGATGAGTGGGTGGGAGAATACTACTCATGACTCAAGAATATTTGCTGAGTGTGTTGCTAATCCAGCCAACAAGTTTCCAATGCCGCCAGAGGATAAGCGTAATCATGGAATTTATAATACTTATACATAAAACTAGATAATGGACCTTACACTTATAAATTTTGACAGATAAATACTATGTTGTGGATTTGGGCTACACAAACATGTCTGATTTTCTGTCCCCGTATCGCGGTGAGAGATATCACTTGCATGATTATAGAGGTAGGGCTCGACAACCAACCGGTAAAGAAGAACTATTCAATCATCGTCACTCTTCACTTCAGAATGTGATAGAGCGTTGCTTTAGAGTTCTAAATGCTCGTTTTTTCCCATTCTGAAGCTAATGCATCCATATCCCTTAACCACACAGAAATACATTCCCACAACATGTTGTACAGTGCATAACTTCATAAGAATGCATTCTCGTCAAGATCAGTTATTTGACGGCTGGGAAAGAAGAGAATTTGTTGATAATGAAAGAACTGTTGCTAGATCAAGTTCACAGGTCCCAATAGAATTATACCTAAGTCCGAGTCAGCTGTGTCAAATGGCTCGTGTCAGAGATACAATTGCTAATCAATTGTGGGCATTAACTCACCATTGATATATGTCCTAATGTTATTATTTATTATGATGGTAAAAATGTGTTATACTTGCATTGTTATATTGAATTTAATGTTTATATGACTAATTTTTACTTGTTGATGTTAATGTAATTATGTGTGTTATAATGGCACGTATTGGCTCTCCATACTCGTGTGGATCCAGGAACATGAATATTTTAGTCGCAAGGACCAAACGAAACATTGAATGAGCTTTTTATCGTTGTCCACGATGGCGTGAGCATGATAATTGTTTCATATGGGTTGATGAGTACAACACAATTACAAATGAACAGCATGTGCTTAATCAAGCCCAGTTAAGATGGAAAGAGAAGAAATGAATCACTATTTTCATGCTTGTTTGTTGTGGTTGTAATTTGATCTTTATTTGTGTATTATTGTTCGTGGTATTTGTACTAATTATTGGAATTTTAGTTAAGGGATATGACTTATTAATATGTGTAATTGGTTGTATGTTGGACAATATGATGTATGAATGTGATTATTGACTTATGTAATATAACTATCTTTCTTTAGATGTTCTTTGATGAATTAGTGGATGTTTTGGTTTAAGAAATGTTTGGATTTGTATTTTGATGTAATATAACGTCTATTTGTATTTTATTTTGGTTGTCTGATTTTGTGATTGATTGTGGTAAGGTGTAGGTTAAGACCTTTTGGTGAGTTGGGTTCCTCATTTAGGTGTTCTTACGATATCAACTTGGGCATGTGTATAGGGAGGCAAATTCCATGGCTGATTTTTTCGCAAATCTGGCTGTGCAAGATTGATACTTTGTTGAAGGTCTTTAATTCATAGTTGTAAATCATTTTTCATGCAATAAAGTGTTGATTTGTTTGAAAACAAAAAATGAGATATTATAAAACATATTTAGGATAAAACTTGAGGTAGTTACCAAACATGTTTTTTGTTTTTATTCTCATAATTTGTTAGACAAAAATGACTTCCAAATATGTTTGTTGTTTCAGTGTTTACCACAAAACAGAGACAAAAATTGTCTCTGTTTTTAGTTTTTTTGAAGACACAAAAACAAAAACGTTACCAAACGGCCCCTAATACTTTGAAGTGTTTTATTATGTTTCGAGGTGTTTTGTAATACTTCAATGCATTTGCACAATCGTTTAAGAGTGTTTTAAAGTATTTCAAGATATTTTGGTATTTTCGACCAATATATTGGAATAATAATTCTTATTTTTTTTTATTTTTTCATTCTGTTTTTGAAACAGTATAAACATTTTCAAAATATATCAAAATATTTTAGTTTTTTAGGTAACCGACACAATACACCGAAGCGAATTTTGATCATTGAGTATGAGTTTCACTAGTGGACAGCCTTAAATGTACTTGCTAGAAAATATGTATGCCAGAGCAGAACCTAAGATTTATTTGTCATCAAATTAATCAAAGTGTTTGTTGCAAAATGCAAGTAGTTTTGAAAATTATAATATCATTACAAAATTGAGTAATGATAAAGATAAGAATCATGATGACTACAAAGACTCATTATATGAGGATTCTTTTATAATCCCAAATCCTTCATCCCTAGCTCCTCCACTACTAACTCTAGAAGATGACTACAGAGACTCAGCAAATGGCCGGTAGCATGGGCTGACAGCAGGGCTGGAGTCAGAATTTTGATTTAGGGTGGGCCAAAACATGAACAAAAAAACTTCATCAATTAATATAATTTATTAAATTTTTGGACACCTATCTTTAAGAGCATATATAAAAAATATATCAATAAGAATGGAGCAAAAGAAAACTATGTAATATTTGTGCCTCAGTGTGTTACACTTCCATCATTGATTTGACATTATTTCATATCTTGAGAGTAATTTATACTTGATTTTCTAAAATTTATGAATGATTTCTTTTTTAATATACATATCAAAGAGATCACGAATAAATTGTTATTAATTTTATTCAAAATTTTATTTCTGACAACATACGTAGCCAAAAATGATCTCCACACTTAACAAGTATCAATTCTTTCAATGATCATTGAAGTTAAGTCATAACTTAATGTATTTTTTAACTTGTTCAAGAATGGGTGAATAAGAAGTGGATGAAGTTCAACTTTTTATGGCAATCACTAAATACTTCCACATTCTTGGGCAACAAAAACAAAGGTAAAAATTAATGGGGGCACTAACTAAAAAAATTGTTAGTGTCTTGTATATGCAACACTTATATATGGGGTAATCCTTGCCCACCCTGGACTAATAGTGGCTCCGCCACTAACTGAAAGTACAGTGGGCCATAGTCCTGTGTCGACCTGTGGCCAGGCCCATCTCGGACCGGACCAGCCCACCTAGTGTGAAAACACTACACCCGCTATCGAATACATAGGATTTAGGAAAATCATCTTGTCCTAAGGAAGCAATGCCCTCGGCAAACTGAAAAAATCACTTGGGTATATTAGTTTGTACTTGGGTGAGAATAGTTCTCCAATGAGAAATATAAAAAGAATTGTTTTTCACCAAGTCCCGCCAGGGGATTGTTACTAACAACTAAGGCATAGTTGTGTTTGTAAGACTAAAAAAATTAAGAGAGAGAGAGAGAGAGAGAGAGAGAGAGAGAGAGAGAGAGAGAATTAGGAATGCGAGCCGTCGGCCTAGAAATGACCAATGAGTCAACATTTTAGGTGAAGTTTGAGCCAGACCACGGCTTGAACTGAAGGGCTCTCCATGGAATTGGGTTGGCATTACTTCGCATAACCCGACAAGACAAGAGTCCTGCAACAAATTGGATTTGTACCCAGATCATCTAGTAGTAAGGCTAATCACTTATTCAACATAATTTGTATACGACACCAACTAGATTGAAGATTGATGATACCTAAAATTACCTAAGGTTCAGCTTGGTACATCCAGTTCGGACGACTAAACACAGATTCCGAAGCTCATGATCATCGGCTCGGGGTGTGCAGATCGGGAATATCAGTCAACAAAGACTCTTGTGCACGATGACAGTGATAGTTGACACATTTCAGAAGGTCACGTCACACCTAAGGAGTATAACTCGTAACTGCCCAACATTTTGCAGAAGAGTCGCAACCACATCAACACCATTAACGCTGATTGTGCAAAAAGAGCGTCGGTTACGAGAAGGTGGAGAGAATCACGTAAGGCAATCACACACGACATGTGAAGACTATAAAAAGGGATCAAATCCCTCACAATGTATTCAAGCAATTATCTGCACAATTACCCTGTATAATCTTCTCCCTTGATTAATAGAAAACTTCCTCAGGAGCAAGAGACTCCATTAGAGTGGACTAGCCGAGCTCCCGAGCTGGTGAACCATTATAAACCTTCTGACTATGATTTTTTAAATTACGTGACCCAACCCTCAAGAGCCTAGAAGCTCTGACCGGGACATTCCAAAGATTCCCAAACCTCTAGATAACACGCCTCTGCTCAATTGTGCATAATACCCTATCAAAGATGAAATTAATTATACAAGAGTAAGATATGAATTAAGTAAACTTTGATACGACCATGGTTTTGAAAATCGGCCGTTACGGCGCGTAACGACAATTACGTAATAGTAATAGCATGCTCCGATTCCGTTACGGTCCGATATAACGGGAATAATGAATTTCACAGCCATAACGGACGTTACGGTTCCGTAACGCACCCGTAACACCCATAGCGCCCGTAATTGCCGCTTTGACCCGTTACAACCCGAAAAATTGATTTGAGTATAAAACCTAAATTTCAGCCCCAAAAATCAATTTCAGCCCCAAATTCAACCAACTTCTCCCATCTTCCATCCTTCACTCAAATACATGTTTAGATCTAGAAAATCTTTCAAATAAAAACTTAAAAACGCACCTATGATCAGATCTGTGCTCTCTTCCAAAAAATTTCTAGATCTTCCAAAAATTTCAGCCCCTACTCGAAAGACTTGAACTCGAAAGCTTGACCAGTGATCAGATATGTGCTCTCTTCTGGTCGGTGTGGTCGCTGCTTGCTTCGGACGATCGAAGACGAGTTGATCTCTTCTGTTCTGCATCGCTCCATCGAGTTGGTCTCTTCTCCTGGGTAAATCCCACCGCCTTTTTTTTTTGTGTGGATATAATGACAGTAAGTTGTCTACTTGTCTCTCCACTTTAGCCACTGCCTTTATCTTTTTTTTTTTTTTTTTACTTTTTAATGATGTAGTGTTGTCTTATCTCTTTAGATCTTTAGATATTATAAATTTATAATGGTGTGTTTGAGATATATTTTTGTTCAAATAAAACATGTGTTAAATTAAATAATTTTAATAGAGTTTATTAATTATTTTAGTGGAGTTTACATGGATATCACAATTAAGGGTGTCAATCGTGTTGTGTTCGTGTCAAGAGTCAAGAGCCATGAAAAAAAAATATTTATTGTGTTCTAAGTATTAAACATTAGTCTAGATTATTTATTTTGCGTATTTAATAATCGTGTCAATTTTATAATCGTTTGTGTCGGGTTCTATCAACGGGTCAGAGTTGACACCCTTAATCATAATTAACTAATTTTAGTATAGGCACTAATCATTTTAATGAATGTTTTGTGGGTCCATAATTCATAAATTATTTTAAAAAAAGATTGTGTGTCACTGTGTGTCTTACCATTCACTAATTTTATTTGGAGTAGATAGAACATACAGGTGGTAGAATAAATAACTATAAATTAATCTTTTAATCTATTTAATATATTGATTTATTATTCATACATGACGTATACTTTTTTTGTGATAGAATTGAAAATGCCTCGACATGGCCCAGAAGAAGGTTCATAAAGAAATCCCAGTGATGATATCGGTTGGAACTTTGCGACAATGGCTACCAATAGACATGATGCAGTATGTATGTTTTGTAAAAAAATCATTAAAGGTGGTATTACATGAGTGAAAGAGCATTTGGCAGGAAAAAGTGGCAATGTAACACCGTTCCCCAATGTGCCACGAGAAGTCAGGGAACAGACGATGAAACATCTTTAAGAAAGTAAAGATAAGAGAAAAGATAAACAAAAGAGGAGGGAAGAACTGGAATTCCATTTGAGAGAGACCGTGGTTGGGCATCCTAGGTATGTGAACTTGGGTGATGATTTAGATTCTGATCCTGAGATGGTGTTCGCGAGTAGAGAAAGTGTGACACAATATCAATTTGAAGAAAGTCACAGACGTAGAAGTATACATGTGCCACAGTATAATGTGGGAGGTAGTTCCGGAGGTGGGGGTAGTTTTAGAGGTAGAGATGGAGGTAGGTTAAGACGATCCCATTCAGTTCGTGAGTAGGATGTTGATGGTAGTGCTCGACATTGGATTAATTATAGTGAAAATTGGAAGTGAGTCCCCCTAGATGTACTTGTTTGGAGATGAGTCCGACAAGGAAACTTATAAGGGACTAAGTCCATGTTTAAAATTATATGTAATGACTTAAATCCACTTTTTTTTTTATCTCAAAAATACCCTTCCTTGAAAGGAAGTTAAATTAATTTCCTATTTTGGAAATTGTTATCCCTTAATTCAAGGTCAATTAAAATATGCCAATAAAATCTCCATCATAAATTTAAAATTCAAATTCAAAGATCTCTCTCTCTCTCTCTCTCTCTCTCTCTCTCTCTATATATATATATATATATATCAAATTCAAAACTTTCTCTCTCCCTCCCTCTCTCAGTCTCTATATATATATCAAATTCATGTTACTATTTTTTTTATTATGTTACTGTTCATGTTACTACTTTTATTGAGTATGTTACTGTTCATGTTCCTATTATTTTGAGCATGTTACTGTTTTTGTTGAGCATGTTACTACTATTATTTTACTAAATATTAATATTCAATGTTACTATTTGTTTTGTTTTTGAATATTACTATTTTTTGTGTTTGAATGATACTATTTTTTGCGTTTGAATTTGAAAGAAATAATTATTGTTAAGTATGTTACAATTTTTGTTGAACATGTTACTGTTGTTATTTTTTAAAAATATTAATATTGAATGTTTTTTTATGTTTAAATGTTACTATTTTTTTGTGTTTAAATGTATTATTTTTTGTATCCAAATCATAACTTTTTTTGTATTTGAATGTTACTATTTTTTATTTTTAATGTTACTATATATATATACCTAACCTATATATGGATATAAATAGATAAGAGAGAGGCAAAATTTTAATGTTAGTCAAACTCTTAACCTATATATGGATATAGATAGATATGAGAGAGAAAAGATTTTAATGTTAGTCAAACTCCTAAGATTTATGAGTTTTTAATTTTTAGTTTTATTTCACTTCTAAAGGGAAGGGATAGTATGGTAAAATTGACAAAAAACGGACTTCATAACAAATAAGTTTCATTGACGGACTTAAGTCCAAACAAGTTCATATAGGGGGACCGGCCTCCAAATTTCCCTTAATTATAATACTCATGAAGCTAGATTAAGGGAGATGATCCTGATCTTCTGAGAAATAAAAGTTCTAAGCAGCCAAAAATAAATTCAAATCACCAAAAGATTAGAAGGGAAATGTTAGGAGATATGTTTTCCAAATTCCTGTTATATAACCATTTGCCTTTTCATGTAGTAGACTCTCCTTGGACTCAATCAATACTTGACGTTGCTGCTGAAGTAGGAAAATGAGTTAAAGGTCCTAATTCTTATGAGGTGTCTGAGATATATTTGAATAAAGAAGTCAATACAATGAAGGAGTGGATTAAGTCTTTTCGGCCTATAGGGAAAGAGAGGGGAGTTACTATCATGTGTGATGGATGGACTGGTCAAACAAGAGATTACATCATTAACTTCTTGATATATTGTAATAAAGGAATAATTTTTCATAAGTCTGTTAATGCATCTAATGTGACAAGTAGGACTTCAAATTATTATTTTCATTTGTTAGATATGGTTGTTGAAGAGATTGGACAAGAATATGTTGTCCAGATAGTGACTGACAATGAAACAGCTCTTAAGGCTGCTGGAAAGAAGTTGATGGAGAAAAGACCATGTTTGTATTGGACAACATGTGCAACACATTGTATTGATCTTATACTGGAGGACATTTCAAAAAAAAAAAAAAAATGTTGCAAAGGTCCTAGATGATGCAAAGTCTATCACAAGCTTCATTTATAATTATCCAAGGGTATACCATTTGATGAAAAAATATACAAATGGTAAAGAATTGTAAAGCCCTTCAATTACCAGATTTGTCACAAATTTCATTACACTTGACAGCATTATTAGGCAGAAAGATAACCTAAAGGCTCTGTTCACTTCTGATGACTATAAGGATACTAGTTTTGCGAAGATGAAAACCGGTCTTCCTAGTGATGTGAAAAATTTGATTATGGGCAAAGACTTTTGGAAGAGAGGTAATGAAGTTCTGAATGTTCAAGAGTCATTGGTTAGGGTGTTAAGGTTAGTAGATGGAGATGAAAAACCTACAATGGGTTTTATATATGAAACAATGGATCGAGCAAAGTTGGCTATTAAAAAATATTCTCGATATTGGGTTGACTATTGTAAGATTATTGATTGTCGGTGGTTTGCTCAGTTACATCATGATTTGCATGCTGCTGGTAAGTATGGACTACAAAGTTATGTCTTTCATTACTTGTATGAAATTTACATGTTATGTGTGTGGATAAATAAGTAGTCATAATGAACTAAAAATTAATATTTCTGTATGAGTATGTTACTTCTTAAATCCACAATTCCAGTATATTACTACCAGCTCTAGGGTGATATTCCGAGAAACAATGGATGGAACGTAGAAAGTAATACAAATATTGGATCCGAACATTGAATGTTAGATTAAGGCAATAAATCAAGTATGTAGTGTTTGTTTACTTACAATTTTATTTATTATTTGAATGACATGTTATCTAATACACGTTCTTTCACAATTATAATGTATGTAGATATTTTTGTTTCGGGATAAAGTAGAAACATTTGGATCAAATATTGCGCAAGCAACAATTAACAAAACAAATCCTGGTAAGCTAAGTTACAATTTATAATATGTAGTCAATGTATATTTATTCATTTGTGAATTCATCAAAATTTATTTTATGCAGCTGAATGGTGGATTCTTTATGGCTTATGTGCTCCTGAGCTTCAAAGTATAGCAGTTAAGGTACTAAGTCAGACTACTTCATCTTCTGGTTGTGAGCGTAATTGGAGCACATGGAGTCTTATTCACACCAAGACGAGAAACAGGTTAAAATATGCTAAACTCCAAAAGCTTGTTTTCATTCACTATAACATGAAATTGAAAATTAGGCATATTGTGTGAAAGAACCAGCAAGAGATTGAGAATATCTTTAATCCTATCAATTTGGATTACATATTTCATGAAGATGATCCTCTGAATCCATGGTTAGAAGAAAGGGAAGAAACATTGATGCCCTTGGATAAGGAAACTCGCTCTTGGATGAATTCTTTTGGTGAAGATGATGATAATGAATGCATACCTCTTTCTGAGTCACTTGATAACCAAGGCTCTGATTCTAGTCCTGCGCCGACTGAAAGCGATAATGGTGGTGGTAGTGATGGTGATGATGGTGGTGGTGGTGGTGGTGGTGATGGGGGTCATCGGGTTGCTAGTCTAACCCAAATTTATGGTTATAATTGTGAGGGTAGCCTTCTAGCTAAGGGTGATACTAGTGGTCATTGTCATGATTCACCGTTTCGCGGGGATCATGGACTTAGTGCAGTTAGAGTTGATCCAGAAGCTTATGGTCAACAATTACGACGTGAAAAAAAATCAAATAGAAATACGAGAAATTGGTATGAATATGAAGATTCCTTATCTAGTGTTATGCAGAGTTTGAGTGATTTCACCCTTAGTGATTCATCATATGGTAGTGGTAATGAAAACTACCACTCATCAGGCTATCTAGCTGGAAATTATAGACCCTACCCTTATAGTTATTCTCCTCAACACTACCCTCCACCTTTACATCCCCAAGATAATTCTTTATGGCTTTTGAATCCTAACAATTACTTGACATTGCATACATATGGAGAGCAGCCATGGCAAGATGGAGTTGAATTTGGAACATTTACTTATATGTTGCCCACAAGATGGAATGATGATAGTGGAAGTAACCAATATCAATATCAATCTCAATCTCACTGTTTGGATCCTCCGCGTCGTTCTTTTTGGTGGTGAGATTGTTGAAAGGTAATGCTATTGCTTTCTCTTTTTTATTGTATTGTACAATTCTAAAAATCATTTTGGTTCTATCAATATGTTCCATTTAATAAATTGTTACATTTGTAATTGTGCATTTCATTTGTTCAATTGTTGCTAATGGAAATGTCACTGATGCATAGTGACTTAAGAAATATTATTAATACTTATGATATTTTATTATCATGTTTATGATACAATAAAATGCACTAAATCACTAAACACCCATATTTGCATGATTTTAAGTTGAAACATGTAAATATTCATGTTCTATAGGGGGTTGTGAGTTGAAAAAAAAAATTCACGCATTCGGTTTCCGTTATTGTTACGTAACGTCCGTTTCCCTCCGCGTCCGTTACATCGTTACCGTTATCGTTACGGTGGCCGTTACCGTTATTCAGAACCATGGATATGACACAATTTAAAAACACAACACAATAAGATTTATTGATAATCCTAAATTTGTAAAAGAGACATGGTTCCTGCTTAATTAACAATGAAAAAAGGGGAGGAAGGAAGGGGGGTTTAATTGCGTGGAACTTACCTTTCCAGCATTTTGTCAAATGCCACCTGTGCGTGACATGTTTATCTTGATATCCTCTTACCCATTGATTTTTTCCACAAAACCAGACAAATGAATTGACGATGACATCAAATGTTAAAATATCAGTCCGGCCAGAAATTTGTCCTATGTGACCGGTTTGGTAATGTCCATTCTATGTAAGGCTAAAAATAAAAGTTCTAAGCTTAGTTGGCTAACAATGATGTTTTCAATTTTCAATCCGGGGCTAATACTGATGTTTAGGTGATGTCTTTCTCTATGCCACGCCCAAACTGTGTTTCTCATCCTCGTCGCATACCAGGTTTTCTCTTGTCTTCTAATGTTGTTCCAGACTACAAGACCATTTGTAACCTAATATAATTGGCAGCTACCCCATCCACACGCGTATTCAAAATTATTCTTTGTTATGAAAAGAAAACTGTTTTTTTTCCGTGATCGGCCAGGCCATTCTTGTTGGCTTTTGACTACTGTGTCCACTTTCCTTACAAATACTCACAGCCCTCCTCCCCCTCTTCTTTCAACAATCCATCCTCTCTCTCTCTCTCACACACACACACACACACACACATACAAGAAATTGGTGTATCACCACGGCACTAATGGGGGACTTGGGAACATTGGCAAAGGCAAAAAGGGAACTGGAAGAGATATACCTAGGAGTCCCAGATGACTCAGTGAACCTCACTTTTCAAGACCTTGCTCAGGTGCAACAAAAAATAGTAGAAAAGAGAAAGTCTGGGAAAATGGAGCCAACTTCTGAACCCAAGCCAAGGAAAGAACTATTAACCAAACAGCCCAGCCTAGACTTCAGCAGAGCCCTACAAGCATCCACAAATAACTACCACCATCACCACATCCCTGACGACACTTCTGATTCACCTCAGATTCATCTGCGCCATCCCCTTGATGATAACGGCCTCCACGTGTCTGGAGGTCGTCATTACGATCGTGGGAGAACTCATGGTGACCATGCATCTGCACATGGTCACCATGCAAGTCCATATCATGGTCCATCGAGGGATGCAGGATTTAGACATACAGTTGAGAGTAGCATGGCTTATGATGACACAAGTCACATTAGTGGCGTTTCGACAAACAATTTTCAAGAGAGAGGTGGACGCCGGCGACCGGGGATTCCTCACTCTAATATTTGCACCATTTGTAGCACTTACATCTATATTTTTCGACATCGATGTTTGGTAAGATGAATATTAATCTCTAATCATATAAAAACTTGTGCTACATTAAAATAGTTTGTTTTTAACATTTTTGAGGTAACTGTATGCAGGTCTGTGGAAGAGCCTATTGCAAGCAGTGTGTGAGCGTGGGCATGGGGGAGATGACAGAAGGAAGAAAGTGTGTCGACTGTTTAGGGAGAAAATTCAGCCAAAGGTAACCAACCAACCTGCTTCAAAATTTTCTTGATGAATTGTATTAGCACAAGATTCCATGTTCCTAACTAGCCGATAATCAACTCACCCGTAAATAGGCTTAAATGATGTGAGTTACTGCAGTCATGTTTTGGATTGAATTTGTTGATCTAATTCATATCATAAACATTAGATGGATAGCAAGTCCAAACAAATAGTGACATAACAATTGGACTACCATCAATCCAATGATTGAGTGATTAGGTCAGTCAAAATAACATCGTTCATATGTATATAAGAACTTGGTCTTAATCAAAGTTGAAAGCAACAATGTTATTTGGATATAATAGTTTAATTTAATTTATCGGTCTAATTCATAACTTTCGTTAAATTGAAAGTGGACCATATCAAATATTAACACCACTCTTAATTCAATAACAACTATGGATTAAATCAAATAATTAGATTAGAGTGGAATTGTTCAATTTGGAAAACTCCCTTTCACTAACTTTAGCCCTCCACCAACTTCCTTTTGACTGTTTTGGCCGATAGGGTTACTTTTAGTTAAATCTAGTTTATATGGGGTGAAATCATATTTTTTATTTTTAATTTTGGTTCAACGATCAAAAATGTCTGGATCAACTAATCCCCTTCATGGTGAAATCATATTTAAATACCCTTCTTCAACATCAATTATTTGGGCCGGCACAACCAGTTAGTTTAATTTGACGCTGACGTCCATGATTCCGTCTGCCAACCCGTTTTTGCCGTCTGGCCCGTCTCTGGACCATGGCTTCGCTCCAAACTGTAAACTTGTAATTGCCGTCTGGCCGGTCTCTGATCCATGGGCTTCGCTCCAAACTGTAAACACAAAAAGGAGTTCCACATTATAATTTAAATAAGAGTTAATGGTAGTTTTAATCTCTAAAGTATGAATGTCATTTTAGTCTTCAGTATATCAATTTTGTTAATTTGATCCCTAAAATATTCAGTTCGTATTTAAATGATCCATAAAAAAGTAGTCTTTTAAGTTTCTAACGAAAATGATCAAGTGTTGGTTGCTTGATATTGTATGAAAGAATGACACGTGGTCATTTCTGTCAAAAAATTTAACGAATTATCTGATTAGGGACCATTTAAACACAAACTGAATATTTTAGGGATCAAATTGATATAATTGATATAATGAGAACCAAATTGACAAAATACGCATATTTTAGGGACCAAAATTACTATTAATCCTTTAAATAACAACAAGAACGTTTCTTTCTATTTGTTTTTCACTGGTTGGTCCCGAAAAGTTTTTTTCGATAGCATAGTGTATCCATGTCTTATTTGGTGGAGGTTATTTCTTAGTAACTAGGTGGTTTGTGCCTGTGCTGTATTTTTTGGCAGGTACATACAAAGAGCAGGACAGACAGGGTTTTGTATGGGGTACGCAAGTATGGTGAAGCAACAAGAGCTAAAGTGGGCCGAGAAAGGGCCGAGGAGGAACGGCGAGAATCGATACGGCCGCAGCGGCATGGCTTCCGGATTAAGAAGTCCGATGACACCAATAACACCCACCAGGGCCTATGCTACTAATGGCCCTCCTTCTTTCGTCGTGAACTCGCCATCGCACTATTCAAATTTCTCTCCGACCAACCATCACCTCCCTTTATAGGAAATTAATTTCTCATACTTCTTCATGAAACAGTTTTTTTTTTTTTTATATGCAAGTTTTCATGAAACAATTTCATTATGTAATATTCTGGTCATTATTGTCGCCAAATTGTTTGCTATGTTTTTGTATTTGGGATTTTACATAGGGAAAGTGATAAGGTTTCTTGTTTTTTTCACTGTAAGGTGTGTATTATGTTATGAAAAACCACTCAACCAATTCTAAGGGTATCTTTTAATACAACAAAATTTTTGTTAAACTTAGCCCGCAATGAGTACTTTCAACCATGTTCATGGTTTGCGCGTAATTGCATTCATCTTGAGTTAAAGTGGCAGAAGGAGATCAAGACTATACATAGAAAAAAGCCATGAAATTATTTACTGATTAGAGAAATCCCGAGTTCTTAGTGAATAGAGCAACAACATGTTGTTTCAAGCACTTAATATCCCTTTTCTCCCTATTGTGAATCGAGAAATACTTCGTATTCCGTATTTGGGATCCCAACTGAATGACTGAGTATGTATAGACTCTTGAATAAGTAAGTTCTACTGGAAAAAGTTGTCGGAAAGCTGATTCAAACGGTTCACAATCAAATGCGACTTTTGCTATGGAGGAGATATTCACAATCAAATTCATCGTTAGGCACACATATATAGAACATTAATCTTTTTATCAGTTTAATGCAAGCTTTTAATTCTTCATATCCTAGTTTTGGGGACTGCCAGAATCTATTATTGAGCTGAGTTCCCTTCTTGATTCAAACAACATCTCTCTCTCTCTCCAGAGTTTTTAAATTGTTACCATTCAAAACTATATATGGTGCTATAATAGAGCAAGCTCCTTTCCCTTATACCCATTTACGAACGAGAAGCACAAAGTTATATTAGAATCGAGTTTATTAAACAGGCTTAGATTAAAAAAAAAAGGTAATTAGAACTGAGTTTATTAAACAAGCTTAGATTGAATAAGAACATAAGCTTCATAGTTGAGCTAGACCAGTCAAAACCGAACCAAATTTGACAATGGTCAAGCTTAACAAACTCGACTCGAGACACAATTGTTGCAATATACATTCTAGAGCGAGGTTCTCGGCTTGATCTTGATTGGAAGACCCATGGATGGATATAGCGCTGGTTGATAGGTGATCACTTCCTCAGGATGAACATGGGTCCATTCATACTGTGTCACAAGCCCATGGACCGCAGTTAGGGTTTCAACCCTCATAAACTCATTTCCTATGCACATATGAAGTCCTCCTCCAAAAGGTGTATAAGGGTAAGGAGGGATTGGTTTAGATGGGTTTTCAAATCGAGATGGATCAAACTCTATTGGATTATCAAATATAAGCTTGTCCATGTGAGTACTATATGCTATCGAAAACACCCGTAGAAACCATCTCAATGTAATTAACGTGATGGACATGATGTGAAAAGTTAGTTTATAGTGTTTAATGACATGATTATCGAAGATAGTGCTTACAGAAAGAGTAATATGCACAAAAGTCTCGAAACAATAATTTTTTTTTTAAAAATTATTTTTGAATATAAATTATAAGTTCAAAATTTAAAACGAGTCTCCAAAAATCATGAAGTTACCTGCCATCTTTTAGGGATAACATAGCCACCAAAATTAGCATCTTTTAGTGCTCTTCTGAAGTTGCCAAACAAAGGGGATATAATCCTAATCAATTCTTATGCAACTCTCCATGTGTACCTTATTTTTTGTATATCAGACCATGTTAGCTCTCTCTGAGCTCGTCTAAGCTCGTTTATTAGTGCGAGCTTGAACATGAGCTTAGAGTCGAATTCAAGCTCGGAACTTGTTATCATCTCAACACTCGATCAAAGTCTTAAACACCAGAGATTCAACAAGAGAACATATTATATATAGGGAAATTGTAATTTTTGTTAGTTACGTGATCACAGATCAGTCGACAGTCAGTGGTTGGGATTTAGAATTTGTGTGTGAGTTGTTGACAGTTAAGAGGTATAAAAATGAAATAAATTTAATAAGAAAATAGTAACGAGCTTATGTGATCCAACCGAATATCTCGGACTCAAGCTCGGCTTGTATTACAAAAATAAGATTAGTATTGATGATGATCTAGCACGATGAAGCAGAGGTGAAGAATTAGTAAGCACTGAGTAATTCAATCTTAACTTCTAGGCTCTTGAGAATTGGATCAGGGGAATGGGATTAACACACAAAGGGTTTATAGTGGTTCACCAGTTTGGGAGCTCGGCTAATCCACTCTCAAGAAAGTCTTTTGTTCTTGGGGGATATATTAATAAAGGGGGATTTACACAGAGTTATCAAAATAGGCTACAATGACTTGTCTGTATTACTGGGGGTTTGCAAATGACATAGCTATAACATTTCTCTTCCAAAGGTAGGCCCCCTACTCGCAACCTAACCTAAGCACAATAATCAACTGAATCAAAACTGTAGATAACACAAAGATAAGAAAACAACAAATTATACATTGCACATGGATAGGAAACATCAGTACCATCTCTGAAATGAAAAAACAAATGAGGCAGGTAAGCATCAAAAAGTTAAGATGTTAGTGCACTAAGTCCTTACATTTGAACAAGAACCCAACAACGGAATCATAAACTTAGAATGGAATTCATCAAAACAACCAAGAAAATATGAAGCATGTCCAAATAAAGTTCCAACAATAGCACTACCTCTACTACAAATGCATTTTCATTTGGTTGGAGACCAATCAAAACTTCTCGAAAGACACAAAGAGTAAATTTTCTGATGACTACTTCACAGCCAACTTATTAATTTTCTTCTCTAACCCTAGTCTGCAAGATTCAAGACATTAGGTTGAAACTAAACATCAAAAGGACCTCTCAAAGTTCTGTTTGGTTAAAAAGGGAATGGTGGTGTGAAGTAGTGCATATACATGCAAAACTTCCAACTTAGATAACCAATCATTATGCTAATGTCACCTTTTATTTGAAGTTAGGAATCTTCACTCTATAGTCATAAAATTTTGATCATGAGATAAACTTGTAAATAAGACAATAAAATGTCATACCTAGGAACTAAAATTAAAAAAAAAAATTGCAAGCAAATGAAACAAAAACAATTCGTATATAAAAGACAAATTAACACTTGACCAAGTCCCGAGCAGCAGTAGAACCTATCTCCGAATTAAATCAAGTTTTAACTCCAACTCTGGATGAGTTTGAGGTCTTTGGCGCCATGCCTTTTTGGAAGACTTTTTTTTTTGTTGCGCCCTCTCTCTAAAGGGTGAGGGTGGCGGCTTTCTTGTGATAGTAATTGCGAACTCATTCAATTTTTGAAGGATTCATTCCCTATTCCTACGGCTGAGAATCCTCAAGCTCAACTCCCTTACTAAAAATAAAAATAAAAAAAGAAACACAATTTGATTTCTATACAAATACTAACAAACTGAACTCATTAAATAGCTTCAATCACTACAAACCCAGTACCCACTACAGCTAAAGTATCAAATGATTCAAATTTCTTTGACTATATAAAGACTTATATGCAAACTTAAATAAATAAATCAATTTGACAAAACCAAGAAACTGATTAATTGGTGTAAGTGGACAAACCAAGAAACTCCCATTCAAAAGGCAAACCATGAAGTTTCTTAGTGTAACAACTTACTCAAAAAATAGTCACAACATTTTATGCTTTTAAACTATTCATTGGCTTCTAAGGAAATGAAGTAATATATTTCTTATATACCTATGAAGTTCCTATGCTACACATGTCTTCATGTTTCAGGTAGGTTTTCAAGAAACTTTTGGACCTTAGTTTTGCATGTAGAGTAATAAATCAGACAATATAATTATTAAAGTTGTCCTATCCAAGCAGACCTCCAATTGGTGTCTTTTTAATCTCGCCATCCACCTCTTTCTCATCCAAACCTAACTCAAAAAAAAAAAAAAAAAGCACCTCGTCAACAGATCTCATAGATCCTACGCGGGAAAATCTTTAGGCAAAATCTTTCCATTCCATGCACTGGACAAGGTTCCCACTTCAACTTAACATAAGTTGATTATTCTGTTTGCCTAGTTCATTTTTTCTTTTTATTGTGTTTAATCAACAAATGATATGATGCAGGGGATGAAAATTGATTGCACAGACAAAAAAATTGACAATGGTTTGGAATGAAAAACATAGCTATTACAAGAATAGTTTTCAGTGATACATACAATCTATTTTATTACAGATACAAAACAACCTATCTAGAATGCTACAACACGAATGCATGTTTAAACTTATATATCAGTTGGGGTTTTCTTTCGATTAAATAAAGGATAGATACATGACTTCTTATTACGAATAGATACATGGCTTCTTTTGATTAAATAAAGGATAGATACATGGCTTCTTATTGCCATGAACATTCAAACAATTTTTTTTAAAGTCTTCCTACAAAAGGAGTGGTATCAGAACCAGTTGGGCGTTTGCAAGTTTCTTGTTTGCTCAAATACTTGAACACATAGGAACTATTATGTGCACAAGCATTTAAATTACAACAAACATAAACTTCTTTCTCTTATATCATGTCTACAAGATCTATCTTAAGTATATTGTTGCTTTACAAGATTTAGTCATGTTTGTTGGTGGACAAAACCTTGCCAGAAACTTACTATTACACCTCTTAAAAGTACCTTCTTTACATTCAATGTGACCTCCTTCACTTTCGATAATGCCGTCACTTATTAATGTCACACCTTAAAGTTGATTTCCTACCTCTAGAGTCTAGAGAACACCTACGTGCAGATTTTTTGTTTTTTTTGTTTTGCATGTTTTCATTGAATTAAATTCAAGAAGATCAACAACGCCAATAAAAATAAAATAAGTACCCACTACAATTACAAGTATCAAATTATTCAAGTTTCTCATTTTTTCTCTGAAAGCATACAAAGAGAACCAGATTCATACTCAATATGCCTCTAATCACCTTTTCACATCCTTCTAAGTTGGAGAATTCAATGAGAAAATCCAACACACTGAATTATACGAGGAAAGATTTATTTTCGATTAAGAAAATCCAATGAGTTCATCATGATATTTAAGATCTCGTGACCATAAGAAAAAAAATTGGCAAATCATGCAAGGAGCTAAGAAGGATTAATGAACGCCTTAACTTATTTTCCAAATATTTTAAGGTGATGATGAATGACTCCTTGAATGAGTTAGCTTTTAAGCTAGCATTATTCAAGTTGTCCCACCAACCCTATGATCCTATTTTTCTATATTGAATTAATGTCCCAATCTTAGTTATTGTTTGACTTCCACTAATCATTTGGCTCTTCAAGCCAAAAATCTCAACACTTTTCATTGTAATAATAATAAAAAAAAACCTCTCCAACAGATCTTCTAGACTCTACGTAGGAAAATCTTTGGTAAAATTTTCCCATTTCATGGATTGGACAAGGTTCCCACTTCTACTTAACATAAGCTGATTATTTTGCAAAACCCTATTTTGGGTTACAAGAAACCACTGAATGGAAGCTTGACTGCCTTTGCCCTTGTGTCTATTACACAGGAAAAAAAATGGCTTCAATGTAATAGTTTGTCTTTACCTATCAAAAGAAATGAAGTAACAGAGAAAAAAGAAACTCTCTTCGGTATCACATATGCTATGTGGTCACTTCCTATTAGTCCATAATTATCACTATGCTAAGATAATTACAAAAGAATCATTATCGCTTTTCAAGTACTAGAGAAAGAATATGTCCACCATTAAACATGAGATATAAAATAATAAACGATTGTTCCATTATGATCAGGTTCTTTCGTAGCTATGAATATCAATTCCCAAGGTTACCCATGTCGCGAAGGTAAAGAGATAAATTTACTTCTATTTTCTACCTCTAGAGGTTTAATTTACTGAATAACTTCACACATTAAAAATCCAATGCCCACCATGGCTACAATCAATAAAATTAGATCACTGAATATGCACATATGTATCGCTATGGATATTTGGGTGTGTATGCATACTTGGAAATAGAATTGAAGGTATAAAGCGGTGCAAGAATGTCTGGCGGCGTGGAGTAGGCTGACAATGACGCTCGATTAAAGAGAAATTTATATTCTTGAAAAAATGTATAAAATAAAAAGGACTAACCTTTGACATTAGAAGAAAAATTTGTTAATAAAAAATCATTACCTGATGAAGTAGTGTTGTGGAATGCCAAGACACAAAATTCAGTCGGTGTCTAACACAAGTTGACGATGGTGCAGTCATTTTTATTTTGGACATTAATTCCTGGAATTAAAAGAAAGAGAGCATGGGGGTGGGTAACTGATTACTGGAATGGCAAAGGGAGCAAGGCATTTCGAGTAATTAAAGAATTTTGGGGTGAAGAATTAAAGAGGGATGGTGGGGGGAAGGTGAAGAGAGGGGGTTTGTTCTTGGCCGGATTTTGAAAACATAGGGAAGAGAGGGAGGGAGAGGGAGAGTAACGACATTTGGGTTGTGACTTGTGAGTAAAAAGCAGAGAGAGAAAGATAGATAAATTGCTGAAAAATAGGGAGAGAGAGAGAGACGGAGAGACAGAGCTTATTAGGTTTAGTCTACTATGAAGGATATGGATGGTATAGTTGTGTTGTTGGAGGGTAAATGTGAAAAAAAATTATTTTTCAGGTATAGTGATATTTTAAAGTAGTATAGATTGTAATTGTGTTTTTATTATTTCTTCATTTCAAAGTAGTTATGATTGATAATATTGTTTTTGCACCAACAAAAAAAAAAGTATTACTATAATTGGTTGAGATTGTTGTTTCGAGGTTCTCTCAACAAGTGCTTCATGGGGTCTTAAGTTTTTTCAATTGATTCTTATTTTTTTTTTAATTTGTGATTTTTTTTTGTATTACGCAGTGCATTCAGACACGGGCATTAACTAATATATATATATATATATATATATACACACAATAGTTGAAAAAGACAGGTCTCTCCCTTGATGAGCTCGTATTCGCCTCGAGTGTCGAAGATCCCGTGGTAAGGAAGGGGTTGAGAGGCCCAAAGGGGGCCTAAGGAGTGGTGATGAATTGTTGCAGTGGCTGTTCGATCGATTCCGGCGAGTCGCTGGTGGTTCCTGGCACATAGAAGGCAGGTTAGAAAGGGCGCCGGAGTGTTTTCCGACGTATCCCCTCCAACGATCAAGTCAGTTCTTTGAGAGAGGGGAAGAAGAAAGCACTGTTGTGTATTTTTGAGAAGTGATTTTGCGTACCTTTGCATTGTATTTTTGAAAACTACTTATACCTCCAAATCCTCATCATTGCTGAGGGCTTAGGCAGTAGGTAGAGCCCAGACATGGGGCAGTGTGCCCCCTATTTTGCGTGGGGGAGACCCCGTTATTAATTGCTCGGGCCCCCGAGCAGTTAATGGTCTTTCTTCAATGCTGAATCATTAAATGCTCGGGTCCTAGAGCATTTAATACTCCTCCTCCTCGACTTTCCTAGCCATTATGGGCGTCCCATCGACTGAAGATTTATTAAATGCTAGCTTGAGGCTGCCGTATATCAGTAAGGATACTTGTGTCCTTTTACCCCTTATCCTGCACATCGTGCCACGTGTCCAACCCTGCTTGGCTGATTGTCTCATCCTTTCTGCCACTCTGACTTCACTGGGGAATGTAAACTAATGATTTACAACACGTCTTTTGAGGTTGATGTACTGTTCATGTCAATGACCTTTCCAGGAGGTAGGCGACATGTCCACGACTAGCCCCCAGTTTAGTAACGTATGGAATACATGGATTCGTTGGAGAAGGGGTGTCCCTTGTACCAAGGATATGGGACTGCATCGGGGTGAAGGGCGTGTCCTCGGTGCCGAGGACATGTGGCTCCATGGGAGGGGAGGATGTGCCCTCGGTGCAGAGGACACGTTTGATCAATCAGAGGTAAGGATATGCCTCGGTGCCGAGGACACGTGGCATCATCAGAGAGGGGAAGTGCCCTAGGAGTCGAGGACACGTGTTGGGATCCTATCATGTCTCATAAGTGTCCTATCAACTGCCCCCAGCCTTTTGATCTTCGTTCGGTAGGAACACGCGTTGTTGGAAGGTGAAAAGGCTCAACTATCTCATCATTGCTCCAGCTGCTTTCCGTCTTTTGGAGATCGTGCGCATTGAATGCGTCTGTCTTTGTGTTTCGTGCACTAATGATGGGGGGCAGACCCTATATAAACAGAGCCTCCTCCCCCATTTCCTTACTTTCAAATCCTCAAGCTTCCTCAGAGATTTTTACCAGAGAACCGTCGGAATTACTGCCTGAAGTATCACAGCTCCCTTTTCTCAATCGTCGTTTGAAGGAGAAAATAGCTCTCTCCAGTTTTTCGTTCGTTTTTCCAGTTTCCTGGTGAGTCTTCGTCTCTTCTCCTTTTCTTTTCTCCCCTTTTTTCGTATTTCCGGTGGCCCTCGATCTCTTAGACCCCATTTTCTCTGTTTTTTCCGGCGACTGGTCGCCTTCCCTTGTTTTTGTGTCTGGTAGTGTCCCTTAGGATTCACAATCTCAGAGTACATCCCTTGGAAACCTTTTCTCTTCCACTCTAAGTCATGCCGAGGAGTCGCCGACCTGTTGCCGAGGTCTAAGATGCTGGGACCTCCAGGCCGAGGAAATACTCAGCCAAGGGCATTCAACAAATCACCAATTTTAAAGCTCACTATGACATCCCTCGCAGCGTTGGCATTGACGATTTCAACCCAGCTCGCCATCGTCCCAACGTTGGCACCGAGGGTGCCATGCCTTTTTACACCAAAGCAATTATGGAGGGCAGGATCAGATTCCCCCTCCATCCACTTCTCCTCCAATTCTTGCCCCGATTCCATCTCTTCTTGGGACAATGATGTCTAAACATATTTAGGATAATCATGGGGGTCGTCGAGCTTAATAGGTGCCTCGAGGTCAACCTCGGCCTCGAGGACATTTTCTTTTGCTACACTTTGCTGAGGGTGATGCCCTAGCGAAGCTTCTATCTCAAAGCCAGAGACACCTCAATGTACCTTGTGACCCATCTCCCCGATTCGGGCAAGGGGTACAAGGATGACCTGCTGGTCTTCAGTGGTGCCTGGGAGAGGGGGATCGGCCCCGAGTATGACGGCTTGTCCTGCCCCAAGGAGTGGCGAATAACAAGTACGTCGGATTTTCTCTATCTTCTTGGCTTTTTAGCTTTCTGATATTAATTTGTACCATGTCTTGACGATCTTCTTTCTTTTGTGTAGACGTTTCCACCCGAGAAGTTGCTCCCCCACCCCGACACTTGGTTAACTTTGCCGACCTTGTAATCGTCTGGGCGTACATTGACGACGGATTTGGCTGATCAGCTCACGTGCTCCTGGGTTATATTCCGGGATACAAAAAGTTTTCCCAACTCCCCCAGCCCTACGATCCCTCCAAGTGGTCCGAGCTCTTTGAGCAGATGTCAGAGCAGGACCTAGAGCAGAACTTAGAGGGGATCCTGACAGGGCTACTGAGGCCGAAGTAGATGGGATCGCCGAAGGAGTTGAAGTAGAGGCGGCCGATGTCAGGGGGCCTTCTGCAACTGTTCAAGCCGAGGCCAGTACCTCTAGGAGGGATATTTGGCAAGATTTTGACATTCTCTAAAGCTTAGACGAGGAAGACGCACTCGAGGTTGCGATGTCGCGCCAAACTCATATAGACCTGAACTTCCTGAATCGGAGGGCTGCTTTGAGGGACAGGGGATCTGGAGGCAGCATTCCCTCTCCACCTTTAAGTACCAACACCAACATCCCTCCTCCTCCTGTGCCACCAAGGTCATCTGGTCGAGGTCAGACCGGGACCCCCTGATTGAAGAGGAGAGGAGAATTAAACAAAGACATGATGGACTAGGCCGAGGCAGGGCTCCCCATCACAGCAGCAACAACATTAGGAACAACAACAACAACAACACGAGCAACAACAACAACAGGACCAGCAAACTCCTCTTCCTCCTCCGCCGATGGCGACTGCGACAGAGTGGCGCCCCCGGGCCCGGGACAGAGAGGGCAGGGTGATCCGGGTCAATGATTCCGTCATCCATGATCCTCACGTGGCCTATGCCGTGAGTGAAACACTCCATTTTGGCGCCGATATGGCGGAACATCGGGGGTGGCCGACCAACCAGCTGTTCCGCTCGATCATTCAGAATTCCATGGTGGTGAGTTCAGTTATCATTCTTTGTTCTTAGTCTTCTCTGCCTTGGTGTAATCTTTCATGTTTCCTTCCAAAAGGCTTCCCAGCAAATATCGGTCATCGCTGCTCGCTATCATGCTTCAAGGAAGAATCTTCAGCAAGCCGAGCGGGAGAAGGCCGAAGCGGAGACGACCCTTGCCACTACCAGGGAGGATGTGGCCGCTAGGGACATTACACTGTCCTCTTAGGCGGCCCAAATCGAGCAACTGCTGAAGGACGGTGAGTCGGCAAGGGTCAGCACTGAAAAACTGAGTGCAGCTCATACCGACGCCGAGAGGAGGATAACCGAACAAACGCAGCGGCTATCTTCAGCCGAGGCACGAGCAGAGGAGTCAAAGCAGACCTGCTTGACTCTTACTCAGGAGCTTGACAGAGATGGGGCCTAGATGGAGGCCAACAAGAGGTCGGAGGAGCAGATCAGGGATGAATATGCTGATGACGTCCTCGCAGCCCTTGAAGAAAATAAAAGGGAATATTTCAAGAAGGGCTGGGATGATGCACTTAAAGTAGCGGGGGTTGCTCCTAAGTCCCCCATGTTCCTCATGCACGAATATGTGCCTTCAGAGACTATGTTGTAGGCCATGGCCGAGATCGCTGCAGAAGATGCAGCTAATGCCCAAGTGCAAGGCTCGGGGGAGCTCTCCGATGTTGCGGCCCTGGTCCTAGATGATGCTATCCTCCCATAGGCCAACCCTCCAGCCCCAGAGTCGGCAGTGCCTCCCGTTCTTGCTCCTGTTCCTCCTGCCGATGCCACCAATGCTGTCTCCTCACCCAGCATAGAAGAGCTTTTTGGGACGCTGCTGGAGATGCGGGTGGTGAAGTGTTCAGCCCTCCCCCTCCAGCAGCCTAGACTTAGGATTTTCTCTTTCCTTTTGTACTTTCCCCCTTTCTTTGTAGCCTGGGGACGCAAAGCCCCTTCTTTTGGAATGAAAAAATCATTTTGCTTCTCTTCATGTATGCTACTTTGATTTTTGCGTATTTATATATAACTTCTGAGTTATATATAACTTAGGGTTAGGAAGCATGGGAGTTTTTAGAACATACTTGTATACCATAGGTGTACCCCTTGGCTCCGAGGGCACTGAACGATGCACTCTCACTCCGGTTAGCTTCACCTTCCTCATTGGTTGATCCGAGGGGAAGAGGTCTTTTCTTGTCCCACTAATATCCAGCTAAGACAACCTTACCCATGTACTTGTGCAAGCATAATCCAGTGGTCGGTCTCGAGGTTTTTGGGAACACTTGGGGGCGAACACATCCTCGTTAGACGCCAGTTGCTCAGGATCCCCTTTCTTCCTAGTTCCCCGAGGTGTGGCTGCTAAGGGCCAAGTCGTAAAGATGCATTTGTCTGGACGACCCGTCTCCAGGTTCCACTTTCTTGGTCAGACGTGTATTTCCAGGAATCCCAAACGGGATGGGCTTTCAACAATTTAAGCTTGCTGCATGACAAAGTGCCCCCATTCCAAGCAACGTATCCGATGAGTGCTCTTTTTCAGGGTCATTTTCCATTCAGGAGGCATGCACCTGTATTTTAATTGAAGGCTGGGGTTCCCGGATCCCATCTCTAGGGTCGTGCCCTCCCAGGAGGCTTGTTCTTGATATTTATTTGGAGGCAGGAGTCCCTGAGACTCTGCCCCCAGGGCCATGCCCTTTCCAGGAGGCTTGCTCTTGTTCTTTATTTGGGGGCAGGAGTCCCTGAGACTCTGTCCCCAGGGCCATGCTCTTTCTCGGAGACATGCTCCTGTTCTTTATTTGGAGGCAGGAGTCCCTGAGACTCTGCCCCCAGGGCCATGCCCTTTCCAGGAGGCTTGTTCCTATTCTTTATTTGGAGGCAGGTGTCCCTGAGACTCTGCCCCCAGGGCCATGCCCTTTCCAGGAGGCTTGCTCCTATTCTTTATTTGGAGGCAGGAGTCCTTGAGACTCTACCCCTAGGGCCATGCCCTTTCCAGGATAATTCACTTGGCATGAAAGTGAACTCTTAATTCTCAAAAGTAGTATTTCTTCAAATTCATTACATTCCAAGGGCGAATTACAACATTTCCTTCTAAGTCTTCTAGTCTATATGACCCGGAGCCTCCTACCGACGTGACTTTGTGTGGTCCTTTCTAGTTGGGCCCTATCTTTTCATTTGCTGGATCCCGGGTGTTTGCTACCACCCTTCTAAGCACCAGATCGCCTGTTTGGAACTCTCGGGGTTTGACCCTTCTGTTGTAGAGTCTGGACACCCCTTCTTGGTACTTGACCAATCTCAAGGCAACCACTTCTCTCCTTTCCTCCGCGAGGTCTATGTCCAAGCTGAGTTGGCGGTCATTGTCCCCCCTTGTCGAAGGCTAGTGTTCTTATGGTAGGGAGGCCTACCTCAAGTGGGATGACCGCCTCCACCCCGTATGCGAGAGCGTAAGGCATTTCCCTTCTTGAGGTTCGCGGGGTGGTCCTGTATGCCCACAAGATGTCCAGGAGCTCATCCACCCATTTCCCCTTCGTCTTTTGCAACTTTTTCTTGGTTCCATTGATGATGGTTTTGTTTGAGGATTTTGCCTGTCCGTTGGCCTGCGGGTATGCAAGGGTGAAATAGTAGTTTCGGATCCCAAGGTGCTCACAAAAAGACTTGAAAGACCCGCTAGTGAATTGGGTCCCGTTGTCTAATACAGGTGCACGGGGGACTCCAAACCTTGTCACTATGTTCTTCCACACAAAACTTCTTGGTATTGTGACACCCCAAAATCTGGGGGTCCGTTGATTACCCATCAACCCGCGGAATACCTGTAGATACCTAGTATCTCGATATCACACTGTTATGCCCCATTTACCGGGGTCCATAACTTAATGAAATTTGGGCAGAGTCTCCTTTGTATGGGGAGCTCTACCCAATACCCAACCTGTGCAATACACAATTACCAGACCCATCCGAGGTCAAATATAAAGCAAAGGCCGCACCGGGTCCATGTATAAGTAAACATTGGCCACACTGGGTCCAATTAACCATACTTAAATCAAAACATGAAAGGCTAATCTAACAATAGTCTTTATAAGTTCTATTACAATTATTTTACTCATTACATGCCCCAAAATATAGTTTCTAACATGTAATTACACAAAACATTAAGTAAAGCCACATGCGGCTTTCTTCAAGCATGAGGGTCCAAGATGGAGCCATCCGCCGGTGTATCTCTCCCACCTGAAATGTGTTCCCGTATAGGGTGAGCCAACGCCCAGTAGAGTATTTCCTACAGAGGCTACTCCTCAACCTATATGCATATGAAATGTTCACATGCAACATCCATAAATCCGTAACCATTCCATCAAATAATATACAATTAAATGATGTAATGCTATAATGTCATGCCATGAATGAGGTGAGACCCACCCATGTGCACTCAACCCGGGTCCACTCTGACTCCCTTTACATGTCAATGCCATGTATGTTAAACCGGGCTACCTAAGCCCCATGAAATGAGATGAGACTCATGTACTCAACCCGAGCCCTTCCCGGCTCCTTTCCCCCATGCAATGTCATGAGTATAAAAACCGGACTTCTCAAGCCCCCGCCATTGGTATTACTCACCCAATAACTAATTTAAGAAAATCTCCGGGTCTTTCTTTGGGGTGGGCGTTTATGGACTTCCATCAACGGAACCCAACCGACACGGGATTTATGGACTCTTTCCACCAACGGTGCCGCGTACACCAACACACTTTATGGGCTCTTATACCAACGGAAGTGCGTATCCGAAACACCGGGTCTTGCACCCGAGAGGTCGTCTTGCCCCTTCTTGCTAACCCCGACCCAATCTTTTTCTTCTTTTTCATGCAACCATGCGACTCAGTTGAATAATCAATCCAACTTTCCCGAGCCCATCCACCAACCACCAAGCATGATGATTGATATATGCAACTACCCCCCCACACTCATGCAAGTTTCTCATGAATGTGACAGCACCTTATGCCCAATATGTCATGAATGCCAATGAGCAATTTATCTCCATATTAGACTCCCATAATACCACATAGCTTGTGGTACAAACACCCATGCACAAACATCCCTATGACACAATGTCCATGTATGCGATGTTCCCGTGCCATGCAATGTAATGAATCATTACATCAATAATTCAATATTCAATATGCAATGTATGCCACATGAACTACTCCAATTCATTTCATCAAATCCCATGACAATTTACATCATAAGCATGTAATTCTCACAATCTTTCACCATGCCAATATATATTAAAATCATATATCAACAATCACAAATTTTCATGTAGCTCATATCATAAACATATAACTTAACTTTATCACAATTTCAATTATGTTATTTCAATTTTATTAAAATAACCATTTCCACCAACTTAGGCATTTTGTTGAACACATTCAAGGCAAACAATTATGGTAGCACATATCATGCCCAACTTTCATATAATTCAAGAAATTTCAATAGACAATTTCTACATAACAATTTAGGATAAAATTATTTTACCTAAATTCCACAAAAAAGGCAAGTGTAATTTTTCTAACAACCTACCCATTTTCTTCATTATTCCATAACTATATACATATAAATATGTATACATATCTATATATATACCAAGTCATAATCATAGGCATTCTAGGTAAGAAATCAACCCAAGTAGGAGAACCCCTACCTCTTGTAGCGTGAGAATCCCGTAGGAAGCTCCCAAGACCCGAAAACCCAACTCGAAGCTTGATTTTTCCAAATCCCGATTTTTCAAATTCGGTGAAAATCTTCATTTTTGGTACCCACGCGTAGCCCTCGTCGACGTGATCACTTCTCCCTTCTAGCTCGACGGAATCCGAGCAAAGAAATACAACTCGAATCTTGATTTTCGTACACCCCCACCTGTTCACCTTCGGTGAAACTTGTTGTTTTTTGTACCCACGCGTAGCCCTCGTCGCGTAGATGAACTTTGCCTTTTGAATCGACGAATTCCGACGGACGGAACTCCCGAAATCGGAGCGGGAAGGCTAAAGAATTTTATTTTTCTTCTTTGGTCTTGGGCGGCTGAAAGGCTGAAGTTTCAGCTGATATTTCTCAAAAAAACTGATTTTTTTAGGATATTTATAGGCAAAAATGTGCGGTCCACATCGCACCGCATATTTTCGACTTTCGGGTCCGTTTTTCGTCCCGAAACGATTCATTAAGTCCCGGATTAAGTCCAAATTAATTTTATTGGAACTTTAATCCAATTATAAGGAAATTTTATAAAATCCATTATTGGGGACCTTTAAAATTACATTCGCCACGCAGTCGCCTCGAACGACGTGCAAAAATCCGACTATCTCGGAATTCGACGAAATTTCTAGTGATTACTAGATTTCGCGTTGCGAATCCAATGGCGCACTCCGTTTCCTCATCCGAGGTCTAGAACATGATTATTTCAAATACGCATAAGGGTGAAGAATTACCATTTTGCCCTTTTTCAGAAAAAGTTCAATTTTTCCCGGGTTTTACATTCTTCCCCCCTTAAAAAGAATTTCGTCCCCGAAATTCACACCCACGTGCACATTCAACCATATGCATATGTCACAACAATACAGTCTAAACTGTCCCACATGTATCCGTCTCTCTCCCGGACTAGGTTCTAAACTCAAACAAGTTCGTTCGTAAAGGCACCACATATCCCGTGTACCTCTGTCCCATTTCCGGGACTACTAGAATACGAGGTAAAGTAACCTTCTTTGTAATTTGACAATAGTACCGAAACATCCCAAGGCGAGGCATTCGGTAGTGAAGTCCTTATTCAACCTAGAGTTCTCACAACTCTACCAGTGTCATTCTATGAGGAGCCATAGAGTAGACAACATACCGGGGTGTAACTCAACACTGAAGTCTACATCCCTACATGGAGGCAAACATTCGTAAGCTCATAAACATCTGAGGTGGACCAAATCTCTGTCTCACCTCGTTCTCTAGGGTAAAGCTTGCTAGCTAATCCATGAACTGTCCGTACCAACGGAATTCATACTTTATTTGAGGTAAAACGTCATGCGTTTCTCCTAAAACTTAAAACATACACACTCCGAGGTGTAAACAGTGACCCGCTGACGATCACAATCACTGACGACTCAGTGTGCCGTCAATCCGTCCATCCCAAGGATGACATCAAATTCTAACATGTCCGTGGAGTAGAATCCCCAAGAATCCTAGCTCACATTCCCGACATACCCATTTAGTACTCACCCTAGCTCCTAGGGGAGAACTCACAAACAATGGCTCTTCCAAGATTACAATCTCTGAGCCCATTCCCTTACTCAAGTTAAATTGTCATAGGACAATAACTTAATATCCCAATGTAGGGACCAAGTTCAAAACAAGGAGAATTCCCTCACCGTCTCACTAGTAGACATTTAACCCATGAACTATCCCGTTCATCCTTTTTCGAACTCCCAAGGTTATGTTTTCTAACCCTAGTGTTCCTCTTTTTCATATACATTTTACCATGTATACAATTTACACATAACACATAATCATGTAGCACATAATCATGTAACAAATAAAACACATAACATGAATGCACATGGAATGCAATGGTGTAAACCCATTTCCCTCAAGCCCTAGGTAATCGTATACCTATGCTCTGATACCAAGCTGTGACGCCCCATTTTCCGGGGGTCCTGTATTAACCGTTGACAACCCATCAACCCGCGGAAATACCCGTGGATGTCGCTTAACCCGACACCACATCGATAACATCCTTAAACCGAGGTTATAATCTACAATGATCAAATTGGACCCTAATGGGGTATGAATCATGGGGAGTTGGACTGGGGTTGGATCGAATGAATGTTGAACCGAATTTTCATCGTGGATTATAACCTCGGTTTAAGGATGTTATTGATGTGGTGTCGGGTTAAGCGACATCCACGGGTATTTCCGCGGGTTGATGGGTTGTCAACGGTTAATACAGGACCCCCGGAAAATGGGGTGAAAATCTTCATTTTTGGTACCCACGCGTAGCCCTCGTCGACGTGATCACTTCTCCCTTCTAGCTCGACGGAATCCGAGCAAAGAAATACAACTCGAATCTTGATTTTCGTACACCTCCACCCGTTCACCTTCGGTGAAACTTGTTGTTTTTGGTACCCACGCGTAGCCCTCGTCGCGTAGATGAACTTTGCCTTTTGAATCGACGAATTCCGACGGACGGAACTCCCGAAATCGGAGCGGGAAGGCTAAAGAATTTTATTTTTCTTCTTTGGTCTTGGGCGGCTGAAAGGCTGAAGTTTCAGCTGATATTTCTCAAAAAAACTGATTTTTTTAGGATATTTATAGGCAAAAATGTGCGGTCCACATCGCACCGCATATTTTCGACTTTCGGGTCCGTTTTTCGTCCCGAAACGATTCATTAAGTCCCGGATTAAGTCCAAATTAATTTTATTGGAACTTTAATCCAATTATAAGGAAATTTTATAAAATCCATTATTGGGGACCTTTAAAATTACATTCGCCACGCAGTCGCCTCGAACGACGTGCAAAAATCCGACTATCTCGGAATTCGACGAAATTTCTAGTGATTACTAGATTTCGCGTTGCGAATCCAATGGCGCACTCCGTTTCCTCATCCGAGGTCTAGAACATGATTATTTCAAATACGCATAAGGGTGGAGAATTACCATTTTGCCCTTTTTTAGAAAAAGTTCAATTTTTCCCGGGTTTTACAGGTATCTATGTCCCTGATATGGGTAAGTGGCTCCGCTTTCACCCACTTGGTGAAATAATCGGTTCCCACAATCAGGAACCTCTTGTCTCCAAGAGCCCTCGGAAGGGGTCCGACTAGGTCGAGTCCCCATTGAGCGAACGGCCAAGGACTAGTTAGTGGATGCAAGTCTCCGACTAGTTGCCTAATGACTGGGGTGAACCTTGGACATTGATCGAATCTCCGGACGTACGCATGCACGTCTTTTTGCATTCGCGGCCACTAGTACCCTTGGGACATGATGCGATGAGCGATGTACCGTCCACCCGGGTGCCCCCCTTATATGCCTTCATGTACTTCATACAAAAGAGGTTCTACTTTGTCTTCGCAGACACAAAGCAGGTACGGTCCGAAGAATGACTTTCGGTACAACTTTTGATCCGGAGAGATCCAAAATCTCGGGGCCCTCAGCTTTATCTTTCTGGCTTCCTTGGAGCACTCAGTGAGCTCCCCAGAATGGAGGAACTTGAGTAGCGGATCAGTCCAGCTGGTCGACTCCTCCCCTTCCTGGACGACTACCACCCCGGAAGCTTCATCTATGCTGGAGTTGGGAAGGTACTCCACGGTGATCCTTCGTGTCATGGTGGAATCCAGCGCCGAGGCCAGACATGCCAATGCGTCGGCGTGGACATTTTTATCTCGAGGAACTTGCTTGAATTCAACTCTCTTGAACTTGTGGAGCAAAGCTATCGTTTCATGGTGGTAAGCTTTCATCCTGGAGTCCCTCGTCTGAAACTCATCGTTCACTTGGTTGACCACTAACATGGAATTGCAGTGGAAGACCAGCTCTGTAGATCCTGCCGCATCAGCAAGTCTGAGCCCGAAAATAAGAGCTTCATACTCCGCCTCATTGTTGGATGCCTTGAAGCCTAGTCGGACGGGTTGCTCCGTGACCGATCCTTCTGGGAGACTAACAACACTCCGATTCCGGAACCCCTGCTGTTAGAGGACCCGTCCACACACAGGCTCCAGGAGAGCTCTTGATTGCCCGCCGAAGGTACCTCCTCGATGAGAGGGGGCCCCTCCGGCAGAGAAGGCTCCCCGGAGAATTCCGCTATGAAGTCTGCCAACAGCTGCCCCTTTATGGCAGTGCGAGGTTTGAAGTGGACCTCATGTTCCCCTAGCTCCACCGCCCATTCGACTATTCTTCCTGAGAGGTCTGCCCTCCTAAGAATTGCTTTCAGTGGTTGGTTTATCCAGACAGTAATCGGGTGCGCTTGGAAGTAATGCCTCAATTTCCTTGCTGCTGTGATAAGTGCCAATGCTAATTTTTCTAGGGGCAAGTACCTTGTTTCTGCACCCAGTAAAGCTTTGCTAACATAGTATACTGGCTTCTGTTCCTGTTCGTGTTCATGGACCAGCATACAACTAACCGCGAACTCTGACACGGCTAAGTATAGGAACATCATCTCCCCTTTAGTCAGGACGGACAGAGTTGGAAGGATCTTAAGGTACTCCTTGATCCCATTGAGAGCCTCCTCGCATTCCTGATCCCAAGTGTCATTCCCGGACCTCTTGATAGCCCCAAAAAAGGGCTTGTATTTGTCGGATGAGCGAGAGATAAATCAATTTAAGGCGGCCAGTATCCCTGTGAGTTTCTGGACTTCTCGAACTATCCGGGGGCTTCGCACATCCATGATGGCTTGTATCTGTTCTGGGTTCGCCTCTACCCCACGTCGACTCACCAAATACCCAAAGAATTTCCCGGAACCAACTCCAAAGACGCACTTAGCTGCGTTCAACTTTAGCCCGTACTCGCGGAGAATGGAGAAGGTGTCTTCCAGGTCCGTGAGGTGATTGGCCTCCCTCTTGCTTGAACATCCGGCTCATGAGCCTTTGGTATGTGGCTCCTGTGTTCTTTAGGCCAAAAGGCATGACCTTGTAGCAATAGATTCCCCTCGGAGTAATGAAGGCAATCTTCTCCTGGTCAAATGGATGAAGGGGAATCTGATGGATAAAGGGGAATCTGATGGTAGCCAACCCTGGCATCCAAGAAGGTCATGCGTCGATGCCCGGCTGTGGCGTCCACCAGTTGGTCCACCTTCGGAATGGGGAAGTCATCATTGGGGCAAGCCTTGTTCAGATAAGTGAAGTACACGCAAACGCGCCATTTCCCACCCTTCTTCTTTGCACAAACCGTATTTGACAGCCATTCTGGGAACTGAACCTCCCAAATGGCGTTGGCCTCCAAAAGCCTCTCCACCTCCTCATTCACCGCTTGGGCGTGGTGCGGCACTGTGAGCTGCGGTTTTTGCTTTACCGGCTTGTAAGTGGGGTCAACGTGAAGTCTTTGAGTTATAACATTGGGGCTTACTCCTTTTATTTATGTGGCCTCCCATGCAAATACATCTACATTTCTTCTCAAAAAATTGGCGATCTCTTCCTGCTAGGCCGGGGGCATGGCGGAGTCAATCAGGAAGTATCTGTCCTCGTCTCCGTTCGCCAGGAGTACTTTCTGGAGATCCTCCATTGAGCGGTCTTCCGGATCCATCCGCGACTCATCGACCCCTAGCCACTCGGACTGTAATTGCTATTTATTTAGGACTTCCTCGGGGGCTCGCTCCTTCTCCTTAGAGGCGACCCTCGCCCTTATTGCCGAATATAAACAATTTTTGGCGGATACTTGGTCCCCGCGGATCTCCTTCACTCCCTCAGGGGTGGAGAACTTCAACTTCTGGTGATAGGTGGAGTACACCGCCCCCAATGCATGCAACCAGGCTCGCCCCATAATAATGTTGTAAGGTGAATCGGAATCGATTACCACGAACTCCGTGTTGACTGTGATGGGCTCGGTGGTAACCGGTAGCGTGATCTTACCCAAGGGTAAGGCGTACGAGCCGTTAAATCCAACGAGGGGCATACCGACTTTGGCAAGATCTTTTTTAGCCAAGCCCCATACGCTTCAATACTTCTAAGTACATTACCTCGGAAGGGCTCCCGGAGTCCACCAAGACCCTTTTCACGTCAAAGTTTCCAATCTTCAAGGTCAGGACCAAGGCATCTTCGTGGGGGAGGACCACGCCCGCGAGGTCGGCGTCGAAAAAAGTAATGTCTCCCTTGCTAGTCCGGGACCTCTTGTCTGTCCGCCCCCCATCTCTCTCATCCACCTTTCTTGTGAAAGCTACACTCTTAAGGTCGGATCTGAGGGTTTTGGACGTTGGACGCTCCAGCGGGCAGACGTGGATAACGTCAATCACATTGCCTCGGACAACGGCTTGGTCGTTGGCACCATGGACCTCCACTGGCTTTGCTTCCTCAATGTATTCCTTCAAGTGCCCCTCTTGCACCAGCTTCTGTAGGAAATACTTATAGACCCTACAATCTTCGGTGAGGTGTCCAAAGTCCTGGTGGTATGAACATTTCACCTTTTGGTTTCGGGTGGACGGATCACCTTGCATCTTGGGCGGCCATTTAAAGAAAGACTCCCTCTTGATCTTGTGAAGCAGCTTGTAACTGGGCTCCTTGAAAAGAGTGTGGACCCTTTTGAAGGAGCTCCCTGACAGAGACACTAGTCTCTTCTGGAAAGGGGCTATCTCCTTTTCCTTTTCCTTCTTCTTAGGCGCGAGAGTCTTTCCTTTGCTCCCCATCATTTCATCCTCCACCCAAGAGTACTTGTTGATTCGGGCCATCAACTCGCACATGTCTACTGGCGTTTTCTTCGTCAAGGACCTATAGAGGTTGGTGTCTCGTGGGAGGCCAAGCTTGAAGGAGGCCGCTGCCATGACCTCAGAACATCCTTCCACCTCGTTTATCTCCTCTCAGTACCGAGCATCATACTGGCAGAGCGACTCCCCTTCCTTACGTCTCAGGGTTAACAGCGACCCAACGTCCTTGGGGCGTTTGCTCCCTGTGATGAATCGGGCCGTAAATTGTCTGGTCAGCTCCCTCCAAGACCTTATGCTGCAAGATGGGAGGGTTTCAAACCACTTCATGGCGGTATCCCCCAAGCTCATTGAGAACACTCGGCATAACAATCGATGGTTTGTGTGGTATAGGGACATCATTTGCTTGTATTGCCGGAGGTGGGCTTCCGGGTCGGAACGTCCATCATATACCTTGAACCTTGGCACCACGATTTTTTTCGGGACCTCCATCTCTGCAATCTGCATAGTAAAGGGCGATTGGATAGCCTCATCGTCAGTGTCGTCCTCCGGGATGATCCTATCCCTTCTTGCTGGATGGAATCGTGCCACGATTTTTGTTGACCTGAATCGACGTTTTGACCAATAAAATAAATTCATATTATATTTTATAGATTCTGATTTAGATATTATACTAATATCATATTCGTTTATGATTCAATTCAAATCTTATATGTACATAGTGAGATCAAATGATTATTTAATGGAAATAAGTGTACATCAAAATATAATTGCTAAAACTCGGCTAAATTGAGTTATTACAAGTGGAATGATTTTTAGAATTGAATTTTCCATTAGTGGATTCAGTTACTGACTATAAAAATAAAATTCGTCAGATAATATTTGGATTAGAGTTTTCTTATGTGATTGAAATTCAAATCGATCAGGTTGAACGATAATTCAAGTTCGATAGCTAAGGTTGGCCTGAACTCTACTCAATTGAGATTTGAGTTCCAAACATGCCTTCTATAGAGATATAGGCTTGATATTGATTGAAATACTCATGGATGGATATGGCATCGGTTGATGGGTGATCACTTCATCAAGATGAACTTGTGCCCATTCATAATTTGTCACAAGACTATGGATCATGGTGACTGTTTCAACCCTAGCAAACTCATTCCTATGCACATATGAAGTCCTCCTCCAAAATGTATATAAGCATAAGGAGGGATTTGTTTAGGTGGGTTTTCAATACGAGATGGGTCAAAATTCATTGGATTATCAAAAGTATCCTTGTCCATGTTATGTGAGTGCCATATGCTACCCAAAACACCAGCAGAAACAATTTCAATGTAATTAACATGATGGCTATGATGTTAAAAATTAGTTTATGGCATTTTATAATACATGATTAAAGCAATTCTTTGACAATCATGAAGTTACCTGTCATCTTTTGGGGATAACGTAGCCATATATGGAAGCCAAACATAGGGGGTATGATTCTCATCAATTCTTGTATGACTCTCCATGTGTACTTCATCTTTTATATATCGGCCCACGTTAAGTTTTCCTCACCTCCTTCTCTGTTATTTAAAATGCTCATTTGTTTTGTTATGAAACAACACATAAGAGGGTGAGAAACCAACGGAACAATTAACATTAAAAGATATTGAAAATGATGGACTATAAAATCACACCAAAACCAAAATAAAAAGAAAAAAAGAAAGTGGACTGTTTCATTGGGAATTTTTTGTAGGGTACTCTACATATATTGTCAATGATCACAAGAATCCACAGGCAAATTGATTGAAGACTCCCCAAGAAAGTTCACAAATCAGATTATAAGAACCAAGAACCCTAGACCCAATGTTTGCAAGAAACAAGAACCCAAGGTTAAAAGTTCAAGAGAAAGACGCCACACTCAGGATTGAGCGATAAGTCGATGAACGCCACAAGAAAGATTAATTCTTGATAAGTTCTTGGAAGAACAATAAGGTAGAAACCTCACAATACTCATCAAAATATTATGTCTTTTACACTTGATTTGAACGCCTATTTATAGGCTGGTTATTACAAAGAAAACTTCCTAAAATAGCTTATCCTAATTAAGAAATATCTCTTACTTGCTGGTGAAGAAATATCTCTTACTTGTTGGTAAAGAAATATCTCTTACTTGCTGGTAAAACAATAGTTCTTACTTTCCAAAACTCTTACTTTCCTAAGAGAGAAAAACACAATCAGCCCTTTAATATGCTGATCACATGCCTAATTAAATAAGGAAAGTCTTTCTTTCCTAAAAGGAATAAATCACATGCCTAAATAGATAAGGAAGGTCTTACAATCTGACCAATTTTAAACATGCCAATTTTAAGCTTAGAGAACTTGAATCATGTTGATGGATCTTTGTTGCCCAAGTGGATCATGCTCCATGCTTGAACTTGCACAATCAGCCCATATGTCTTGAATCAGCCCGTTCAATGCTTCCTTCATCCTTTTTGCTCTCGTCCGAGTCATAGGACCTCCATTTATGCTCAACGGATCAGATTGCATTGCATCATTCCCCCTCTCTTCAAAAGGATTCGTCCTCGAATCTTCGTCATCTGCAATAAAAGGAGAAAGATCAACAACATTAAAAGTAGCACTAACACTATACTCACTAGGAAGATCTATTTTGTGAGGGTTATCATTTATTCGTGCCACCACTTGAAAATGCCCATCTCCTCTAGGCTGCAACTTAGAATGCCTTTCTGCGAGAAAATGCTCCTTTCGCATAAGCACCCAAACCCAATCTCCAGGCTAAAAAACCACCTTCTTACATCCCTTATTAGCTTGAGTAGCATATTGCTTCGTTCGCCTCTTAATGTGCAATCGAACTTTCTCATGCAATTGCTTCACCAATTCAACCTTTCGTTCTCCATCTAAATTAGCACACTCATCAACAGGCAAAGGCAACAAATCTAATGGATTTAAGGGATTAAAACTATAGACAATTTCAAAAGGTGAATAATTAGTAGCAGAATGCACACTACAATTATAAGCAAATTCGACATGAGGCAAACAATCCTCCCAAGTTTTCAAATTCTTACCAATGACAGCACGCAATAAAGTAGAAAGAGTACGATTAGTTACCTCAGTTTGCCCATCTTTTTGTGGATGGCAAGTAGTAGAAAAGAGTAATTTAGTACCAAGCTTACCCCACAATGTCTTCCAGAAATAGCTCAAAAACTTAGCATCACGATCAGACACAATCCTCCGAGGCGCTCCATGTAAACGCACCACCTCTCTAAAGAACAAATCAACTACATTGCTAGCATCATCAGTCTTATGACATGCAATGAAATGCACCATTTTTAAAACCTGTCAACAACAACAAACACAGAATCCCGTCCCCGTTTTGTCCTATGTAAACCTAACACAAAATCCATGGAAATATCTACCCAAGGTAAACTAGGTATAGGTAAGGGATTATACAAACCATGGGGCTGAATCTTAGACTTAGCCGTTTTACAAGCAACACATTTCTCACAAATTCGCTCAACATCCCGTTTCATATGTGGCCAGAAAAAATGTTCAACTAACACATCTAAGGTTTTCCTAACACCAAAGTGTCCTATTAAACCACCCCCATGTGCTTCTCTAACTAATAACTCATGCATCGAACAATTAGGCACACACAATCGATCCTCTCGAAACAAGATCCCGTCATGCCTATAAAACTTACCAAAACCCGAACTCTCACAAGCATCAAACATATTAGCAAAGTCAGAATCTATAGCATATAAATCCTTAATGTACTCAAAACCAAGCAACTTTGCATTTAAAGTGGAAACTAAAGCATACCTACAAAATAAAGCATCAGCAACCACATTCTCTTTCCCCATCTTGTATTTGATAACGTAAGGAAAGGTCTCAATGAATTCAACCCATTTAGCATGGCGTCTATTCAGCTTACCTTGACCTTTCAAATGTTTCAAAGACTCATGATCAATGTGGATGACAAACTCCTTGGGCCAAAGATAATGTTGACAAGTCTCTAACGCCCTCACCAATGCATAAAGCTCCTTATAATAAGTTGGGTAATTCAAGGCTGCCCCATTTAGCTTCTCACTAAAATAAACTAAAGGACGACCTCCCTGCATTAAAACAGCTCCAATTCCAATACCTGAGACATCATACTCAACTTCAAAAGTTTGAGAAAAGTTAGGCAAAACAAGTAAAGGTGCAGAACTAAGTTTTTCTTTAATCAAATTAAAAGCAACTTCTTGTTCCTTTCCCCATTTAAAGCCTACGTTTTTCTTAATAATTCCAATCAATGGTGCAGCTATGGTGCTAAAATCCTTTACAAACCTTCTATAAAAACTAGCAAGACCATGAAAGCTACGTACCTCAGTAATGGTTTTAGGTGTATGCCATTCTCGAATAACCTTAACCTTCTCCTCATCCTCAATGCCCTTAGCACTAACAACATATCCTAAGAAAACAATCTGACTAGTGCAAAACGAGCATTTCTTGAGGTTAGCACATAACTGAGCATCACGCAAAGAACATAACAAAAGCCTCAAATGTTCAACATGCTCATCTAAGCTCTTATTGTAAACCAAGAAATCATCAAAATAAACGACAACAAATTTACCAATAAAAGCACGCAAAACATGGTTCATTAAGCGCATAAACGTACTAGGTGCATTGGTTAAGCCAAAAGGCATTACCAGCTATTCATATAAACCATATTTAGTCTTAAATGCCGTTTTTCATTTATCACCTTCTCTCATCCTAATTTGACGATAACCAGATTTCAGATCAATCTTACTAAACAAACAAGCGCCATGCAATTCATCTAACATGTCATCAAGTCTAGGAATGGGATGTCGATACTTTACCGTTATTTAATTCACGGCGCGACAATCGGTGCACATCCTCCAAGTCCCATCCTTTTTGGGCACAAGTAACACTGGAACTGCACAAGGATTCAAGCTCTCCCTTACATGAACCTTCGACATCAGCTCCTCAACTTGCCTTTGAAGCTCCTTCGTCTCCTCAGGATTACTCCTATAAGCTGGACGATTGGGAATCATTGCACTAGGAATGAAATCAATCTGATGTTCAATCCCTCTAACTGGTGGCAAGCCATTTGGGATTTTCTCGGGAAAAACATCACCGAACTCCTGCAAAAGAGAAGCAACAACACTAGGCAAAGCAGGGTTAAACTCGTTAGTATTCAAAAAGGCCTCTTTGTACATAAGTAAAATCATTGGCCGCCCGGAATTAAAAGCTCCCTTAACATCTCGTTCTTTTGCATAGAAACTCACATTTTCCTCTCTTGCTTTTGTGAACTCTCACTCTTTCACTCTTTGAAGATTCAGCAGCCTCTCTATTTTTTCCCTCATTTTTTTTCACTTTCACTCTATTTCCCTCTTTCTTTTCATTATCACTCTCTTTCTTCCCTCAAACTCACTTTTTAACCTCATTTGATCATCATACACGTGTCTAGGTGTTATCGGTACAAGTGTTACAGGTTTGCCATGCATTACAAAAGAATATCTATTTCTATATCCATCATACATAACTTGCCTATCAAACTGCCAAGGACGTCCCAAAAGCAAATGTCCAGCATGCATTGGGACTACATCACACAAAACCTCATCAACATAACGCCCAATGATAAATGAAACTAATAGCTGCCTATTCACCTTAATCTCCCCACATTCATTCAACCACTGCAACTTATAAGGAGTAGGGTGTTTAATAGTAGGCAAATTAAGTTTCTCAACTAATAAGGTACTAGCAACATTAGCACAACTCCCACCATCAATGATAACACTACATACCTTATTGTTGATATGACAATGAGTATGAAAGATGTTGTCACGTTGTGCCTCGTTGTCCTTCTCCTTCACTTGTGTATTCAAGGTGCGCCTCGTGACCAAAATTTCACCCTGAACTGGATATTCCTCTCCTTCACTCTCAACATCATCATCAGATTCACTTTCAGTTTCAAAATCACCATTATCTCTCAAAAACATAGCACGTTTATTTGGACATTGAGATGCAATGTGCCCCTTGCCCAAACACTTAAAGCACATTATATCTCTATTTCTAGAAGTTTGAGAATCAGATTTACCTCGCTCCTTGCTAGCCCCTAAGTCTTTGCCTTTGTTGGAAGATTCAACCTTACCCTTAGAATCTGATTTCTCTTTCTTCTTGCTCCAACTAGAATTCGGTTTCCAAGAAGATGAAGAACCCAAATACTGCCCAAATCGAGTAGAACCCTTCCATTTGAGTTGCCTCTCAACCTTCATCGCCATGTGTAGCATATCCTCCATCTCTACATAATGCTACAACTTAACTACATTTTGAATATCTCGGTTCAAACCGTGCAAAAATCGTGCCATGGTCGCCTCTCGGTCCTCCTCTACATTAGCCCGAATCATGGCTATCTCCATCTCCTTATAATACTCCTCAACACTTCCGGACCCCTGAGTCAACCCCTGCAACCTCTGAAACAAGTCCTTATAATAATGAGAAGGGACAAACCTTATTGTTGCATAGCCCTAAGTATGAGAAGGGACAACCTCTGAAACAAGTCCCCTGCAACCCATGTCATCAAATCTCATATTCATACGTTCGAACTGTTGTTGCATAACCCGAAGTATGAATAGCACATCAGTACCACCCTCCTCAGCTACTCCTTTATCCTTAGAAGTCATGTTTTATAACCTGTAAAACAATGTTAGAAATAGCCTCACAAACACTCCCTCACATGTTTCACTCGTTTCAATGTCACTCAACCCTCGTGTTTACACTCTTATTGGCTTTTTCTTAAGATTAGCTCACACACTCAGCATTTTACCACTCAAATGTTTCACCTTTGTTGTTCTTTCTCAAACTACTCAAAACTCAACCAAAAACCAACCTTTCCCACAACGCACAACAACTTAACAAAATAAGACACAAATATCGAAGGAAGAACCAGAATTAACAATGAAAAATAGAGAATAACAACGATAACACGAACAAAACGAAGCAAATAAAATGAATTCGACGAAAACTAAGAGAAACAATAATTCGAAAGCAACAAATGGATCAAGAAAGGGGTTAAATCAAATAGGATGATATTTTGGGATAACAATGCGTGAATGATCATAATAAGTAACTTTTGATTATTTTTGTTCAAATCTCAACACAAATCAGCCCTCAAGCAAACTGACTAGCCTCAATTCAATTCTTTCATTCTTTTTTTTTTTTTTTTTTTGATATCAGATCACAAAAGAGGCAAACTACGGGCAATTTGGCAACAGACTTCACAATCGATTCACAAGCAAGTGATGTATTCAATTCTGCCCATATTATGCAACCCTAATTGATATTAAAATTATAAAAAAGACAACTGAAACTCCAGTAGCAAGTCACGCCCCAAATCACAGAATAATTTACGTAGAAAGAAGAGAAAGATAAGAACCCTATTTTTTTTTTTTTAAATAGATGCGCTTATAAACAGAAAAAAGAAACACCAAACAGCATCAAGAAACCCTAACTTGGTCAGATTATATGCACACAAAATAAAGATAACCAACCTGATTTTTTTGAGAAAACAAACCTGAGAGCTTTGATACCAAATGATGCGAACCCTTAAACCAATTCAAGAACCCACGGGCAAATTGATTGAAGACTCCCCAAGAAAGTTCACAAATCAAATTATAAGAACCAAGAACCCTAGACCCAATGTTTGCAAAAAACAAGAACACAAGGTTAAAAGTTCAAGAGAAAGACGTCACACTCAAGATTGAGCGATAAGTCGATGAACGCCACAAGAAAGATTAATTCTTGATAAGTTTTTGAAATAGTTCTTGAAAGCATAGTTGTTAGTATCGTACAATACGTCACGATACAAGAGTAAAACGATACGGATCGTAGTTTTGTATCGTTTTTGCCTTGTATCGTCCGATACACGATACGTTTTTAGGATACGATACGTAACGGTACGATACGCACGATACGTGCAAAGACTTTTTTTTTTGGATGGAACGACGTGTTTTGTGCTAAGATAACCATTGAAACGACATCGTTTCAGTGGCTAGGGTTTACAAAAAAAATAAAATACCTCTTTTCCATCTTCGTTGATTTGCTGCCATCGCTGAGTGTTCGCTGCCATCGCTGAGTGTTTGCTGAGTGGCTAGACTCTGAGTGTTCGCTGCCATCGCTGAGTGTTTGCGGCCATCGCTGGTCTACGACTCTGGTATTGGGTGTTCTTCAGCCTTCGGCGACTCCTCCTGGGTGTTCGCTGGTCTTGGACTCCTGGTCCTGGGTGTTCGTTGGGCTTCGACGACGACGACTCCATCTCGCGATCTTTCCTCTCTCTCAGTCTCTCGTCTTTTTTTTTTTTATCTGAAAGGCAGGCTCTGCTATGCTTTAAAATAGGAAAAATTACACTTAGACCCCTTGAGGTTTGTTACTTAATCACTTAGACCCCTAATATTTGAAATATTATATACAGACCATCTAAAATTTATATACACGTAACACTTAGACCCCTATTGTAAATATATCAATTAATAAATTACATCTAGACACCATAAAGTTTGTAAACATATATTTTATTATTAATTATTTAAAATTACACCGTATCTTACGATACACGATACGATACAATACACTATTTTTAAAAAACGATACACCTTCCGATACGCAATTTGATAACTATGCTTGGAAGAACAATAAGGTAGAAACCTCACAATACTCATCAAAATATTCTGTCTTTTACACTTGATTTGAACGCCTATTTATAGGCCGGTTATTACAAAGAAAACTTCCTAAAATAGCTTATCCTAATTAATAAATATCTCTTACTTGCTGGTGAAGAAATATCTCTTACTTGTTGGTAAAGAAATATCTCTTACTTGCTGGTAAAGAAATAACTCTTACTTTCCTAAAAGAGAAAAACACAATCAGCCCTTTAATATGATGATCACATGCCTAATTAAACAAGGAAAGTCTTTCTTTCCTAAAAGGAATAAATCACACGCCTAAATAGATAAGGAAGGTCTTACAATCAGACCAAACATGCCAATTTTAAGCTTAGCCTTTGCCGGAATCTTCTAGAACTTGAATCATGTTGATGGATCTTTGTTGCCCAAGTGGATCATGCTCCATGCTTGAACTTGCACAATCAGCCCATATGTCTTGAATCAGCCCGTTCAATGCTTCCTTCATCCTTTTTGCTCTCGCCTGAGTCATAGGACCTCCATTTATGCTCAATGGATCAGATTACATTGCATCAAGGAGAACATAAAAAGTTTACCGCAAAAACTTCACAATCATATGATAAGGGCAAAATGGGTAATGAAAACACAATAACTATCCCACCCCTTATTGTCTGCGCCAACACAGGGATCGTATATAAGTTTTTTCAAAACACGGAAGACATTTTTTTATACTAAAAATTTGGTAGTACTAAAGTTAGTTTACACACCAAAGGAGAGATATTTGCCTAATTTACTAAAATTTTTAGTCGTATGAGTGTGAGAGAGAGGAGTCTAGAGTTGTATTGGGATGAAAGACTTACTCAAATTTTTGGGTGGGAAAAAAATTTCAAGCATCGTCGAATGAACAATTTTAGAATGATCTTAGCTACAAAAAGCTCAAGACAAACAAAGGATCATATATATGCATAAATATATATACGTAGATATGCATAGATTTTTTTTTGTGGAAATTAATCGAATGCTTTGTGTTGGATAAATGCTTTGTGGGAACTTTGTGTTGAAAGATGTTTATCATGAATCAATTCTTGTAAAAAATTCGTAGAATCATTTGTGTGTGCTCGATTGTAATTTTTGTGATGAGTATTGATCATTTTTGTGATGGGTATTGATCACTTGATAATGGATTTTGATATATTTTTTAGCCCTCTCTCTCTCTCTCTCTCTCCTCTCTCTGTTTTGGCTTTTCGATGGTGTTGGTTGTGGATTTTCAGTGGTTGGGTGGTGAGTTTTCAGGGGTGTTGGTGGTGGTGGTTTTTCGGTGGGTTGGGTGGTGAGATTTCAGGGGTGTTGGTGGTGGGTTTTTCAGGGGATTTAGGTGGTGGGTTTTCAGGGATGTTGGTGGTGGATTTTGGTGGGTTTTCTAGAGGATTTGTGAAAGATGGTCGTTCTTCGAGTTCTGAAAATATTTCATGGAACGGTAATGCTATTGGGACATACAATGGGGGACATAAAAATGGGGACTTAAATGATGTGGCACCTGACATGGATTTGCCATGTTATTAAAATTATGGCAACTAGTTTAGTTTTTTTTTACTGATATTCTTTCTCCAAGTTGTTTAAGACTCCTACTTTGGTTTGCCCTCTTTCCATCGTCATTGGATTCATCGTTTCCTATGCCAACAAGCAGTAGAGCTCCGACGGTCTTCAATAATTGGTACACGTCTTCGAATCACTCAAGGAACCCGATCAGACGAATCATCCACTCCCCCATAATACATACGCTGCATCTCTCATCTTCCCTCTTGGTTTGATGCCGACTTTTTCAGCCAATTTGGTCAATACATTTTGCCAATTTGATCAATACATTTCTTTATCTATGAGACTTTGATGAGGATGTTGGGGTTGAATGTCAGAAAAAACAATTAAATTTTATCATTTACGAATGAATTTAACTTTACAAACAACTCTATCAGAATGAATTCTTTCTAAATTAAATTTTGATAAACATCATCATCCCACCCCATTTGCTTAAATTCATTCAACGTCTCTTCCAAATCACAAACACCCTCTAAGACACTGTTGCTTGGCCATTGAGAAATGAAGACCAACAGGGAAGATGAGAGATGTAGCATATGTATTGTGGGGAGTGGATGATTCGCCTGGTTGGGTTCCTTAAGTGATTCGAAGACAGCCGGAGCTTCGTTGTTTGTTGGCAGAGAAAATGATGAATGCAGTGGCAATGGAAAGCAGGGCAAACTGGAGTGGGAGCTCTAAACAAGTTGGAGAATGAAAAATCAGTTAAAAAAAAAAAACCTAAACTAGTTGGACTAATTTTAATGACGTGGCAAATTCATGTCAGGTGCCTCATCATTAAGTCTTTATTTTATGTCCTTATTGTGTGTCCCAATATGATTATTGTTCATGGAAACACTATTATAATACCAAACATCTTTTTTATTTTTATTTTTATAATTTTTTAAATATAAATGATTACTAAACATATTTTATATTTTCAATTTCTATCACAAAAAAAATAAAAACTAGTTTTATTTTTTTTATATATATAAAAACATATAAAAATAAAAAACGTTGCCAAACACACATTTAGAGTTAAAACATGTTAAAAACAAACTCTAGTCCTCTACTCAAACTCATACCAAATGCAGGGATATTCAAATTTTTACTTAAATCAACAGTGACTTAAAACTTGAATGGTCAGATTTTACTCTCTTTTATCTATTGAACATATTCTATCCTCATTTAAATTTGAGTTTATCCTCTTTTAATTTTTAGTTTTTCCATTGGATTGCTCTGTATTAAATCAAATTTTTTATTTAAATGTTGATTCAGTAAAAATTTGAGTCAAAACTAGAGATGCCTAAGAGAAGAGCATCTTCAACCCTAACTCTACTTTAGACTCAAATTTAAATTTGGGTCTAAATGATCTAAAAATATTCTCTAACCTTAGACTCAAACTTATACTAAATAAAAAAAAAAACTTATTTTGGATCTAAATTAAAGGAGACTCAAATTCTATATCAAATTTCCAACGATAACTTTTTACTCTATCCAAAGCCAAATGATTTCTTCGACGACTTTTTCTCTGCTTCTTCTTGCCTCTTTCTTCTACATTGCTTCCATCGCTGACCACCACCGAAGCATTCATAGATCCTTTGGAGAAACAGTAGGTAAACTTCTTCTTTTTTATTTTCCATCTTCTTGATTTCTTGTATTTTTTAAAACCCTAATCTTAACCATCTTTCATACTATATAAACCCTAAATCTACCTATCAAATTTTTCTTTGATTTTTTTGAGTTAAACACTACCGGTAGTGCAATTTCATGCCATCGATTATTCCTGAAATTTCAAACCTTCATTACTCACAAAGTTAAGAAATTCGTCATTTTATTTCTCCAATCAATCATTTTTGTTGAAAATGATCATTTTCTTTTGTTCTTCATACCATACACATGTTAAAGTACCTACTTTTTTTCTTCTTTTTCTTTATCTGAATTTATAGAAGAAGATAAATGATTGGAATAATCAGATAATTCTCAGGTGATTGTCTTTTTATTTTTTTGAATTATTCATTTTTGGAGAGATATGAAAGCTTCATTTATTTTATCAGATTTCATAATTTGAATGACACAACAAAAATGAGTTTTGAGATAGTAAATAATTTTTTTTTAAAAGATTTGAGTAGATATTTGATTTTGTCCATTGAAATATTTTCCAACCCTATTGGTACTGATTTGCTGCTCGAATGTTGAATGAAATCAAATACCAAATCAAGTTTTTTACTCAAATTGGAGATGTTCAATAAAAGATATGTCATTATAAAGATAGTCTAAGGTTACACTATCATAACTCTTCCTTTTTGATCAATGAGAACGTGACACATGTATCATTTTTCTTAAATGTTTTATATTGTTTTAGCTAACCATGATGAATTATAAAATCAAACTGAAACTCATGATTCTGACCCAAAAAAAGCTAAAATTCACGATTAGAATAATTTCTTGACATAGTACTAAAAACTTGTGTTTCGATATATGATATTATTAAGCAGAGTTCCGTTTCTTGATTTAAACAACATTTCTTTCTCTGTCTCACTATAATAGAGCAAGCTCCTTTCCCTTAGTTAAATTAGAAGCACAAAGATACATTCACTACAAGAATTTGGGATTTTTGCATCATTTTTTTTGCGACGGAATATTTACCGTGGCAAAAATATCTTTTTTGCAACGGTTCTTGATGCTGATGTTTAAAATGGTATATTTGCAATAGGAAATCGTTGCCGTGGCAAAAAATGAAATTTTTTTAAAAAGATTTTCTCTTTTTGCGTTGGTTTTTTTTTTTTTTCCAGTTGTAAATGCCTAAACCAAAACAACGTTATATTAGTTCTAATTACAAAAAATGACATCGTTTAATCTTTAAACTGTCAATTATTAAAAAGGGTAAATTACATCAACACCCTCTAAACTTTGTCACTAAAACATATTACATTGACAACCCCCAAAATTTATACGCGTATAACACATAGATCTTTACCATTAAAAACCGTTTGAAACACTGTCAAACTTTGATTATGTTAACGTATTTTAAGAATTTAATTCCCAAAATACCAACCAACCCACTTAATTCTGTCAAACAGGGGGTGTCAATATAATATGTCATACCTGAGGGGATATGTGTGTTTTAGTGACAAAGTTCAATGGGTCTAAATGTAATTTAACCTATTAAAAACCCTACTTTCTTTTTCATCCAATTCAGTCGCATGCCTCTTCTCTCTTCGCACGTCTCCTTCTTTTTCTCCAGCTACAACCCTCAACTCTCTCTCACTCCCTCTGGTTCTCTCTCCCTCTTTCTCTCTAAGAAGGTCCACAAGGTCTCTCCATTGCTAGAGAAAGACGAGGACAAGAACAAGAAGAAAGAGAAAGGTTGTGGCAGAGAAGAGAATAAGAAGAAAGAGGCCAAAGACAAGCCAAAAGAGAAAAATTCCAAGGAGGTTAGTTACTGCTACTTCGTATTGATTTTCTGATTCCTCTCAATTTCTTGACTGGTTTACAACGATCCTGAGGTATCTCACTCTTTCATCCTCTACGGCTCTTCTTCCCCCTTTCTATTTTGCACTAGCTGCCACATCCAACAACCATTCATAGCCCTAAACCCAGCTCGACCACCATGTGTTCGACAAAATTTCTCAAAGAGTTTCCTCTCTCCTCTCTCACAAAGCACACACAAAAATTGATGACCTCTCTTAATTTTTGGTGTTGAGTTTTTTTAATTGGAATTAGGTGTTGATTTAATTGGATTTAGTTTCACGAGAAGGGGGTCGTAGGCAGGTAAAGTGGGAAAGACATTGTCAGAAATGCAGAATATTTTTCTATTATTATGCATTGACACTTTCATTGCGTAGTTTGGAATATTTTGTTTTTAAAATTTCGGATGCTATTTACTTATGTTGAATATGTTTTTATTTTTAAATTTAGATGCTATTGTTTTGAGAGATGTGCCTTATTATTTTAATCAAATGATGTTATGGGTAATGTATTAGATATGTAAACAGGTGTAGAGAAGCATGTAAAAGAGAAAATTAGGTTTTTTAAAAAAATTATTTATGAAAGCAAGTTGCTGACGCAAATAACGTCAAAGGAATAATATCATTTTTTTTTTGCGTCGGCCTTCTATCATGGCAAATGATATCTTTTGCGAAGGTTAAAAACCATCGTAAATGGGTTTGTTGAGACTCTCCTCTACTGTAGCTAATAATATCTTTTGCAACGGATTAAAATCGTTATAAATAGGTTTGCTGCGACGGTCCCCTACTGTGGCCAATAGTATCTTTTGCGACAGATTTTAACCGTTGCAAACGGGATTTTTTGCGACGGTCCCTAACTGTGGCTAATAATACCTTTTGCAACAGATTTAAACCATCGCAAATGAGTTTTTTTGCGACGAAAAATTGCTGATGCAAACAAAAAATGTCGGATTTAAGATTTTTTTGCGACGGCGCATTTGCATCGAGTTTTGCCGATGCAAAAGCTTTTGTGATGGTTAATTGCTGATGCAAAATCTTTTGCATCGCCTATTGTTTGCTACCCCCAATTTGCCGACTCAAAAGATCACGTTACCGTCTCAAATACTATTTGCGACGACAACGTGATCTTTTGAGTCGGCAAATTGCTGATGCAAAAAACCTATTTTCTTGTAGTGATTAGAACCGAGTTTATTAAATAGGCTTAGATTGAAAAAGAACACAATTAGAACAGAATTTATTAAACAGGCTTAGATTGAACAAGAAGGTATGCTCGACAGTTGAGCTAGGCCAGTCAAAACCGAACCAAATTTGCCAATGGTCAAGCTTAACAAACTCGACTCGAGACACCTCTGTTCCAAAATGCATTCTATAGCATGGTTCTCGGCTTGATCTTGATTGGAAGACCCATGGATGGATATGGCACTGGTTGACGGGTGATCACTTCCTCAGGATGAACTTGTGTCCATTCATACTGTGTCACAAGATTGTGGACCATAGTTAGGGTTTCAACCCTGGTAAACTCATTTCCTATGCACATATGAAGTCCTCCTCCAAAAGGTACATAAGCGTAAGGAGGGATTCGTTTAGATAGGTTTTCAAACCGAGATGGGTCAAACTCCATTGGATTATCAAAAATATCCTTGTCCATGTGAGTGCTATGTACTACCGAAAACACCTGTAGAAACCATCTCAATGTAATTAACATGATGGGCATAATGTGGAAATTAAGTTAGTTTATAATGTTTAATAGCATGATTATCGAAGACAATGCTTACAGAAAGAGTAGTATGCACAAAAGTCTTGGAACAATCAAAAAATTTTTAATAATTATTTTGACAATAAATTATAAATTCGAAATTTAAAACCATTCTCTCAAAATCATGAAGTTAATTACCTGCCATCCTTTAGGGATAACATAGCCACCAAAGGTGGTAACCTTAAGTGCTTTTCTAAAGCTGCCAAACAGAGGGGATATGATCCTCATCAATTCTTGTGCGACTCTCCATGTGTACTTCATTTTTTGTATATCATCCCATGTTAACTTTTGTTCTCTTCCCTCTCTATTCTCTAGAATACCCATTTGTTCTGTTATCAAAACACATATAAAAGTAATACAAATGGTTAAAAATAGGCCTGCCACATGCTAAAAATTTACAACAAACTCTTCTAATTAACTAATATTGTATGGAAAAATACCTAATTATTTCAATTTATTTATTCAAAACTCATTGTCTTTATTTATATATATATATTTTTTTGGGGGGAGGGGGGAGAGAGAGGGGGAGGGGGGACGTGAATCCTTGACCTCAAGAAGATAAAGTCTTCATAAGATAAGGAGTACCATTGGACCAAAGGCCTGTTCGTAAAACTCATTGTCTTTATGTTTGTAGAATTTAAGGGTTTTTATTTTTGTTTTGCTCGCATAAATATCGAGTGGAAAGTTTGTTCATTAAGGCAATATGCGTGGAGGGTTTGAATGAAAAAGAAATGAGACCTAATCTTGAATTTTTGATTCTTGAATTATCATGAATCAACCCAAACACACCACGATGAATATACTAAACATATGCTTTACCTTCCAAAATTTTCTGGTAGACCTTGGGATCTCTAGACATCTTCCATACCATCAAGCTGAGGAGAATTGACGTCGTATCATGACTAGCAATCATCAAAGCAATAAAATTGTCCATAATCATTTCTTCAGTAATGATTCCTTCATTTTCAGATTCAAGTGCTAAAAGACAGTACAGTATGTCACGTTTAGGACTTGAAAGCCCCATAGAGAGCTCCTCCTTTTTTCTTCTAATAATCGGCCGAAGCCGATTAATTATTCTGGTTCTTGCTCGCAAGCCATTCCAGTAAACGGTGCCGGGAAAGTATAGAGGAAGACACCAAAATGCTTTAAAGGCTATTATGAAATCATCAAAGAAAGCTTTCATAGTGAGGTCGTCGTGAATGCCAAAGAGAATGCTGCATGAAAAAGTGAATGTGAGCTTCTTCATGAAAATCACAGTAGCAATAGTTGTCTCTGTCCTTGGTCTCTCTAAGTAACAAGTTCTTGACCAAATCATCCATTTGTTTGACATAGTTTTGAAGGCTTTCGGGCTTCAAAAAGCTTAACGCTGCTCCCTTTAATAACTTGTACCTGCAAGTACAATTCACCAGCAAATTTAGCCATTTAGGGCCGTTCGCTTCGAGTATTAAATTTGGGTGGTATTAGACATTATTTTCATTTTACTCCTATCCAATGATATATTATACCCGGTCTTAAACTATAATCCCATCCTTTCCCTTGTTTGTTTGTCACAAACATTATTTGTGTAATACCTATTTAAAAAAGTCAACAATTGCAACTATTCTATAAAAAGACAATTTTAACCTTAAAATCCAAAATCAACAATTTCGGCTGCAGTATAAAGGCATTGTAGATAAGGGCATTTGGGTCTTTTTATACTTTAATACCTCCTTCAAATTTGTACCGAGATATTATACCACCGGGTAGGTGGTATTGAATAGCACCTTGTACAAGGGATTATTGGCACTGTTCATGTCGGGTCAGTATTATGACTCGAAAATTAATACCGACTAAAAAAAACCCAACAAACAAGGTATAAGGTAGGCCCCACGTACTATTTTCCTAATACCACCCTCTTGTACCACCCTTATCCTCGAAGCAAACGAGCCCTTATAGCATCGTATAGAAAGGACTGTTTTTTGTCTTTTACTTTTTTCTTTTTTTTTTCCTTTCTGTTTTGAAGATAGGGGAAGGAGTGTGGTGATGCATATTTTGTATGAATGTGTTGTATTCCGCTCCCATTCTCATCGGTCTAATGGAGTGTGTTGACTGTTGATGCATATATTGGGATTGACCTTAATAGAAGATTGATGATGCTTTGGAAGTTTTTTTTATTAGAATCAAGAAACCTAATTTTCTTAGACAAGATGGGTATTTGGATTGAGATTAATGTTCCGTTTGGTAGGAAGAATGGAAAGTAGGAAAGATGAAAAGTAGAAGAGATACATTTTCTATCTTTCAAGGAAAAGTAGAAATGATACACTTATCTTCTTTTGTGTTTAGTTTGATGGATGAAAAATAAAAATGACTAAATTGTTTTTTTTTTTTTTTTGGTGCTGACTAAGATTAGAGGTGACACTCGAGTTGTGTTGTGTCAAATTCGTGTTGAGTCATTACGAATTTGTGTCGAACATTAGTCAAACCTAACTCAACTCATTTAACTAATTGTGTCGTGTCGAGTTGAGATTTGACCTATTTATTTTCTTATCGTGTTCGTATTCGTATTCGTATTCGTGTTGACCCACATAAACTTTGAATAAAAAATATAACGCTAATATTCTATTTTCACTTAATTGAATCCATGTTAATATTTTTTCAACAAACTAAAAATTAACTTAAATTAATATAATAATAATAAGTAAAAAAATATATTTTTTTTATAATAATTATGTCAGTGCTTAATAAATAGTTATAAATAATTAACATTTTATGTATATAATACTAGTTAAACATGTTAGTTTCGTGTTACTATACAAACGAGAAAATAGAGAAAATATTTATTTTTAAATAAACAGGTTGATGGTGTCAATTTTGAGTTTGATTGGTTGAACTGAATATGAGCATTTTATGTTTCTTGTTCGCGTGTCAGGTCATTTTCAAGTTCGTGTCGAATTATAATCAAGTTCGTGTCATAAAATTCGTGTCGAGTTCGAATCTTGTCATCGTGTTGAGTCGAAAATTTTCACTCCTAATTAAGGTGGAAAAAATAATTGTTTTAATTTAAAAATTTTATTTTTATTTTTTATTTTAAAATTTATTTTTAAAATTTAAAAAAAAATATATATATAAATACATATTTTATCATTATATTTTTATATAAATTTAATGTATACATAATATATGTATATATTAAAAGATATATAGACAAATAAGATACATCACAACACAAATAATTAACTTTTCATCCACTTTCCTTTTGATTTTGGAGGGATTGATTTTGGTGAGTTAGAAGGAAAGTTAATTCATCCACTTTTTCATCATTCCTTATCAAACATGATGTTTTGTTTATCCCTCAAACTTTCCATCCTTCTAACTTTCTATCATACCAAACGGAGCATATATAAGTGCTGGATAGATTGACTTATTCGTCCTCTTTTTTTTTTCCTTTCTACAAACTTTGTAATCATTGATAATTAATCTTGATATTGATGTTCGCGTATGTAAGATGCCATTTAATTTTTCCATGTTTTGAGGAACTTCTGTACTAAATGTTATGAAATATTCATGTTTACACTTTCTTATCATGGACGCCGCTTCGAGCCCAACCATACAAATTTGTATGCTCTATTTTTTGTGTTTTTTTTTGCCACTTAACATTTATATATCTAGGTATATCTACAAATAAATATCTGCATACAAGAGTGAAATTCTCTTATATATGTATAAATATAAGGTGAGTGGTACTTACCTTGATCCGGTGAGCTAAAAAAGGCTGTATTTATGTCTTGGGCTGTTTGGTAGCAAGAACACCCTCATCAGAACCAAGTACGAACTTGTTACCTGCCTGACCAAAAAGGACCACAGTTGGCGTACCCATTAAGGAGGTCTTGAACACGGTCCCATATTTGAATACTCTCATTTATCCATTCAGCACCTTTGTCTTTCTTCATTGCTCTAAGAAAGCTAAAGGTCTCCCCTATCAGAGGAAAACCCAAAGACCCTCTTGGGAGATTTTTGGTTTTGTAACCTCTTGTAAATAACTTCGAAAGAAAAAAAGTTGAAACCAAAGTAATCGCAAGTAAAAAGAGGAAATACATCTTCTCTATGAAACCTGTGATTTCCAGTGCTGTTTTAGTGCCCAGCAATGCTTCAATGTCCAACTAAAACAGATCTCAGCATATATAGAAACTCACATGTACAGAAGGAATCTTTGATTATGTATTTCTTCTTTTTCAATGTCTTAATGTGTTTTGGTAATTGGGCCTAAGCATGGGAACATCATATGTTTAACGTTAACCGAGGAAAGGTATCACTCTACAAAGATACCTATTTGAATACTTCAATTGGCACTTAGAATAATCAACACAAGTACATTGATGACTCACATCCTAACCACCACCGGCCAACCATTAGATATATGGTAATATTTTAAAAAAAAAAGACATTGAAAAGGATGGAATATAAAATTAAACGGGAACAATAAAAAAAAATATATGAGTAATGTTATGTTATGTATACCAAATGGATGTCGGTTGTTGAATGTCAGTAGGCCCCACTAATCTGACGAATCACATCCCTTTGCTGCAAAATTTAGGTACACATAATATCAATGATAGGAATGGATACTACTCTTGGCAGTGTACTGAATTTTTATTATCCATGGTTGCAAGGGAAAAGCACATGACACATGTTACTGGCAAGAGTTTCTGATAGAGACTCGGTGACTAAGAAGATAGTCTATTGTTTTGACCAAAAGAAAATGACGTATGTTAAAACTTATTTTTTTGTTATCATTTTTTTAGTGTTTTATTGTTTTGGCTAATAATGGTGACAAATAAATCAAACTGCAATTCATGATTTTTTCACCCAAAAAACAAAAAGAAACTGACATTCATGATTAGAATGGTTTCCCGATAAGATATAGTTGCCAAAAAAATTATTTATATTTTTCCGTATGAAATTACCATCCAAGAAATTATATTGGAGTAACCTCATATGAAACTGCCATCAAATACTTGAATAGCAAAGGTAAATGTAATAGGAAAAAGAATGAGAGAGTTGATTGATCATTACTAGTTAGATTTGTACACTACTTGATCAAAAGATTCCGAGTTCATAAGCACCCAAAAGCCAAAAGCCAAAAGCCAAAAGCCAAAATGTTCTTCTGCGGCTGCAATGTCCACCATTGCTGGGCCAATTTTTTATTGGAAAAATTGGTTGTGAGTACACTTTTTAGATCTTATTTGGATATAAATTTACAAGCTTAACTTGTAAGAGCATCACTAATCATGACTCAAATTTTTACTCAAATTTAAGTTAGTATTTGAATAAAAAACTTGATTTGATATAAAAGGCTCCAATGAAAAAACTAAAATTTAAAGAAAGAGAAACTTAAATGAGGGCAAACCCAAAATTAAATGAGAGTAAAGATGACTATTAGATTTCTAAAAGAGGGTGAAATCTCACCATTAAAGATTTGGGTAAGTATTTGAGTCTCCTTTAATTTGGTATAAGTTTGAGTAAGGGTTGGAGCAAGTTTTTTAGATTTTTTTACTCAAATTTAAATTTGAGTCTAAATTTGAGTCAGGGTTGGAGATGTCCTAAGTAAGTAAGTCCTTTAAATTTTAAATAGTAAAATATTTATAAATAAGTACATATTTTAGTTTTTATTTTTTGAATATTATCTAATTATCCCTACCTTGATTTATGCATAACTGATTAGCAGTTTTTTTTTTTTTTTAAATATAGAAATATTTGAAAAGATTCTTTACATTGTTATTATGATATATTCAACTGTTTGAATTTTTAAAAACTGAGCTAAATTCATTTGGCATTATCTTTTTGAACCGAAATTTTATCTTTTTCATCATTTCAGTTTTCTTCGAAAAAGATTTTGAATTTTTTTGTCTGCAGCAATTTATTTTTTTGGGTGATTTTGTGTTTCAGTTATCCCGAAATTTTATCTTTTTCACCATTTCAGTTTTATTCGAAAAGGGTTTTGGAGATTTTCGTCTGCAACAATTTATTATTTTTGGTGGTTTTGTGTTCCAATCGGTCGAATGGGCTCCCTGAAATCTTTGTGTGATGGCATGCACGTACATCTCGTTGATTTGGTCTACTATATCCTCATTGTCAGCTTTAAGTTGTGTCACAATTTGTCTTAGTTAATGAACCTCAGTCTTGAATCTGTCTTTTCCTCCATCGTATGAGCAACCAACACCTCCAGCTCATGTATTCGTGTGTCATTATCGATCAACTTCATCATGAAATTTGTGACCTGTGTGTCCAAGTATGAATCAACTGAAGGGTTTTCTTGTCGCAATCCTGGAGCATTGTTCGTGCTGGTTATCCAATCATAACCCTTGCTGCTAATGTTTATTATAACTGCTCTGAGCACTTAATTATCTTTCGAAAGCTCCATAATTTTTGCATTACTATTTTCATCTTTTTGCTTCAGCTCAGCGACAAGTCTCATTGTTTCATCTCTTTCTACGGTTATCTCCTAATTTTCTTGTTCATGTCGATCAAATTGTGTTCTTGACTGTCTTTGTGTTGATTCATTAACAGTCACATGACTCACATCTAACAAAGCATTCAGAGGCTGCATTTGATCCTTCTCAAGTCCAACTTTATCTCCTTCGTCATCAGTATCGCATGGCGTATTGTTACCATCCCATTATCATTTTTGTTGGCATTGAACATGATCTTGTGTATCAAACTCATCATCTTTATGTTCATCCGGGTAGCTTGATGTTTTTGATTCAACATTGTCATTCATCACAACCACATCTGTTTGATTTTCCGATCCTCTCTTGCTTCTTTGTGGTATGATAAACAACTTTTTTTAGTCTTTTTCAATTTTTTTTTAATAACTTGAAAAACAGAAATAAATAACTAAAAAGAAAGAAAGAAATGGTGACAAAACAATGTGATAACATACTGTACCATTAAAAAAAATAACAATTTTATGTAGAAGAATTGCATAGAGTATTTGGATAATTACTACAAAACTTACATCCTTACACTTCAGTTTTTTCAGCTTTCTTTGTTTTATTATTCTATTCAGTGTTGGCAAACTTCATTTCAGAAATCAAGGTGATGCACTTGGATTGTCGGAGAAAATTATGGATGTGTGTTCACAAAGCCAAAATAGCAATAAAAAAAAAACCATATTTCCAATAAAATAGGATAAATTACACTAACACCCCCTGTAGATTGGTCTAATTACAAAGACACTCCCTCAGTTTTCTGAAATTACACTGACACCATAATAAATTGACACAAAATTACCAATTTTCAGTAATTTCTCAAAACTATTATTGTCTTGTGACTAGAAAGATTGCACTCACTATTTCAATCAAAAAAAATGAATTTTGCAAATCAACTAAATTATCTATTACAATAATGTGACAACAAAAGATCCCGAAGAATTATCGACTTGTACACAGTGATATTCGCAGATTTGTATTATAGGAACTCAATAATGTGACAGTATAAATTTATATTAATAACGTGATAACAGAGAGTGAATTATAACATAGAGTGAATTAATAATGTGACAACAAAGAGTAAATTCATTATAATACGCAATTCAAAATAACAATTTTCTCAAAATTAAACAACTCTTCCACAACTAGGTTCTCAGATTTGCAAGAGTTGGATAAATATTGTGAAATTATACAACTCAATAATATATTCTTATATTGTGACATAAAAGAGTGAATATTATTTATCCTAATTTGCTATTCAAATTTGGACACCATGAAATTAACATCATCAACAAGCCATAATAAAAACTAGGGTTTTTGTATCAGTCGCATAAGGAGTTTTATAAAATATATATATATATATATATATATATATTTATTTATTTATTTTTTGAGTATTAGAGAATAAAATAGAATTTAATGGGGGTGAAGGAAGTATACCGGCTGTGGAAGCTTCAAACCAGTATTTCGGCGATGGATGCTCTGTTCTTTATTTTTCTCTACCACGATGAAGTTGTTTTTTTTATTTTTAATTATACTAGTTGATACACACGTGCATTGCACATGAATTATTTTGAGCATCACATATCGATAGAACACTTCATTCTTATTACCACCCATGTTAATTGCATTAGCCATTGATCAGTGGGGGTTAACTGGTTAAGTTTATGCAAAATTGAATATGACAACACAATTAACAAGAAATGCATCCATTCCGCTAAAGTTGTGCACCATCCTTTTTGTTATTATTTATATAAATTTACCTTTTTATAATGTTATTTTGCTTAAAGTATTTATTATCATGATCAAGATTTCATTTATGCATATTGGTTCATTTTCAAATTCAGAAGTAAGGAACATTTGGTGTTTCTATTTATTATTATTACTTGATACTTGTGTTTTTGTGAGAGCTAATGGTATTGTGAAAATTAACGGCTTATCTCAATTAGCATATGTTATCTCAATTGACAAAGATTTGCATATATTGTTTGATTGTTTCTAATAAAAAAGAGCCATTTACTTCATCTCGAAGTACATCAATTCAAAGTTTCATTGCTTCTAGTATCCATAAATTTTCTAAATAACGAAATAGGACTTTAAACTATCACACACAAATACACATGCGAAAATATGTGAGTGAATTTTAAATACTGGAAGAAGAACAGGAAAATCATTGGTACATATCTCGATTATTTCAATGTAGTCTAATTATTAAGATGATTTATCTGCCTGAGATTCTCAAGATATGAATCTCGACTTAATTTATCTTCTTTGAATACCGAAACTTGTTGTTGATAGTGATATGAAAAAATGAAAGAAATAAAGCAATAGGACTTACATTGGTAGTTGAAGGCCCAAAACAATCAAACGATTATCAGTTATTAACATGTCGATTTCCTAAGTATAAACCAAAGCAATTCAATATTGATCTTAAGCTTAACCCAATATTCTTATTAGAAGATACAATTTCATCATTCTTGTACTCTAATAGCTCCTCAACAGCAAGTGGCACCGCCTTATGCTGTAGCTTATAAAAACAACGCATGAATTTGATCCAATAATGTCTTTACTATTTGTTGCACTTACAATCATTCTAGGATAAAAATAGGCACTAGAAAGTGCCAAAAATGTTGTGTAATATTGCCCCGAGAGCTTCTCAAGTATGTTCAACAGCAATGCAGATTCGTTTATTCTGACAATAAACATCTACAACAGCTAACATTGCAATCAGGATTTAAAAAAAAAACCCAAAACAAAACACCAAGTACATATAATGAGTGAAAGAGCAATGTAATGAATCCACCCCACAGACATTCATACGAAGAAAGTAGAGCATGGACTAAAAAGAAATGAGAAGTCAGGGAAGAGCGCGAGCCGCGTGGGAGATGAATGGGTTTGATCTTAGTATTCTAGGGAAGATTAGTGATTTAATTACTAACTGACAACATTATCATATCATACTTTTTTCTATAATTCATTTAGAACATAGCCAAAGGTCAAAGGGTGTGCCTATAAGCAAGTTGCTTAAAGGTGCAATTTGATGATCATAAAACAGTATTGTGAGCTTCTTTTCTTTGCTCGCATGATCCACAAACCAAATTACCAGAGGCAACACTTCCTTTATAACCATAAAACACATAGAGATGGAAAAAGGCTGGTTTGAAAGGCGGGAAGGGAAAAAACCCGTCATCATTCATAAACACACACATAGTAATGCATACCTTAAAGGAAAATTCTGGATAAAGGAATATGGTACGAGCACCTTTACGGTAAGACACTATTCCGTTAGTACATTGTAAGCAGGTCATGCTTTTGAAAACAAAAGCAATATTGGAGAGCAAGTATAGTACTTCTAGCAAGCCAAACAATCCCAAGAAAGAGAAAAAGAATACACAATCTCAAAAAGAGAAAAAAAAAAAAAAAAAAACTTCAAGAAGAACACCATCTTTAAAACAATGGTAACTTGTTTATCTCCCCCCCCCCCCCCCCCCCCCCCCCAAACACACACACACCAAAAAAAACATCAATATCAGTGATAATGATAGAAGTTACAATTACGAAACCTTCTATTCTTTTGTTGGCGGTCTATTTCACAATAAATGTTCGACTTAGAGGTCTACAAGTAGTATGGTATACAATGAATTTAAAATACCTCAAACCTTTTTTTCCCAGTGTTGCATTTATATCGGCTAATGGTTGAGCACATCTCTTGCTTCTCCAAGTAGTGGACATAAAAAGGCTCGTTTATTGATAGAGGATCAAATTCATCTCACTTATTTTGGGAACCGAAGGACTTGGAAAAACATATTTTTCTTTTTGGTTTAGATTATCTAGTCTAGAATTTTGGTCATCTCTGTGTTTATGAGAGTGAGTGCGAGAAATCTATGAGCTGCTAGATGTTCCTTATGCTTCATGAGAAAAAGCTAATACCTTGTCAATTATATTATATACTACATCATAGATATTGATGTCCTAATCCTCGATGGCGCGATCTTTCTACAATAGTCCTCACAAAAGCAAATCTTTGTTCCAGCATATCAACTCAAACTGAATTTATCAAACATATCAATGAATAACAAATTGAACTGAATCAAATATATTAAATTTATTACAGAATACCAAATTTCTCTCGAAATATGGAAACTTAGACTAAAATGGCCATGGTCAAGTCTGCATCAAAGAATTTTAAGCTTTACTGATAGACATTATTTATTTGTTTCCTGGATGCAAAAAAAAAATCATTGGAAAACAAAACAGAGAAAAGCCTCAATATTTCTACCTACAAGGCAGCTGAGATGGTAAGTGTACATTTTAGAGCTTGTGAACTGGATTCTCCTTCCTAAACCGCAGCTACATTGTGGCTTTAATTAACTAATGTCGGAGAAGTAGGCTTGTTTAGCGAATTCGAGTCCAAAGATTAAAAATCATAATTGTGAAGCTTCTTCGCTATCTTATCTAACAATGACTCTCATTAAAGATTAAAGGGAGAGAAATTCCAATAAATTATTTAAATATATGGAACAAGCTAAATAAAAAGCAACCACACACAATTAGAAGGTCACAATTTATACCGAAATAGCAACAGCAACAACAAAAATAAAAATTGAAGCTTTTTTTTTTTTCTTAAAAAAATCATATAAAGCCAAATACATAACCATTTTTACCGCAATTCAACTTAATACTTGAACAACATCAATATTGCAGATGTTAGCAGGATATATATCAATATGTATGTATGTGTAGAAAACCAGAGTTGAATGTAAATATATATTGTAGATCATGAAGGATACAAATTTATTGAGATATATCCCCACCATGGCCATTTGCAGTACAGCATGTGGAAAAAAAAAACCAGAAGAAAAAATTGCTACAAAGATGAATAAGTAGCAGAATCATAATAGGTCTTTCAAAGCACGATGCATTTAGTGGTTTTCATTTGAAATAGCAAAGATGCTTGCTTACAGGAGAAGGGGATCTGGGGCATGTCCATTCAAATAATTTGTTTGCACTACAAAACAATTTCCATAATGCACATGGGAATTACTTTTCTTGTTTCTCAGTACCCCTTTATTTCATGCCATTAATGCTGATGCTTAACTATTCAGAGACAAGAAAACAAATCAGAAGTTGCAAATCTCACCTCAAAATCGACTAATCTTTTAGAGAGCACCTCGATCAGAAAAGGGGCAAACTGCATCATTAGTGAGGATCTTACTGACATATTTGTTGCCTCTTAAGTTTATTAATGGAACTTCAAACATACATAATACACCAATTCTCCCACCATTCAAACATACATACATAATTGTGTTTAGGGGTGGTATTATCATTTTGCCTCAAAGTGGACTTATATTCAAAATGTTTTATTAATTAAACTTTTTTTCAATTGAGTCCTATATAGAAGACCGGCTTCCATTTTTCCCTTTTTTTATTTCGGCAAATGCCATCAAATTGGGCCAAATGTTTTGGCCCAATACGTATTTTGAGTCCTATAAACTTATTAATCCCGCTGCACATTTCTAAGTCCAAGCTCTCAATTCGGGCTTCTAGGAGTGGGCTTAGATTTTATAATAAGGTTAGTATGCATAGTTAGCAAGAAACCAATCTGTTCCTCCTATCCATCTCTTTGGCTGTGTCTCTGTTTTGATTATTGTGCTCAGTTATTTCTTATGGTTGGCTATAAATGGAAACAGTTACTGTTATCTCAAAATTACACTAGCAGCTAAACATTTTCTATATATTTAAATTCTCCAGCTGGTTTTGTACATTTGGATGTTATCGAGGCTTTTTTTTTTTTTTTTTCATTCTTCTGTTTAGTGCCAAAGACGTGTTTTTCTTAAAATCCTAACTACACACATGCTTTTCCGATTTCACGCAGCTTTGAATCAAACACTAAAGGAGGAAGTCGAAAGGCTCTCAAGATTGCCACTGGGGAAAATATGACCCCTTCCGAGTTGTTGAACGCTGGATTGCACCGCATTCTGCACAGCCCATCAAGCTCACAATCAGCCTGTCTTCAACTTCCTCAATCACCAGTATCTGCCGGCCATCAGAACATGTTTCCGCGATTCCAGAATCCCCATCTGAATCCAGCAAGTCCCCGGCCTCTATCTAAACTTTTAAGGGGAAATTGGAAGGAGGTACACCAAATTAGACTTAATTGTAAAAAAGTACACAGAAAAAAATGTTGGGTAATTAAGTCCTTAATTTTGATACTTATTTGTATCTAAGTACATTATTTGAATTTTACTGATTTTTTTGTGACATTTTTGTCCTCCATTGATCCATGTGTATTTTTTTTGGAAAGTGGTGTATTAAACATCTCCTAGTTTTATGGGAGAACTTTAATATTTTATATTTGTATGTCCTCCCTTAATTCATTCGTATTTTTTTTGAAAAGTGGTTTTGTTTTCAAATTATATTAATATCCGAACAGTATAACAATAATAGTGTAATAAGCCATTTACACAAAATATTGTACTATTACATTTTGTCAAACATATATTTTCATATAATTTCATTCAAAACAGTTCATCTCCGTTTTGAATTTGTTACCACATGCACAAAACTACTGAATACTGTTTTTGTTACAGTGTATTGTTACACTGTCTTTTGTTACAGTGTATTTGTTACACTATTATGGAGTTCGGATATTAACAAATTTTGAAATTCAAACAAGTGATATATTCTAAAATAAATGAAATATTAAAATTCTCCTATAAAACTAGTAGTAGTAAATATTTAATGCATAAATATAATTTGAAAATAAAACCACTTTCCAAAAAAAAAAAAAAACGCATGAATCAATGTGTATTAAAGATAAGATATTTTGAATTAAAATACCCTAAATTTCAGCGCTTAATAAATGCTTTGTTAAAGTTTTTAGGAAAGAAAATTTTACAAAATACTTCCTCCATTCCTAAATATCTGTCGTTTAAGGTTTTTGCACAGGGATTAAGGAAGCTATTAAATAGCTCTAATATGAGTAAAAAATAATTGCACAAGACTAAAATACCCTTATTCAATATGTCTTGGGAAGAAAAGGAATATGAAAGACACTTACCCTACACCTAATCTAATGCATTGAAGAGTTAAGGGTAAATTTGGAAGAAAAAATATTAATTGTGCTTTGGTTTCATTAAACGACAGATATTATGGAACAAAAAAAATTGGGTAAAACGACAGATATTTAGGAACGGAGGGAGTAGACATTTACGTCTTTGTATCTCAGTTGTGTACTTTTTTTCAAAACATTTTGTTCTATATATTTTTTTACAATTAAATTTAATTAGGTGTACCGATTTCCAAAGAACCCAACTTTTAAACAACCGTCTTGGCTGATATATGATTTATGTAGCATAGGATATCTTGGCAAGTCCGAAGGTCTTGCAATATCACCATCGGCCTTATCTGCCTCTGTCAATGGAAGTAGTAGCATCACATATTAACAAGAAGAAGCCGATGACTTTCTGGCTTCGGTGTAACATACTACAAGACATCAATTTAAAAGATAAGATACTAATCTTCCCTATACTTCTTTGTTCCGTAAATCATTCATGTTTTGATTTGGAATTTTTTAACCAGGGATCTAGTAAGGTGTGGTAATAAGCCTATGGAAGGGATATTGGAATTTCTATATTGCTCATCTACAATTGTATCTTATTATACATACTACATGTAAAAGTGTCACCTATATTCTCTGTAATTTGAATGTTCCTTTGTCTCCACAATCTAATGCTGCCCAAGTATGTAAACCTTTGTTTTGTTCTCATACAATTCGCAAACAGAGCAAATTGTCATCAAAGCTGAAATGAAAGTTCGTAAAACCAGAGTTTAGCAGCCAAAAAAATTGATAACGCCCCCCTTAGAGCTGACATAAACAAATCAGTCATTGAACACAAGGACGAATGCAAACCTTGATCAATTAGAAGAACAGTGTATCTTATAGGAACAGAAGCAGGAATATAGTTGACAAGCATTTGTGTTTTCCCGGAACAAATTATTCTCAAAAATAAAGGAAGTTAGAATAACAAAATACAGGGCTTCTAAAACACCAATTGTATGCAAAATGATATCCACAATTCTCTTCCTCCTTTCTTTTACAAAGGCTCATGGGACGTACAACAATATATTAGTGTAGAAAGCTATGGAATTTAATCAATATCAGACATATCTCTAAGAAGACTTTCATGAAACTAACTACATTTTCAGAGCACCATAAGTACTACAAAGAATTTTCAGGAAGGATACAGTCATAAATTAAAATAAAAAGCAGCCCCTACTGAAAACCTAACTTGAACAAGCTATACAGAGGGTACACCACTCGTAACTAAAATACAAAAACAGCACACTTTGTTCTGAAGTATCAATACCGAGTCAGGTTTCTCCACTTGTCCTTTAAATCAACCTGAACAAAACAGTTCTTCTAATGTTATATGAAGTCATACACAGTACCAAAGTAAACAGCTATAACGAGTAAGTTCCAAGCATATTACCTCAGTTCTCTCTTCAAATATGTCACGATACATATTTAAGATGAGCTTCCAGTTTCCAATACCATACCTTCAGAAGAACATACATAATGTGAGTACCAAAATACTAAAAAGAAAAGCTTCTAAGCAAAATAAGACAGGTTTGCCTCCCCAATTCAAAAGCTGGGACATTGGAAGTTTTTTGTTCTTTTCCCATTTTTCTGTGTTTTTTTTATTTTTTATTTTTTTATTTTGGGGTGGGGTGGGAAGGAGACGGTCATAACAGGCCTTTTTTTACCAAAAAATAAGTTTTATAAATAAAATAACTGCAATCAAAAAACAAGTTTCAATCGTCACAATGCATTGCCTTGAAAAAAAAATCACATACTTCTGCACACCAGTCCTCAAAGTGTCTTCTTCCAAGGTGCTCCATTTCTTAACTTTTCTCCGCTTTGCGAGTTTTGTAACTTCATATTTCTTTAAAGGAGAAACCATCCTTCTTTTGGGGCTAGGTAAATCAGGTCTACTCCGATGATTAGGAGACTCCTCAGATAAATCATCAATAGAGTCATCCCACTGAGAAGACCAATTATAACTCAACATATCGATAACTTTATATCCAAAGTAAAATACTGGCAAACATAAAAAAATAAAATAGATCCAGACAATCTCAACAAGATATAATATTCTATAGAAACTTCATACTCTTAACACAACACCTAAGAAAACAAATTTATGCTTCTCCACAAAAGTTTCTGAATCAAGCTTAATGGTTGCATAAAAAAATATAAGTCCACAAAAAAGCTGTTAGAAAAACAAAAAAGATATACAAAATGAAAATCTTACCTCATAAGTATGGGCAGTACTATTTCGTGCCATTAAGCTGAGTTTAGGGGCATTATTTTGATGACTGCCGCACTGATCATCAAGATTAGCATCATTGGCTTGGCCAGCTTCAGCACTCTTGTCAACAGAGGAATTGGGTTCCTTGGCATCAACCTTATTATGATTTTTCATTGCAGGCTCATGTTCCCTGTCTTCTCTTGCCATGCTAGATATTATAGTCTCAGCAAGGTGTAGTGCATCAGGAAGAGGATCCTTTACCACTGCTTTTAGCTCTAAAGAACTTGACGCGAGTGCTTCTTGTACTTTATTGATGGCAGGTGTAAGTGGGATATCATATTTTTTACATGATGTCCTCACTCCCCCATCCTCAGTATCAACAATCTTAGCTCCTCTCGAAGTCCCAGAGGTTGTTCCTCGATGGCGTTTATTAGCAACATGCTTTTGCCTAGGTAGCACATTTGCTTTGTGTGTTTCTGGAAAATGCACACTACAGTTAATTTAAGGCACATGTAATAAAAAGCTCAAGAAGTTGAAGAAGTCCAAATGGCATAAGCTGGACGAGCATAGGGATTATCAAATCATGTTCGGCAAGGAAATGAAGTGATATTTCACTTTGTAGGCTTCATTCTTCTGGTATGCCAAATTGCCAATCTCAAAAAAAACTATAATTGTTTCATCACACTTCGAAGTGTCAAAAATGTACAACAACATAACAAAACTTTTCCAAACAACAATGACCTCGAGGCAATTGTGTTGGTTTAAAATAAAAATTCTCATATTTCGGAATGTTTCACAATGATTCAGGGTGTTTTGGGACATTTTTCCAATGTTTCAAAATATGAATTTCAATTTATTTTCCTCTATTCCCATTATTTTTTCAAAACATTTTCGAAGAGTCTCAACTTTCATTACCGAGTTGACCAAAGTAATGCACCAAAACAAACTTTTGATCCAAAAGATTCAACTTTGCAGATAAATCAGATATTTTGCTAGTGTTTTGAGGATAAATCATTTTTTACATTACTCATACGTTGGTGTGAATGCACTACTATCCGCAAACTGTCATAGATATTGAAGAGTTAACAAATAATATTGGCAGAGCTCAATCCCCTGGCTACAACTAGTCCATTCAATCTATTTCTGTTTTATCCATGATTTAAAATGATAGGTACTAATTTATTGAAAATCTGAAAAACCCGAATAAATCAAATTACCTTTGTTGTTGTTACTAACAACCCCCTCCTGTCCAGCATCAGGCAAAAGTTCTTCTCCCTCCCTTACTTCCTCACACATTCCACTCCTTCCCAATTCAAGCACTTTCCTCACTGTATCATCATCCCGTATTGTCTCGGCCACCAATTCGAGAAAAGCAGGACCCATTCTTTCTTTCTCTTCCTTAACATAAACCCTCACTGCCTCCACAGCATCTTTCCCTTTACTCCTCTTTACCAAATTTTGCCGAACACTTTTATCCCACAACGCGGCCTCAATCTCATCCTTCCAATTCTTCAATTCCTCTGAAACCAACCCCACCTTCTCAGACCTCTCCATTTTGCAAACCCTACCTCTCCAAATCCTCCTCACCGCATGAAAATACCTCCCCTCCATGTCATCCTCGCTTCCCTTCAGAAAGCTCACCGTGCAATCCACGGCCACCGCGCAAAACGCTACCTTCATAGCCTCAGAAACCTCGACCCCTTCTTCGTTACCCAGTTCTTCAATTTGTTCCAACAACTCAAGAACTTTCTCGGAAACCAAACCGTTAGCAATCTCCGACTCGATTCTTCGCAAAAGCATGCTCCTTTTGAGACTTGGATTGTTTTTCGGAAGAGGAAGAACACGAATGACAGAGTCTAATGTCTGATCTTCGAGCGATTGACGAAGAAGGAACTCGAGAACCCATCCAGCTATATCCACATCGATGTCCATTAGCATTCACAGAAACCCTATAAAAAACCCTAACTTGAGGGTGGCGAAGAAGAGTACAACACTTAGGTTCTTGAAATTCTTGCTAGATAATTCTAGGGTTTCTGAACGGTATATTTCGATATCGAAAATTCTACGTTAACGCATGTTCTTCGTCGTTTTTGAATTGGGAACGAAGCTCAAGAATGAAACATGTCGCCTTGAAGAAGAAAAACATTAAAATCAGATCATAAAATAGAAACACCGACGGGTTGGACCAGATCAAAAAATGTAGGAGAAGTCACGTGGATATGGGCCTCTTATTTTGGCCCAATAATCACATGGGGTTTGGCCGTTTGTAGAAATGCGGCTTGGCCCATTGGTCTGAAAATTTAAGAAGGGAAAATAGGAGCTCCGAGCTCGGTACACAATATTAAAATTATTAGAAAAAAAAGTGCACATTTTAAAAACATTTATAAAAAATTCCACCCCACTATAGTTAAAGTCCAAAATAACCTTTTTCAATTTGAAAAGTTTTCTACCTGTCTAAGGGAACCGACGGAAAGAAAGGGAACAGACAACAACTGCTCGCATGTCATTATTAGTGCCGGAGTTTCCATGATTTGAAGATAAAAATTTGAAATTTAAACGATACACAACTATCTACCCCAAACATCATTCTTGAGTGTCAAAAAAATCTATTATTATTGAGGGTTTCATTGTGAAAAACACACACCGTCGACATCGTTGGAATTTATTGAAAACAAGGGTTTGGTCACTCTGACGTCAATATCACACTGCATACATACATCATATGCATTGTTTTTGTCACTGTGACGTTAATGTCACACTGTAGTAAAATACATATACAGAGTTGGGCCACTGTGAGCATTATAATGTGGCATCAATGTCTACTGTATACATACAAACATATGTAAGTTTTGGCACATGAAAAGTATCACAGTGTGACCCAGGGATTGACACACTGTAGACATCACAATGTGGCATTAATGTCACACTGCATATAGACATTATATATAGGGTTTGCACATGGATGATATCACACTGTGACTTTAATATAACACTTCATGTACACATAATATAAAGATTCAAAAACATATGGTGAGTATCACATTATGAATCCAATGTCACAATGAAACTTTACATCATATGCATTATTTTTTCATGGTGTGGGTATCTAAAGTGTGACTCCAATATCACACTGGAAAACAAATAATATATGCAATTTTTTGCATATGGTGGGTATCACACCATATGACTTAAATGTAACACTGCATAAACAGAGATAAAAAATAGAGGGGAGAGAGAGAGAATATGGAGAGGAGAGTAACAATGGGAGAGAGAACGAGTTTGAGAGAGAAAATAGATGAAGAGAGAGTGAGAGAGAGAAAATAGGAAATCTTTTTAAAACTAATGGAATCCTTTTAAAATTCAAACAGTCAATTATCTTTTAATTTTGAAAACCACTTATCTAGTAAAATAGAATCAAAAAAAATAAGGAAACAACTAATAAGACAAGAGTGTTGTTTTCAGAATTTTAGTCATTGAATGAAAGAGGGAGATGTAGTTCAAAATTCAAACGTTCTGTCCCAAAAAAATAGGAAACTGAATCCCTCAATTAACGTCCTAAATTATTTTCCATGAATTAAAAAAAAAAAAAAGCTTTTACATAAACGAAATATTTAAAAAATAGCCAAAGTGTATCTGTCCACAAAATATTTACACAAAAAAGAACTTATACACAAAATATTTATATTAAGGTACTTCCTCACAAATAAATAGTGTACAGTACTTTTCACAATTTTCCCATTTAAGAAACAAAAGCAAGAGTTGACCTAATGGGCACACCACTGAAGGTTCATTAGACATGGATAAGTGAGAAGAGGTTGACATTCCGAATGAATTGATAAGGGACTTTGTCAAATACATTTTTTCTTAATTTTTTTCTTTGGTAAGTTATTTATTGTGAATTTAAGTAAAATCAATTGTATGTGAATGCATCCCATATTAATACATGTTTGATAATCTAACAAAAGAAGAAAATTGAAAAAAATTAAAATATTGAAATAAGTCTGAAGCGATTGGGAGTACCTTCTTGCCGAAATTTAAAAAAGTTGTGTTACTTTTCAACGAAGATATTAATACCAAACTGCATGGTAGAAATCTTTAAAGGACCCATGTAGCGCTTATCTCCTTAGGGTGTATTTGGTTAGTGGGATAACCAATAAGGAGAGGTTAATAATGCAGCGAGGCCCACAAAATTTTTGTTTGGGAAGGCAAAAGTGAGACAGGATATAAATCCCGGGTCCAAGCTCGACCTGCTGCTACAATAAATTTTAGAGAAATACTATGTATCCCAAATTTACAACCCAAATTTGCATCCCAAATGAAGGGGGACCGTTGGATGAGTGGGTCTCATCAACTTTTTTAAATGGGACTCACTGATCCAATGGTCCCCCTTCATTTGAGATACAAATTTGGGTTACAGATTTGGGATTTTAACCCTCCTAGATGGGTTAACATTAACTCACCTTCCCCTGAGTTTAAATCCCAACTGATAGGACAAGGCATGCTAATTACTTATTTACCCCTCTCGTTTCTTGATACACGTACTGTCCAAGTTCTAATACCACACTCTCGTTTTATTGTCCAAGATCTGATACGCCTCTCATTTCTCGTTCAAGGCTTGTAGTTGAGAGGTGCTCTCTCTGTGAAGGCAACGAAGAACACTGCGAAGAAGACGACTAGACTAGTCGGAGGTAAGCATTTCTCTTTCTTTCTCTCTCTCTCTCTCTCTCTTTCTCCTTCTCTAGACCGAACGAAAATCCATTACCCAAAGATTTGGCTCACTGTGGAGATCCATATCTACTTAAATCTAACCATCGAATGCACTGTGTGGGTCTTTGGACCGATGAAAACCCATTACCCAAAGATCTAGCTAATGATTTTTCTTCTTCTGGGTTTCTAGGGAAAGCCTCTGCTTCAGTTGTTGGAGGTGTTGTGTTGATTGTGTTGCTCCTATTATGGTTGGATCTCCTTCTTCGGGCATCCCCAACAGGTTTGTTTTTTTTACATGGAAACACCTCTCTCTGTCTGTGTGTGTGTGTGTATGGACTGAACGAAGGAATCTGACCATCTTTGGGACAAATCTAGTTCCATAGAAATTTGATATGGGTCCATTTGACCATCGATTGCGCTCTCTCGCTCTCTCTCTCTCTCTCTCTCTCTCTCGTTGTCGCTCCATCAACCCACACAGATCTGGTTCCATAGAAGAGAGCAAACACAGTAACCTATTAATTTATTTATCGATAGTGGTTCTTTATGTACACCTCGTTGTCACTCTTCTTCTTCCCTTGCTTTAGATCAATTTATTTATTGGTGGTTTGGCATTTTATGATCTTTTTACATGTTTACTTTCATTGTAATATATTCGAATTTTCATTGTCCATGCTTTTCTAATTTTATGTGTGTGAATACTTGGGAATTGCTTTCTTAGTTTGTGACCATCATGCTATTGATTGTGTTAATTATATTAAATTGCATTACATGTGTACCACATTCAATATTGACTTCATTATTGTACATGAAAATGCAAGGGCCTTGAGGTGATAAAATGTCAAACCGTATTGATGACATCGCTAAATTGATTATTATGTTGGGTAGGATGAGAAGAGAGATGATAGTAATGTTCTATTTGTTTGTGGTCCTTATAGTAGTGTTATAGGAAATGGAGAGACAATCAAAACCACAACCATCAAGGTTATTGTCTAGAAATTGATTTCAAGTTGAACACTTGCACTGTCTAATTGGTGAGAGTGACATCAATTGTATAGGACAACTTAGGATGGATAGACGTGTTCTTTGTAATTTGGTTGAACAAGTTGGTGGCTTAAATCGCACAATAAGTAAGTGTTGAAGAAATGGTGGCTATGTTCCTAAATATATTGGGCCATGATATGAAAAATAGGCTAGTAAAGTTCAACTTTCTTAGATCTGGCGAAATTGTAAGCAGACATTTCAATGCTATGTTGAAGTTAGTTATTAAGTTACATCGTCTACTATTGAAGAGACCCAACCCTATCACTGACGACTGTACATATAACAAGTGGAAGTGCTTTAAGGTAACAGAACTAGACAATTGTTTCATATGTGATTGGATAGAATTTAATGCAGGTAACAAAATTAATTATGTTTTGTTATGTTTGAGTTGTAGAATTGCGTAGGAGCACTAGATGGCACAAACGTTAGAGTAAGGGTACCAATGCTTCACCAAGTAAGATATAGGAGTAGACACGGTGACATTTTAAAATATCCTTGGTGTGTACTCCCAAGATATGAAATTCATTTATGTCTTGCCTGGTTGGGTAGGGTCGGCTACTGAGTCTAAGCTACTATGAGATGCGGTAACGAGGAGGAATGAATTTAAAATGACTCGTGGTAAGTTATATTTAACCACTAACCTCTTATGTCTGACAGTTATTAGCTTTTACTAGATAGCCTAGCAATGTTCTTACGACAACAAAATCTTATGCAAGCACCTACTACCTAATAGATGTCGGTTACACAAATGGGGAATGGTTCTTAGCTCCATATAGGGGCCAAAGATACCATGTGCAATAGTGGGCCAATAGGGTAGCTACACCTCGTAATGTTGAGGAACTCTTCAACCTTAGGCATGCGATGGCGAGGAATGTTATTGAACATTGTTTTGCCTTACTTAAAAATCGCTAGGCAATTCTAAGGACTCTTTGTCACTACCCTGTATGCACACACAATAGAATCATTGTTGCATGCTTCTTGTTGTATAATTTGGTTAGAAATGAAATGGCGTTTGACCCATTGGAATATGAGTTGCCAGAAGATGGTCTAGCCGATGGTCATAGTGATGTAGAGTCGGATGTGATCGACATAGTCGACACATCTAATGAATGAACTACATTTAGAAACCAACTAGCCAACGATATGTACAATGAATGGCGTGAAAGTAAGGGTGGCTTAATGTTTTACCACATATTGAGTAATGGAACAATTATGTACTATGTAGTTAATGGGTTAAATTTATGGGCGACATTTGTGTTTTGTTATAATTTCTTAAGCCAACTGATATATATTCATACGTTTGTTGCTAAGTTAATGCTATGTGGCATGTATGTATGTAAGTAGGTCATGTCAAGTGTTGGTTCCGATAGCCAAATAGAGCATGGTCCATGACGAACATGGACTGCTGCAGAGGAGGCCATTCTCATTCATTCATCGAAAGAACTTTGTGTGAACGGATGGAAGTGTAAGAACAACATGTTTCAACCGGGTTATCTTCAAACCTTAGAGAACAACTTAAAGGATGCATTCCCAACTACCAACCTTTAGGCTTCACCACATATTGAGTTGAAAATCAAAGGCTGGAAAAAGCAGTTCAACTCATTGTTTTCAATGCCAAACACATCTAGTTTCAGATGGAATGATTGCGACAAGAAAGTGGATGTCTGTGGTGAAGATATATGGGTGGAGTACCTAAAGGTCTTACTAATCCCTTGCATCCATTAATCATATTGAACTAATATAACTTGTTTATATTATACCCTAGTCATTTTATTATTTACAATACAGAAAGACAAGAATACGAAGGGGATGTGTGGTAGATCATGGTCATTGTATGATGATTGGATGATTATCTTTGGGAGAGATAGGGCAACAAGAGATTTTGCCCAGGGACTTGAGGAAATGATCGATTATAATTCAGCTACTAGGGATGTGGCTGTTGACAACAATGTAGAGGCAACGTCAACCAGGGGAATAGATGATGTTGGCCACTCTCAAAGTGTAGCACAGGGCAGGGAAGATGTGAATGTCACCCCGCAAACACGTAAGCCAAAAAAGAAAAAGGTCTTACAATGGCACACCGCCATGAGGGAGTATACAAAATTACTTTAGACAACATAAATGTTGACATTTTCTTTAGCTTTCCTATGGAAGAGAGCTCTCTCTGGGTTGGTAGCATACTATGACCTAATTTAGATGTTTATCAGGGTCATATGTAATGTAATTAAGCAATGCTTTTGTCCTGAACTTTTGGTTAACGCGCGTGTCATACTTCCTTTTATAATGTCGTTAACACTGCATTTAGAAAACACCACATTGGTGCAAGGTACATGTTATTAACCATGCAAAGTCTCATGGTGATACATGTTAATTTTGGGGTTATGTATGATTATGTATTATGTGGATATTTTTGTATAAGTGTGTATAACTTAGGAATGAATTTTCCATTTTTGTTGAATATTTTTCTATAATGCTGTTTTCTTATTATGATCATATAACTATTTTATTTTCAGTGAAATTTGTGGCAAGGCAAGAACGCTTCTACGTTGTCTTTGTTGGATGACAAGTTGGTATTTATAAGACATGGACGGAGTGTCATATGCAAGTTAATGCATACCCTAGTGCATTGTACAAGTCATATGACTTGTATAGCGAGGTAGAAAATGCTTTGGCGCATGTATGTTAAACAAGATGATGGTACAAGAGAGGTGCAACTTTTGAATGCAGGTCATGTCCATCTTAATCAACAAACATTGGAAAATTAACTTCCTAAAGATACAATTGACATTATTGTACCAGCACCTATACCATTTCACGAACGTCAATTCGTTACATGTCTAAAGTATGTTGTTGTATAGGTTTTGGGTAGGGGTGCAACTTGGGTGGGCCAATCCGAATTCAACCCGAGCCCAACCCGAAAAAAGCAGGGCTTGGGTTAGAATTTTTAATACTTGTGTTAGACTTGGGCAAAAAAACCCCAACCCGAATTGAATTTGGGCAAGCCTCGGGTTGAGGCATCGGGTTGTCGGGTTCAACCCGAATATTAAAATCGGGTTGAACCCGAATATACATAAATATATAAATATATTTAACTAGAGTTAGTATTTATCTTCATTCTTTAGAGTCCAAACTTTCACTTCACTTCACTTCAATTCTTCACCCATGCGCCTCCACCACTCTCAGATCCCTTTCTCATTCGTCACTCTTCCCTCTCTCAGCGTCCCTCTCTCAATCGTCACTCATTTGAATTGTCTCAGACTCTTAACCTCCCTCTCTTACTCGTCATTCCTCCCTCTCTCTTCATCTGCGTCTCGCCTTTCATTTTAGATCACTTGAAAAAATCAGATCTACACTTGAAAAAATCAACCCGAATTAAGTAACATAAGCCCAACTCGATTTTTAACCCGAAATCAACCAAAATTAAGTAACCCGAATTCAACCCGAGCTCGCCCGAATTAAACTCGAGCAATACTCGGGTTGAGTACCTCTGGTTGAGGTTAGGGTTAGGGTTGAAAATTATATACCTAGGGTTGGGCTAGGGTTGACCTCTCAACCCACCCGAGCTTTTGGGTATGGTGATCACCCATATCATTTATTTCTTTTTGGGTAGATTTGGATGAATTTTATATGTTGACCATCTAGGTTGTTGAAGACTGTTTCATGAATTTGTAACTTGTTTAAGAACTTCTCTGTTTTGTTATCATATTGGTATTCCTATGTATGTATGGTAATTGTTATTGACTTTGAAAAGTGTGATGTTAGTTAAGAATGAAGCTTCCATACATTATTGAGGATGAAGTTGACGTGATGCTAGACTTATTAGTTGACTTTAAGCATCAAGGGAAATTACCTTTAGTAGGTAGGTATTCAAAAAGACTGCTTGATGCACAGTTAACACGTTTGCGTCGAAGGATGCCAACGTTTCATCTTTCTACGAGTGAGGTGCTGAGGGTAATCATTTTTTGGGAGCGCTAGTATAATACCATTATTGAGATGTTGAACAATGTCATGTTTTCTTAGGACACACAGAGGAAGTGTGTAGTTGAAGGCACAATGCCTGGTGGTTTGGATTTCATACAAGTGGTTTCAATTAGTTAGTTTCACGTTCGTCTCGATAGAAAATGTAATACTATTCATACATGTTGCTCATGCTATGGTTCTATATTTTTCACTTCGAATTGTTGCAGGATGATGGCTTTGCTTGTAACTATTGTTTGGATCCTTGTCCAAACTTTCAATTCTTAGAAGTGATTTTCAAGAACGATGTACCAAGCTCAAGCCAACAACACATTGGTAGAAGTGTTGGATCAAGCCCATCAGTGAATTCGAGGAGGGGGGAAGTGGATGTCATAGTTATTGATGATGATTGACCTCGTCAGTTATCATGTAAAAAAATTTGAATATTAGTAGGGGTGCGATTCCCAAAGGCCAGAAGAATGAAATAAGATAATCAGGAAATGACTTTGGGTGGGAAGTCAAGGCCACGTTGATCGAATCTAGTGTTGCTAGAAACACATTACTACATACTTGGATTTTATATTCAGTTGTTTGGATCTAATATACTTGGTCTACTCTTATATCAATTCTTCACTTTGCCGCCAAAAAAAAATTAAATATATTAATGTATATATTTTATTATGTATACGTGGGAAATATTTAATTTTGTTAGGATAAGCCACCAATCCAAACAAAGGATTGGATTGAATTGGATAGATTTATGGGTAGAATGGTAAACTACTACAAAATATATGGTGTAATCCATGAGGCCCACGCAATTACAAATTTGTTTCCTAAACAAAGGTTTGGATTTGATATACTCCCTAACCTATGTATTTAAAGTGGTTGAGTGGGTTTGGGTTGGATAGGTTAGGGTATAAAAAAAGAAATCCTACCCTATCCAAACCCATTACCCAAACACGCCCTTAATTTCTCAATGAAAATGCAGATGGTGGGTTTGGTACTTGTTTGAATTACGCCTCCATTGGAAAACCAGTTGGTCTTTTGAAGCTTTTTGTCTGTGATATTGTTCGTTGAAGGGAAATGTTATTTGGACTTAAAATGTGTATTTGATAATCACAACCATTAAATAGGTAGTGAGTCTCAATAAATGTTAGGACTCACAGTAAAATCAATGGTTATAATTATCAAATACACTTTTTAGGTCTTCTTTTTAAATACATGTGGGATTGCCCTTCGTTGAATGGTAATCAAACACACCCAAAATAAAAAAATATATCTATGTTATGTAAATAAATATCACACATATATTATATTTATACTGAAAAACAAGTAAAAATTGAGTGAATATCACAATGTAAGACCCACTTTTTTCTATTTTTATTTTGTTTCCCTCTCTTATCTGGTTTTTTATTTTTCTTTCTTGGGGGGGGGGGGGGGGGGGATATAATTTCATACAAAGAGTAACTACCACGTACGAATAGAGAGAATGGTAAATAAGTCTCGCGGAACCAGCAAGACAAGAGAATACCTAGGTGAATCGATGGCTGGAGGTGGCCAAAGGGACTCCAATGCTTAAATCAGATCGTAAGTCAGAGGGACGTATTGAGTGAATAGGCTAGCATTATGTGCCTTACCTGGTACTTGAGGCCTTTATTTATAGTAGTAGGAAGTTGAATCCTAAAGGACCTCAAACTCTAGGTTGTGATAGGATAGACCTCATCACCAACCCCCTAGGCATTCGAGGTAGAATCGTATTAGGATGTCGGGTCCTAGGTTGTAGGACAAGATGTGGCTGCCAAGAGCGTTGTTGATCTTATCACTAGTCCCTTGATACTCGAAGTAGTGTTGGACTAGGACTCTAGGTCCTTGGCTGGTCCTTAGCTAGGTAGGAGTCTCCTAGCGAAGTTGGACAAGAGAGCTCATAGCAACAAGGAGGTAGTTGACTCGTGGAAGCCTCTAGTTGCCAATAAGCTTGAGCTGGGACCTTCCTTAGGTTAGTGCCAACCGGCAGGGACTTCTTTTTTGCTTAGCAACTCCTTAGGTGGGTCTGGGTACGTGGAATAAACCAACGAGGACCTCCCCCCAAGCTACTACCGACCGGCAGGCAGCTGGCTCAAGTTGGTCCCCACAATTGCCCCCATGTCCTTTTTAATTGATCAAATTAATTAAGACATGTTTTTGAAGAGTTTGGACTTCTTTTGCCTAAGAAGCTAGGGTTTCAATTGCCTAACGAGCTTAGGGCTTTCTTCTCTCTCTTCTCCTCATTATTTACTTCCCTTTTATGTTCCTTCACTTGGTTCACAGGTTGGAGTTTGGCTGATAGAGGGAAAGGAGAAGCATTCATTGTTGCTCTTACAAGGGACTTACTTTGCTCATGAGCTAGTCGAGCGATAAGAGTTGCTCAAGAGTCAAACTGAGTCTGATAGGGTCAGGGCAGACATGCTTGAGAACCAACTTAAAGATTCCAAAGTGGAGAATGTCTTCTTGAACAAAAAGGTTACTAAGGTAGACACTCGAGGTGGTGAGATTCAATGGAAACTTGCTAAGGTTAAGAGGGAGAATGCTGAGATAGAGGAGCAAGTGAATAATTTCATCTGCGATCATTACTCTAGGATCCTGGACAAAGTCAAGAAAAAATATACAATAGAGAAGAACCAGTCCTTCAGAGATGGTTAGGGCGAAGCTCTCAAGGCAGTCGGATTAATGGGTCATATCCATCTTGGGAGGATGTTCCATGGCCTGAGATTGACTTCTTGATTCCTGAGATCATGGAGAAGTTCCTTGGTGGTGGTGGTTTGAGTCTTCTAACACTTGTGCCCCTCGTTCCGACTGAAGGGGGAGGGTCCCCACGAGTTAAGGCATCTGATACTCGAAGAGGTGGAAAATCCTTAAGAAATTCTAAGTAGCCTGTTGAATAATCATAGAAGTTGTTGGTCACCCGTCGAAGGCTAAGTAACTTAGAGGGCAACCTTAGAGGTTCCATGGAGACGAAGTAGACTAAAGGGCAACTGTGGAGGTAGCATGGAGGCTAAGTATCCTTGGAGGTTGCATGGAGGCCAAGTATCCTAGAGGAGCAACCATAAAGGTTGGCTAGAGGCGTAGGAACCTTGAGGTGTAACCATGAAGGTTGGCATAAGGTGCAATCACGGAGGTTGGCTTGAGGTTCAATCAAGGAGGTTGGCTTGAGGTGCAACTACGGCAGTTGGCTTGAGGTGCAACCAAGGAGGTTGGCTTGAGATGCAAGCACGGGGGTTTGCTTGAGGTGCAAACACGGGGGTTTGCTTGAGGTGTAACCATTGGGGTTGGCTTGAGGTGCACCAAGGAGGATGGATGGAGGTGTAACTAAGGGGGTTGGCTTGAGGTTCAACCATAGGGGTTGGCTTGAGGTGCAACCACGGGGGTTGGCTTGAGGTGCAACCATGAGGGTGGGCTTGAGGTGCAACCAAGGAGGTTGGCTGGAGGTGCAACCACGGGGGTTGGCAACAGATGCAACCAATGAGGTTAGTTTGAGGTGCAACCACGAGGGTTGACTTGAGGTGCAACCACAGAGGTTGACTTGAGGTGCAACCATGGAGGCTGCAATAATCACAAATAGAGGAACACTTAGAGTTGTGAAAAATAAACTTCTCCTTACTAATCAACGAGAACGAGAAACAAATGTCTTTGAAGAGTTATTGAAATAATAAGACATTGTTGAATAAGCTAAAAGTAAAACTTAGTTATCTGGTTGGTCATCTGATTGGATTTGTTACTCTTCTCGCTCCTTGATTTTTTTTTCCTTGTCAATGTACCGAGAAAGGTGGCCTTGCTTGACCAACTCTTCTAGGTGGTGCTTAAGTGCCAAGCAATTCTCCGTCCCGTGGCCTTTGTCCTTGTGATAAGAATATTGGAGGTTTTGATCCCGCTTTGATGGATCTCCTATTATAGATGGTCACCTAAAATACTCCTTGTCTTTGATTTAGTTCAGGACTTGATAGATAGGCTCCTTGAAGACAGTGTTGGTTCCTTGGTAAGAGTCTCTTATTCCCTTGGATGACTCGTCTCTCCTTGATGCGTTGGGAGTGTTGTCTTCCTCAATCTAGTTCTTCTTTGGTAGCCGGTCGACTGGTCTATTGTCGTCCTCCACCTTCACGTACCTCTTGATATACTCTTACAAGTGTGACATACTTTGGGGAGACCACATGGTGAGGTGCTTCCTTAATTCCCTTTTCTTTGGGAGGCCCAAACGGGAAGAGACAACAACGGTCTTTTCATCGCATTCTTCTATGTCAGTATAGGTTTCTAAGTACCTCGTGGCATACTCATGTAGACTTTCTCCTGAATATTAGCTATGAATCGAGAAACGAACTCCCTTGTGAGTTGTTCCTAAGAGAAGACCAAATTCACGGGCATCCCATGGAATGACTTAAGAGCTAACCTCCCCAAACTTGAGGGGAATATCTTACACATCAACAGATCATTTCTCTTCCAGAGGGCCATCTAATTAGTAAAGGCCTCAATGTGGATGACAAACTTTCTATCATACAACTCGAAGGATGGAGGAGAGAACTTACATGGAGGCTTGACTTCTTGTTTGGACCGAACAAAAAGAGTAGTAGTCATTTTTACAAGGGTCTATCTTGCCCTCTCTTTCGCTGAATATATGAGGTCATCTTAAGTGAAGTTGTGTTGCAACTGGGTGGCCACTTCACGGGCTGGTTCAGAGCCCTTACGCTTTGTTCTTCTATAATCATCGTACCAATTATCTTGTGTAGAGTGACGAGTTGAACTCCCATACTTTTCTCTACACTCCCTAGGGCGGCATTCCCTATGTGAATCACCTCCCCTCTCCATATGACAAGGAGGGTTTCGTCTGGGTGAAGGGTCCTTAGGAAAACGTTGAGAAGTAGTGTGTATCGGTGAATATCTGCCTTGACGCCAATTATGGGTGGAATAGCTCCTTGCCAACAACCTCCTCTTGTGACTGGTAGATTGAGCCTCATGTGAGTGATCATTGTGGTGGTCACTTTGACAAGGTGGGCGTATGACCGGACTAGCAAGTTTTTTTCCCCTTTGGAGAAGTAGCCCTTACTTGAGGGCTTCTAACTCTTTCGTCTTCTTCTTTATTGCCTCATGGTAATCCATCTCAGTAGCTAACCTACCTTCTGCACCAATGACAGGTAGGTTGCAATGAGAAGGAGGTTTTTCTTTAGAGTGCTTATATCCATCATGGAGTAGTACGTCCTCTAATAATTGGAGGTCATAGGTAGTGGGATCTTCAAGGATTGGAGGTAATGGAAGTGTCATGCAGATGGCTCCTGGGATGAGGGCTCTCTCACCGGACATCGTTCAAGGCTTCTTCATTGGTAGAAAACTTAGTCGTTTCCCACAAACGGTGTCAATTATGCAGGAATAATTTCACACACATAGTAACCACCTTATACAAATACAGAGGGTCGTGAAGAAGCCTCATAGAACTTGCGAGACAAGAGAACACATAGGTGAACCAATCGCCGGAGGCGGCCAAAGGGACTTCAATGCTTAAGTCAGATCGCATGTCAGAGAGAAGTATTGAGTGCATAGGCTAGGATTGAATGTCTTACCTGGTACTCAGGACCTTTATTTATAGTGGTAGGAAGTTGAATCTTAAATGACCTCAAACTCTAGGTTGTGATATGATAGACCTCATCATCAACTCCCTAGACATTCGAAGTAGATTTGTACTAGGATGATGGGTTCTAGGTTATAGGACGAGATGTGCCTGCCACGAGGTGTTGTTGATCTTATCACTAGTCCCTTGATACTCAAAGTAGTGTTGGATTAGGACTCTAGGTCCTTGGCTGGTCCTTAGCTAGGTAGGAGTCTCCTAGCGAAGGTGGACAAGAGTGTTTGTAGCAACTTAGGTAGCAAGGAGGTAGCTGACTCGTGGAAGCCTCTGGTTGCCAATAAGCTTGAGCTAGGACCTTCCTTAGGTTAGTGTCAATCGGTAGGGACTTCCCTTTTGCCTAGCAACTCCTTACGTGGGTCTGGGTACGTGGAATAGACCAACGAGAACCTCCCCCTAAGCTACTGCCGACTGGCAGGCACTGACCCAATCTACAACCAACCGACAGGAAACTAGCCCAAGTTGGTGCGTACCGGCAGTGAGTGTCTGGTCCCCACACTTTCACTTCAATTTTTTATTTTTTTCTTCTTTTTTTTTTTAGTTCATTATCCAAATTCTTATTGTTAATTTTTTGGTGTACATGTACTTTTTGTGATAATCGAATTGGATCCAAATCAAGAAAAACTTAATCGAATTTGAATATATATCAATTTGGTCTATAGCCGATCCGTTGACAGGGTTACTTACCAGTGGGACTGGTAGACAATCCCTTATGAAAATCACTTTCATTGGTCTCTAGCCTAAAACAGAAACTGGATAAAATCTCCATGCTTACAATAACACTATCTTCCGCAGTACACACGATGTGTGAGTTGTTAAAAAATGATAAAGAAATCGATAAGTGTTAAATCTAAATAGAAGCATGAGTTTTGTATACGTGCCATCGATGAAATCTATGATAAACATTTAAATTGTTCAACATTGTACAATAAATTCTTTTATGAATTCTTTTATGGTCTATTTGGTAGGGTAGATGAAAAAATGAAAAGATGAAAAGTAGCAATGATACACTTTTCATCCTTCTAGAAAAGAATCATTTCTTCCTTCCTTTGTGTTTGGTAAAAGTGATGGAAATTAGGAAGGATTGATTTTTTTTTGTGTTTGATAAGATGGAAAAAATATTTATTTTTTATTTTTTTTATTAAAAAAATATAAATATATATTTTACCATTATATATATGAAATTAATGTATATATAATATGTAAATGATAAATATGATGTATTTTTATATCAAATGATATATAAAAAAATAACATACATTTCAACACATTTAATTAACTTTACATTCACTTTTCCTCTCAATTTTAGAGGGATTGATTTTGGTAAATTAAAAAGAAAGTTAATCCATCAACTTTTTCATCCTTCTTATTTTCCTTCTTTACCAGACATGTTTTATCTATCCTTTCAACTTTCCATCCTTCCAAATTTTCATTATTTCATTTTTTTATTGTACCAAATGAAATATTAGAGTGGACACTAGAATAAATCTCTTTAGTAACAGGATTAAATATGTAATAACTTGGAAGAAATGAACAAGTCTATAAAAAGAAAAAAGTAACAATATGCCTTGACTCTAATTATGAGAAAGGCTATGGTACCACCGCGGTACAGTACTAAAAATTATAAGTTTTTAAGGTCAAATTATAACTTTTTAAGATATAAGTTATAATTTGTAAAAGATATGATCGATCATGGAAGGTTGAGATCAATACTGAAAGTTACAACTTTTAAGGTTAAGTTACAACTTTTAAATGTCAAATTACAACTCATAAGAGAGAAGTTATAACTATACTATGATCGATCATAACTTTCTCATGAACAATTATACGTGTAATTGTAGGATAAAAAGTTATAATTTTTTATTACGGTACCCAAAAAAATCGATGTCATACATTTTCCCCAAATTATGATCCATGATTTCTCAAAAATTATTGTATTCAGTTTTAAGAATCACAAGGCTGTTCTCTGTCCCACAATTAAATGTGAAGTGGTATGGAATATTAATACCATGGCGCTCTTCTAACTCAGATGGGCTAAAAGGTAGAGTACCAGAGCAGGGGACCTGGGTTAGGCACAACCAGTGATGTAACTATTAAGGCCCCTCTTGGACAAAAACCCTTATATAGATATTGTATTTATAAAATTGTTCAATTATATGTAATTTAATGATCCTCTAAAAATATCATAATTATTGTTTTGAGGAACAAAGACGTAACATAAATTCCCAAAAAACTATGTACTCACCGATTCAAGTCGGTGTTATATATATGACTTCGTATATGACTCTTTTTGAGTAAATGCATCTATTTATTTTTTTTAAATCATTAAATAATTTTTTGAACTAAGCCAAAGCAATGGATTATTTGTATAGTAGAGCATGTATTGAGTTATAATTTTTAGATTATTTGATGAATCAAGTTGAAATTGTTTATTATCGTTATTTGATCAGTATTTATAATTAATCGGACAAAATTGAATCAATTCTCTTGATTTAATTAAAAATAGATAATATTGTAATGTATCATGTTAAAGTTAATTTTGTAAGTTTTACATAACTAAAAATTTAACATTAACGATAACTTATAAAAGAATCTCACTGAATATCACTATTCGACGGTCATTAATAAACGAGATAGGTGATCTACTACATGAGAAATTGAGAGAAAATATAAGGGAACTAAACCACAACTTGGGTATCCTTTTTTAATTGTTGATTGCAGAGTATTTGAAGCATTGCAAATGGCGTCTTTAGCTTCTCTTATGTTTTCATCTTTACCATTTGATGAGAGTATAATTCGAGGATGAGATCATATGTTATAATTCTTAGTAGTACGTTACATCTTATGATATCATATGTGATGGGACATTTTGGCAATCACTGAGGGAACGACATGCATCACCAGCACAGTCCTCGGCGTGCGGAGGCCCTCCTCGGCATCATGCCTCACCTGTATGTCAGCAATTCCATTATATTTCGGCATCCGGTGATGACTCACCTCGGCATCGACCACCATGAGTCCTTGCCATCATGCCTGACCACCATGAGTCCTTGCCATCATGCTTCACCCATATGTCGACAACTCCGTTATACTTTAGCATCCGGTGATGACTCACCTCGGTGTCAACCACCATGCAGGAGGATAAACTTTGACTTCAAAGATAGAGATGATTGACAAAGGCAAACACGCCAGTGATCAAGATAAAGGAGCCTTTGAGTATTACGGCTTGGGGGCGGGGTTGACTCTCAGTTATTGGCCCCCCCTCTCCAAGGCAATCAGAATGCTAAGAAAAGTAATTCAATGACCAATGATAAAGATGTACGGTGTACATAATAATTAATTCTTGACCCCTCGAAGGGGAGATTGACGAAAATGCCCCCGCACATGCACGACCATGTCCGGGGGCATTAAATAATTTGACAAAAGCAAGAGACACATTTATTACTCGGTGGGGCTGAGAAAGGTACATTAAGTGCTTGGGGTCCCGAATGAAAATTTGCTGAAACACTTGGTGTAGAGAAAAATAGACGTTTTACTCGAGATTTGTGCACCAAATGTTGTCCCCTGTAGAAAACAACTAGGAGCTTTCCCTCCAAGGGGACCCTACTGTCCACCTCAGTCAACTCTTGGAAGGTATAAATAGCACAGTCAAGCTCAAAGAAAAGGTAGACAACTCCTTGTCTAAGCAATACAACAGTGTTCTCCTACCCTTTCTCGAATATTGACTTGAGCGTCGGAGGGGTCACGCCAGAGAACAGTACGCCCTTCTAACTCTTCTTTCTTGAGTTACATGTCACTATTAAGGCCCTTTTAGTGGGTTGATCGTTTGCAAAGGAAGGTTCCACTACTGTTCATTACCCACCATCCCTAAAGTCCTATACGCAGCTCCATAGTTGTTCACTATGGGAAGCACATGAAGGGTATCATTTAGGTGACGTTCTTGGGAGGCGTGAGCTCATCAAGGGAAAGATCTTTCACCGCATTTATTATGTAGAAATCACCCCACACAATTTGGCGTCATCTATGGGAAACGACCAGTTTTTCTAGTGACAGTGACCACGGTGAGCACTTGTTGAAAAGAAAAGGTCCTCAACAAACAACTATAGATGTTTCGGCTCTGTCCATGTCAAGGATGAAGGACCATGTCGAAAGTGTCAACAAGGAGCATCCACGTCGGTCCAGAGAAAAGACCCACCAGACTGAATCAAGTTATGGGGGTAAGAGAGGAGGACCCCTCGCTTGCTAGCTCGTCGACCTCATCGAGTAATGACTGGGGAGCCATTTGAAGCAAATCGAGGAGAACAACTTGAATGTTCTCAATTGACTCGACGAGTTTGCTCTCTCCAGGGGGGTTTTTTGAAGCATACAACCGTCAAAAGAACGCTCTGTCAAAGAGGTGGGGCGTAGCGAATTGAGGAGCCGCCTTGGCAATGGAGCAGAAGGCTGCAAGGCTCCAAAACACCCGAGTGCTAATGTACATAACTCGAAGGTTCAAGCCAAAAGGATCAAACCATTGGCTCAAAAAGACCTCTGTTGGCGACTATCCAAGCAAGGGGGCGACGAGGAGTCTTATAAGGGGTCAACCCTCTCTGTAAAGGACACAGCATGCCGTGATCGTGGTGAGAAAAAGTACTATAGGGACGAGGAAGACCTGAGGTCCAAACTGGACTCAAAGAGAATGGAGAGTTTCGTTCGTGACTGCTACATAGATACCAACGATGAAGCCATCCAGTCACCATGCAATAGGAATATCAGGGAAGTGGAGGTGCCAAAGAAGTTTGTCGTCCTACGATTCATGGTTTATGATGTACGCTCCGACCCGAAGGCACACCTCCGACAGTATAAACAGTTGATGTCGCTGTATCACTCAGATCATAGACTGTTGTGGCAAGTGTTCTCGATGTGCCTTGGCGACACAAGAATGAAATGGTATGAGGCCCTTCCACCTGACAACATTGGATCTTGAAAATAACTAACCAGACAGTTTGCCACAGGGTTCATCACCGGGAGCAAACGCCGCAAAGATGTGGGATCCCTGTTGACCCTCCGATGGAGAGAAGGAGAAACGCTCTACCAGTATGCCACCCGCTACTAGGAGGAGGTCAATGAGGTAGAGGAGTGTTCTGAAGTAATGACGACCACTTCTTTCCGACTTAGGTTATCCCGAGACACCAACATGTACAGATCCTTGACAAAGCGGACTCCAGCAAACATGGGTGAGTTGATGGCTCGTATCAACAAGTACTCGAATGTGGAAGATGAGTTGGTAGGGAGCCAGGGGAAAAGTTCGGCTCCGAATAAAAAAGACAAGGAGAAAGACAAGGTCCCTCCTAAAAAAAGGTTTGACTTTGGCAACAGGAAACCCCTTTCGAGGAATTCATATCGTGTTCAAAGAGCCCATCTAAAAGTTGTTACACAAGATTTAGAATGATCCATTTTTTAAATGGCCGTCTAAGATGCAGGGCAATCCCTCCTCTAAGTGCTCCTATCACAAGGATATGGGATACCTCAAGGAGGACTGACGAGTATACAAAGCCTTCCTAGAGAAGTTGGTCCAAGAGGGACACTTCCAGGAGTATAACGATAAGGAAACTCCGAGGGAAGCCATCGTCGCTATTGACCATGCTGGTGTCTATCACAACGTGATCAATGTCATTCATGTCTGCCCCTTGGAGCGGTCGACAACCAACACTCTAAGGTCCAATCTGAAGAGGATCATCTTTGCCAGAAAGGTGGAAGAAGAAAAAGATAGAGGCCAACTGATCAAGAAGCCATGTTCGGATCAAAGTGGCATTACCTTTTCAAACGCTAATCTGGTGGGTGTGGCCCTTTCCCACGAAGACGCCCTGATCGTAACTCTACGCATTTCAAATTTTGATGTCAAGAGGGTCTTAATCGACTTGGGGAGCTCCTCGAAGATAATGTACCTCGACATACTAAAGCAGATGGGCCTTAGGCCCAAAGATCTTACCCCCGTCAAGATACTCCTCGTCGGATTCAATGGGTCATACGCCCTACCTTTGGGGAAGCTTACTTTTCTATTCATGGAAGGACCCGTTATGGTCAATAATGAGTTTGTGGTGATAGATTCTGATTCACCGTACAACATAATTATGGAGTGGATTTGGTTGCACTTACTCGAAGCAATGCACTCCACGTATCACCAAAAATTGAAATTCCACACCCCAGAGGGGATAATGGAAATCTACAGAGACCAAGCTTCGTCAAAGACTTGTTTCTATGCAAAAGTTCAGGCCAGGGTTACATCCAAGGAAAAAGAACGTCAGATGAAGTGTTGAACAAATAGCAATTACAGTATGAGCGGCTGGGTGTGGAGGAACCATGGGTCGACCCAACTGGCCGCTCTATGGAGGACCTCCAGAAGGTACTCCTGAGTGAAGGTGACGATGAAAGATACTTCTTGATCGGCTCGATGATGTCAACGACGGAACAAGAAGAGATGGCAGATATTTTGCGAAAGAATGTGGATGTGTTTGCATGGTATATAGGGGTGGCAATCGAATTGTGTCATGTCGTGTTCAGGTCATGTCATTTTGGGTTCCTGTCAAATAACCCTCAACCTGAACACGACCTGTTAAAATAATCGTGTCAAAAAATTCAACACGAACCCGCCACACTTATAACTCGTGAACCCGAACACAACCCTCTACGACACGTTTATGTGTTCAGGTCGTGTCCGTGTCACTCAACCCGTTCAACCTGTTAACCAACTCGACCTGTTACCAACCCGACCTGTTAACCAAACTGACTTGTTGCATAGTTAACCATTTTCAACCTGTTTTACATACATTGTAGAGTCAGAATCCAAAAAAAAAACCTATTCAACATCAATAAATAGTAAATTTAATCAAAAGTCATTCATCCAAATCTCTAAAGAAAATCTATAATAATATAACACAACTAATTAGCATATTCTAAGTTCTAACCAAATGTTACTAACATCTCAAAAAGAATATATCCTAATTAAAATAGTATATATTGGATAATAAAAACAATTCTTAGACACACATCAAGATCATAGTCCCAAAAAGTAAGGAGGCTATTCTTCAGTAGCCACCAGTAGAGAATCCTTCAAAGTCACAATACAAAGAGTCTTACAATTCATACCGCTTCATCTCCTAGAAAATTGGATGCTAGAGTTAGAGTTAGAGTCAATGATGATTGATGAACCAAAAAGTAATAACAATATTGAGGCTCATTGCAACAAACCTAGAAGTCTGGTCATGCTTCATTAACCAACACATTCGAACTTTTCATAGTGTTGCAAGCATTTATGTTGACATTCATAACATCTTCAATCAGCTCATCCAATTCCAATTCCAATTTAGCAACTCCTAAATGGCGAAACAAAATAAATATAGATGTAAGAATGTTCTTTTCAATCAAACTAATAACGCAATTTATATATTTACCTCTTTCTTCAAACAACCAATCTTTTGTGCATATTAAAAGTCTCTACAACTTGAGATTTTAAAGCACTACGATATTGGTCGAGAACATGACCACCAGTGCTAAATGCAAACTCCAAAGCAACAGTAGAAACCTGAATGGTCAACACATCACGAGCCATAATAGCAAGTTCTGGATACCGAAACTAGTGAGCATTTCAATAAGAAAGTACCTCAATATTTTATGTCTTATCAACCAAAGGCTCATCCAAGTATAATTCCAATTGACTTTTATTTGCATTAGAAACAACTCTATTGTTCTTGTACAAGTTAAAGCCCTAAATCAGGAGAAAGAATAACACATCACAATATACTCATAAAATAAAATCAAATTTGATTGAATATAACTAAAACAAAAGTACCTTCAAAAAATCAGTAGGCTTTCGAGTTGGATTTAGCTCTCGACTAACATCACTACGAGGAAAATAAGATATTGTTTGAGAAGAAGAACCCTTAGAAGCATTTCCCATACACTCATCAACTACATAAAATAGCTTCTCACAAACATTCATGCACTCTATTGACCCTTCACCGTAAAGCTCAATATAACACCACCCCACAAATTGAAATTTATAACGAGAATCAAATACCACTGCAATAGCCAATATCACACTATAATTGGATCAATACTTCTCAAATTTTCCAAGCATTTGATAAGTCATTTTCCTCATAAAACCATCCAAATTTTGGGTCTCCTTACTTAAGGTTAAATGAACAATGAAAACTTGCTCAAAGTATAGATTTGTTGTTGGGTATTTAGTGCCAGAAAATATACAAGTAGCATTGTAAAAAACTTCCAAAAACTTCTCAATCTTTTCCACTTTACCCCATTCCTCTTGGGATGGACAATACTAAAAATTCGAATCAACAAGTTGCAAATAACTAAAGGCACGATGGTAGTAGATGTCACTTGTAAGCATGAGATATGAAGAATTCCATCTAGTTGGAATTTCTTGCCTCAAACCTTTCATATTATCTAAAGATGTTTGTGCAACACACTCTAGAAATTTTTGCTTTCTTGATTGAGATCCTCTTGCATACTTCACACATTCTCTAATCTTCTCCACAACAACATCTACTTCTCTCAAACCTTCTTGGAAAATTAAATTGAGAATATGAGCACAACAACGTACAAGAAAATAAGAACCTTCACTCAATAGTGCATTTTTCAAATTAAGTTGACCCTTTAGCATATTTACCAAGACATCATTTGCAGAAGCATTATCCAAAGTAATTGAAAACAACTTCTTCTTTATACCCCATTTACTTACCAATCTTTTGTTCTTATCAGCCAATGCAATGCCACTATGTGGGGGAGGAATATAAGAGAAATTTAGAATTTTCTTATTCAAGACATAATTTTTATCAATGAAATGGGTTGTGAGGCTCAAATAACCATCAGTAACAATAGATGTCCATAAATCAGAAGTTAAACAAATCCTACCAAGCAACTCACGTAGCATTACAATGACCTTATTCATCTCTCTTGCATGCAACTTAAGGATATCTGTCTTGGCAGTATTCCTTGTAATGTATTTGACTTTAGGACACAAGTATGTGAAAATATTTCTAACAGCCTCATACTCAACAAAGTGAAATGGCAAGGTCATGCTTAACTACAACAAAAATTAACAATTCTCGAAATTTTTCTTCACTAAATTGCTTACTTGCAATGACAGACTTATCATTTTGGCACAAAAGTAATTGAAATATATCACATGTGGTGGTCTTCAAACATTTTTTAAAATGATGTTTCATATTATCTGTTCCACACTTACTGTCTGCGTTGTATTCTTTCTCACACTTCTTACATCTAGACTTGAGGATTACCTTTGCTTTTACCTCCATCTCCATCTTCAACTTCAGCTTCAAAAAGTTAAAAATGCTACCATACTGGTGAAGTGAGCGTGCATTTGCGTTTGCGCTTACAGTCTTTGTTACCTTTGCCCTTCTTTTGAGGTGCAATACTACATGTATCACCAACATTTGGTCTACTCCCTTCTGTTGGTAATTCAGTCGTGCTTGCTTGGTTGTTGGGATTCATCTATAAATAAGTGAACATAAATTAATGAACCAGAAACGTTAATGAACAATAAAAATAATCAACAGAGTTCAAACAAAATTCTACTATGAACAATAAAAAAAATATGCTATAGATCTAAAAAAAAAATCTTCTATAGATCTAAACTAAGGGATCTCAATAGAGTTAAAAAAAAATTCTGCTATCAATAATAAAAAAAATATGTTATAGATCTAAAAAAAAAAAATCTACTATAGATATTAAAAAATTTTTGCTATAGATCCAAACTAAGAGATCTCAGCAGAGGTCAAAAAAAAATTTATGTTATCAAATATAAAAACAATATGCTATAGATCTAAAAAACATTCTGCTATAGATCTAAAAAAAAAAAATTATGCTATAGATCTAAACTGAGAGATCTCAACAGAGTTCAAAAAAAAAAATTTACTATAGATCTAAAAAAAAAAATCTGCTACAAAAAATAAATAAATTATGCTATAGATCTTAACATGAATTCAAAAAAAAAATCTACTATAGATCTAAACTGAGATAAAAGGAGAGAAATGAACTTATTACAACATACCTTCTACAGATGGCCGCCTTCAGTGGGTAGACTTATGGTTGAAAAGGCGATGGAAAGTGTAAGAGAAAGTGGTCTCCTGTCCTGCTGGGTGGCTGAGGGTCGTCTAAGGGTGAAGCTAGTGAAGTTTGAAGTGAAGAGGAGGGAGGAGGGAGTAGGGAGGCGACATAATGATTGCTCACTTGCTTAGACAGACTTGGAATGATTAGATTTTTAGGCTTTAAGCTTTAGGATTATCTTATGCTTTTTGTTATTTATGACTTGTATTCCAAGTCTCAATTGGATTTGGAGGCTCAAGAGTATTTGTTTTCAAATAGAAGATTGTTTCATTATTTAATTGGGAATGTATTGAAGAGTTCTAGTCCTACATGTATTTAAACTCCTTACCTTAAAAGGAGTTTTCTAGCCTATAAATATAGGGATTTTGGTTTGCTCTATGTGTGTCTTTCCAATAATTATTGTAATATTGGAATAGAGGGGGTGAATGTTCTCTTGCCTTTTGACTTGAGAACTTTGTAATCTCTAACATTCAATAGTGAAATTTTGTTGTTGTGTTTCATTCGTGGACGTAGGCTTGCTTGTTGAGCCGAACCACGTAAATATTTGTGTTCTATTTTGCTATTTCGTTGTGTTATTATTTTGCTTGTGGTTTTGGTTCACAACAAATTGGTATCAGAGCTATTGGTTTCGGGATGGCTACAGCAAAATTCGAGATAGAAAAATTTGATGGTCAGAAAAATTTCAGTTTATGGCCGCTAACATCGCCCCGATGCCACTTCTAATGTCGCCAAAAATCTCACAACACTGGCGAAAAAGGTGTCGGCAGTGTTGGTCCTTCCGACTAGGTCGACGAGAACACTGTCATCATCGGTCTAAAGGATGGAGGTAGGATTCTCAGCCGAATGAGGAGCCGATGGATTCCGCTCTAGAACGGGAGTAGTGACCTCGACGTCTTTGGCTTGGACCTCAGCTGACGCCTAAAAACCTTCTCGAAGGAAGGAGTGAATTCATGTTCTCTGTAGAAGGGACACTCGGCAGGGACTCCAGCAGCCCGAAGTGCCTCATCCTAGCCTTTCTTCAAATGCTCCTTCTTTACCTCCTCAAAGGCAACTCCTTTCTCCCATTGGCCGCCGAAGATGAGCAAGTCATTCTTTTACTCCTTGTCAGAGTCTAGCAGGTGTGTCACGAGGTACATGGCAGGGTCCTAGGCTTTGAGGTAGAATTTTTGCTGAGGCATTACCCTCACCAAAGTATAACAAAAAAGAATGTCCTCTAAGCCGAAGTTGACATGGAGTCTTTCATTCAAAGTGACCACCCCCATGATGATCCTAAATGTGTTTACACAAAATTGCCTCTGGAAAAGGTGGAATTAGTAAAAAAAACGGAGGAGATATGGTGAAGGGGGAATCTAATACCGCCTTTTATGATCGCCTTGGTAAAAAAAGGCATGGTTGTCTCGGTGTCCGTTTCGACACGATGGAGTCTGGGTACAAACTCGTTCACGGTACCCCAAAGGAGATCGAATTGTGGGTCTTGAAGTTAGTTATTTGCTAGCGACCTTTGACCGTGTACTTTCTCTACCTCGAGGGGCTAGGCTCGTCTACATTAATGCTGGTGTTTCGATGGCGTCTTATCATAAGAAGACAGAAGGGAACTCGGGAAGAATATCCTAAAGGGGTCCGACGAAGGAAGAAGGAGACAAAGAGACGAGGTAATCACCGAAAACGAAAAAAGGAGGCCATTACTTACCAAGGGATTCGATTGCTACTCAGAAACAGAGTCCCTGGACAAACCTTGCCATGACTCCGGTAGGCGTGAAAGAACCTGAAGGGCGGTGAGCTTTATACTTCTTCGGTGAACTCAAGGGGAGTAATGAACCACTAGTGGAAAATTGTGGTCTTTTAGTGGGTTTTCTGGAAAAATTCTTAGAAGGGTCTCTCACAAAGAAGGTAACAGAGAGAATGAAAAAAATGACCACTTCTATGTGACGGAGGTGCCATAATTACCCACATTCCACGATAAGCCGCATTAAATACGGTACGATCCCCAAAGGTGGGAAAGTGGTTGCACATCCCTTGTGAAAAGCCAAAGATACAAGCCCTTTCATCTTCATCTGACACGTCATCTAGCCCGTACGAAGATCAAGGACTGGGGGCAGTTGATGGGTCATTCTGGAAATCACTGAGGGAATGACATGTGTTGTCAGTACAGTCCTCAACTGGGGAGACCCTCCTCGGCATCATGCCTCACCTGCATGTCGGCAATTCTGTTATACTTCGGCATCCAGTGATGACTCACCTCGGCGTCGACCACCATGAGTCCTTTGCGTGGGAGGACCTCCTCGGCATCATGCCTCATCAGTATGTCAGCAACTCCGTTATACTTTGGCATCCGGTGATGACTCACCTCAGCGTCAACAACCATGTAGGAGCATAAGCTTTGACTTTAAAGATAGAGATGATTAACAAAGGCAAACACGCCTACGATCAAGATAATTATGGCTTGAGGATGAGGTTGACTCTCAGTTATTGACCCCCCTCTCCAAGGCAATCACAATGATCAGAAAAGTAATTCAATGACCAATGACAGAGACGCACGGTATACAAAACATTAATTCCTGACCCCTCAAAGGGAAGATTGATGAAAATTCCCCCATACATGCACGGTCATGCCCAAGGCGCATTAAATAATTCGACAAAAGCAAGAGAAACATTCATTGCTCGGCAGGGCTAAGAAAGGTATATTAAGTGCTCGAGGTCCCAAGCGCGTACCTGCAGAAATACCTGGTGCAGAGAAAAACAGACGCTCCGATCGAGATCTGTGCACTAGATGGTGTTCCCTATACGAACCAACCAGGAACTTTCCCTCTAAGGAGACCCTGTTATTTGCCTCAGTCAACTCCTGAAAGGTATAAATAGCACACTCAAGCTCAAAGAAAAGGTAGGAAACCCCTTGTCTAAGCAATGCAACAATGTTCTCCAACCCTTTCTCAAATATTGACTTGAGCATCGGAGGGGTTACGCTAGAGAACACTCTGGCAGCCTTCTAACTCTTCTTTCTTGAGTGACAGATCACTGTTAAGGCCCTTTACGTGGTTTGATCGTTTGCAGAGGAAGGTTCCACTACTGTTCACTACCCACCATCTCTAAAGTCTTGTACGCAGCTCCATAGTTGTTCACCGTGGGAAGCATGGGAGGGGTTTCATTTAGGTGACCTTCCAGGGAGGTGTGAGCTCATCAAGGGATAGATATGTCATCTCATTTATTGTGTAGAAATCACCCCGCATAATACGTTACAACAAATTTGATCAACTCTCTTGTTATCGTTTAAAATAAAGCTTAGAGGTATTGGAGCTTATCATCCCATCTTAAACGAGCCTTTGTAATATCGTAAAACCCAACACTTAATATCTCTTCTCTTCAATATGAAAAAAAATAAATAATTATCAGGAATTAACGTAGATTTTGGTCGGTCTAGATTCTTATATTACATTTTGGTCACTTAATAATAAATAATACATCGTATATGAGTTAAGAACCCATTATAAATAATATATCCCTCCTAAATTTATAAGAAATAATTTACTCTCAAGTGAAATTAAAATAAAATATAATATATAGAATCTAAGTCCAATTTTGGCATAGAACAAATGACATCAAAACCAAAATTATTATGCTTCATCAGAGTCCATGTGTCTTTACACATGAAGTTTATTGTATCTTTTTCCAAGGAAATTTATTATATATTGATGGTGTAATTTATGCGGTTGTGTAGTTGAGCTTGGGGCTTAAAAAGGGGGAAATTAACTAAAAATTTATTAGGGATGATAATGGGGATTCACTGGGATGTGCAGTTTGAGTTACTAGGTTCGTAGTGGTTAATAACCAATCACAGAGACAACAACCATCAATCGATAGACAGAAGATTTATAGTGGTTCACCAGCTTGAAAGCTTAACTAGTCCACTCTAAAGGAATCTCTTGCTCCTTGGGGTTTTTCTATTATTTGGGTAAGAAGATTACAAGGCTATAGAGAGTCTATTCACAGATATTCTGCCTTTTTCCAAAGCGAGGGATCGGTCCCTATTTATAGTGTGTAGGAGTTTCGCGTAATCAACGTGATCCTTGCGTAACAGCCGTGATCCTTTCATAACAGCAGGGATCCTTGCATAATCAACGTAATCCTCTGAGGGTTGTTACAACTCATGTGCAGGGAATCTTTGGTCGTTAGAGGCTATATTCTCTAGGCGTGACGTGACTTTCTAGAAGGTTTGAGTTGTTGTTGTCACAGTGTGCTCAAGGAAAAACCTGAGGTAGAAGACCTGAGCTCGAAGGTCAGAGCTGGAAGACTTGAGGTGGAAGACCTGAGCTCAAAGGTCCGAGCTGGAAGACCTGAGTTGGGAGTCCGAGCTAAGAGGTCCGAGCTGGAAGACCGAGGTCTGAGCTAGAAGACATAAGGTGGAAGACCTGAGCTGGGAGTCTGAGCTAAAAGGTCCGAGCTGGAAGACTTGAGCTGAGAGACTGAGGTCCGAGTTGGAAGACTTGAGGTTCAAGACCTGAGCTGGGAGGTCTGAATTGCTTCTAGGCTGAGTTTAACATTAGATAATTTTTGGTATCATCATACATCTTATTAAAACTGCCCTAAACTGAAATATTTGTCTTTTTTTATATGTAAGTATTTGTCTTGAACAGATCCAAAATAATGAAAATGACGTATGAAATGAATGGACATTCGTAGTCGGAACTCAAATAGTCAAATGTGCCCCTAACATGGTGGGGCCAACTTTTATGCCTAAGCTTTGTTACGAGGAAACCTGCCGCCTAGCATCAAAAAAATTAAATTCCCATAGATTTTTTTTTTTAATCTATAATAGTAGTCCTTAGTTAAAAAAGCACAATAATGACTCAGATCATTTAGATCTAATGATTTATATTATGATTTAATTTTATAATCTTTTAATTACGATAACTCATTTGAATTTTAACTTTTAACCTCTTAACTACAATAACTCACTTAAATTTTAATTTTTTAATTAAAATAGCTCATTTAAAATTTTCTTTTAATCAGAGTAATTTAGCATATACATTGAAGAGCCCAAATCCAACCGGGCCAGGCCCAATAAACCAAGTAAGCTCAAGTCAGCTAAAAAAGCAGGTCAAGTCCAGTTCGTCAATCCGATTCAGTCCAAGATCCAAGTAGTCCATGAAGAAAAGAGCACGTGGGGAGAGATTATCGGAATATTCACTCTCGAAGATCAAGGCTATCATAATTGTACTTACATTTTGTAACTATCCTCCCCGAAAAATTAGTGCCCTCACACTCACGTCACCGCCTCACCATGCCTATAAATTGTAAGTCCTCTCCACATGAGATGACACATCCTGGCATCTCACTACACATTGAGCTTTGTCTCTACACCTCTCTACTCACATATAGCTTATCTCTCCTACCTATTGTACATCTCCTGGAGCACACCTTTCCCTTACTTTATTCACCAATAAAGACCCCCGGCCACCGTTGCCGTTTCCCGAAGTGAAGTAGGTCATCCAGACCGAACCACTATATATCTGTGTTGACTCGATATTTACATTACTGCCATTGATTGCTTATTTATTGTCCATTAATTTCACCCTATCACACACTTGACTGTTGATCTTGCACGAGACAGTTTTGTGCATCATCAGTTTGGCGCCTTCTATGGGAAACGATTAAGTTTTCTACTACCTTGCTACTCCATGGCAATCACGACTAGGTCGATGAGTCAACAACCGGGAGACAACAACCCGGCCCCCCGGGAGGAGGCTCCGCCTCCCCTCGCACCCCCTGAACCATCCATTGCGGTAACTCCCGTGGTCGGACAACAGCTTTTACAGACCATGCAACTATTGGTAAACCAGAACCAGCAAATCATTCAGTTGATGCTCGCCTCGGGAGGCGTCGCCCCTCAACCTGTAGGAGGAACATCACTTCGTCCAATGGGAGAAACACAACAACCTCTCCACTCTGGGTGCCAAGTCGCCCCCCACCGTGGAGCCTCGCGACAAAATGCCCTAGGACAACGCCCAGGTGCCTCTCGCCCTGGAGTCCGTCCTCAACACGCCAGAAGCTCACATGTTTCCTCTTCTCATGTACCTGCAGAGAAAGACGAGGGAGAAAGCCAGTATGTCGATCATGAAAGTCATTACAATAACCCGACTGAGGATGTCCCCAACCAATGGGACGAGAAGATTAAAGAGGTGCAAAACCAACTCGGTGATGCCCTCAACGCCATCAAGGCACAAGCGCCAGAAACTATAGACTACCTAGTAAGGCGTACTGACACTCCATTTTATTGCAGATGTTGTCAATTATCCCCTATCCTCGAAGTTCAAGATGCCTGCCATTGAGATCTTCAATGGTACCAAGGACCCTCTAGATCACCTCGACACCTATAAGTTTCTTATGCAACTCCACAACGTGCCTGATGAGATCATGTGTAGAGCCTTCCCCACCACCTTGAAGGGGTCTGCTCGACAATAGTTCACGAAGATCAAATCCTTCTCTATCCACTCCTTCGCGAAACTAAGTAAGTCTTTCGTCTTCCACTTCATGGGGGGCGCCGACACCAGAAACCTGTTACCCACCTGCTCACCATCAAGCAAGACCGGGATGAAAGCCTTAGGATTTACCTCACTCGTTTCAACGAGGAGGCTCTCCAGATCGAGGAGCCAGACGATAAGGTAGCCCTGGCTGCCTTCATTGCTGGTTTGCGCTCCTCTAGCTTCATGTTCTCCGTCCTCAAAAAGTCGCCCTCCAACATGTCCGAGTTGTTGTCAAGGGCACAGAAGTATATGAATGTCGAGGACGTCACCAAGGCCTATCGAGGTGAGTCCTCCCGAGGAGGGGAGAAAAGGAAAGACACCCGTGAAGACAAGTGGGAGGCGGAGAACAAGAGAAAGAGAACTGGGAGAGTCTCTATCAAGGACCGTCTCGGTCCCGTTCCCCCGAGAGAACGACAGCCTTTCACGTCACTCAACGCCTTGGTGGAGCACATCCTATTCTAGATACAGGATGACCCCACGCTCCGATGGCCCGAAAAAATGAAGTCCGCCCCAAATCACAGAAATTCCAACAGGTACTGTCGCTTCCACCACGATCATGACCACGACACTGATGACTACTATGAGCTCAAGAGGCAGATCAAGGAGCTCATACAACGTGGCCAATTGAGGCAGTACGTTGTTGGCAGAGGACAAGCCCCGCCACCTGGCCGGGACCAAGATGACAAAGAATGCCAGTAACCCCTCGGAGAAATCCAGACGATCTTCTGAGGGCTGGGAGAGGAAGTGACTCGAACTCCGCCAGGAAAGCCTCGGCCCACCTATGAGATGCCAAACACCTGAAGAGTTATTATCAATAGCTAGTACAAGCTAGTGACTCTCATTTTATCTATCCTTTATTGTTTCAGTTGATTTATTCTGTTATTTATTATTTTATGAAATAAAATTCTGCGAAGATTATTGTGTTCAGAATTGTCTTGCTTTCAGTTCATAAAATTTGTAAACAGCTTACAAAAGTCAGAACATGACCTAACAACAAGGTAGACAAAAAGACAAAATTCGTCATATTCCTAACGATCAGTCACTGCTCCCCGAACCACTACCATCAAGGCTCTCTCCGTCATCGTCTACCCCTGGCGCCTCATATGGGACGAAGCCAGAGAAATCAATAGCAGGAAAAGCTGTCAAGCCCTTCTTAACCATCAGTAAAGGCGTAGCCCTCTCATTAGCCTCCCTCCTCATCTCCATCTCAGTGGAGCACATCCTATTCTAGCTACAGGATGACCCCACGCTCCGATGGCCCGAAAAAATGAAGTCCGCCCCAAATCACAGAAATTCCAGCAGGTACTGTTGCTTCCACCACGATCATGGCCACGACACTGATGACTACTATGAGCTCAAGAGGCAGATCAAGGAGCTCATACAACGTGGCCAATTGAGGCAGTACGTTGTTGGCAGAGGACAAGCCCCGCCACCTGGCCGGGACCAAGATGACAAAGAATGCCAGTAACCCCTCGGAGAAATCCAGACGATCTTCTGAGGGCTGGGAGAGGAAGTGACTCGAACTCCGCCAGGAAAGCCTCGGCCCACCTATGAGATGCCAAACACCTGAAGAGTTATTATCAATAGCTAGTACAAGCTAGTGACTCTCATTTTATCTATCCTTTATTGTTTCAGTTGATTTATTCTGTTATTTATTATTTTATGAAATAAAATTCTGCGAAGATTATTGTGTTCAGAATTGTCTTGCTTTCAGTTCATAAAGTTTGTAAACAGCTAACAAAAGTCAGAACATGACCTAACAACAAGGTAGACAAAAAGACAAAATTCGTCATATTCCTAACGATCAGTCACTGCTCCCCGAACCACTACCATCAAGGCTCTCTCCGTCATCGTCTACCCCTGGCGCCTCATATGGGACGAAGCCAGAGAAATCAATAGCAGGAAAAGCTGTCAAGCCCTTCTTAACCATCAGTAAAGGCGTAGCCCTCTCATTAGCCTCCCTCCTCATCTCCATCTCAATGGAATGAGTCTCTGCCATGACAGCCCTCTCCCGAGCTATACGTAGCTCTACCTCAACTCTGGCGGCCTTCTCACGGGGCGCTTGTAGCTCTGAATCTGTTCTCGCACAGACAGTCATCTTATCAGTATCCAGCTTTGCGCTCTCTCGCGAGTCGTCAAGAAGTTCGGTCTAATCCAATCTCTGCTCCCAAGTAGTCTATGTATCCAACTATGCGCTCTCTCACGAGTCTTCAAGAAGTTTGGCCTTATCTTACCTCTGCTCCCAAGCAGTCTATGTATCTAACTTCACTTTCTCTCGTGAGTCGCCAAGAAGCTCAGCCTAATCCTACCTCTACTCCTAAGCAACCTATGTATCCAACTTCGCACTCTCTCGCGAGTCGCCAAGAAGCTCAGCCTAAACCTACATCTGCTCTCAAGCAGTCTATGTATCCAATTTCGCGCTTTCTCGCGAGTCACCAAGAAGCTCGGCCTAATCCTATCTCTGCTCCCGAGCAACCTCAATCTCCAACTTAGCGCCTCTCTCACGAGTTGCCAAAAGCTCGGCCTCAAGAAGTTTTACTCTTTCATGAGCCAACCTCAACTGCTCTCAGTAGCCCCCCCGTGTCTGCCTCTCTGTTACCAGATACCTGAATGCCTCTCCAAGCTTGATCGTCCTTGAAAAAGGTAGGAATAAGCGGCAGCCGCCTACAAGCATTCAAAAAGCAGAATGTGAAGGAAATGAGGCGAGTACAAAATCAAAGTTGAGAAAAGAGGCATACCATGGAATACCCTTCCATCGCGGTATCGCCCCTTGGACCTCGAGATCCAACCTCTCTAATATCCCCGAGAGTCGTAAACCTCTAAAGCCGCTCCTTGACTAAAGTCAAATCAAAACATTGACACCGAGCCACTACTAGAAGCAGGATAACTATGTGGAGCTGCAGTCCCCGTAGAAGATTGCACTGGAGTCTCAACTCCAACAACGGTACAAGGGCTAGCTCTAGTACACACAGGAGTCACAGTCTGGGAAGGATTGGGGGCACCACCGGGTCCCATCTCCTGGAAAGCGCCATCGGATCTTGACCGAGAAGCATTGGGGGCATCAATATCGCCCTCTTGGGAGGAGGGAAAGACACCACCCTAAATGCACAGAGAGTCTCCACCATCGCCCTATCAACAGGGCGCCTATAATTATAGACAAGGTCAGTATAAAGAACCAGCATTGAGAAAACATTAAGGAGAAAACAGGATTGGAGAAAGCGGGTTCGCCTCTTACCCAGTCGAAAGCCATCATAGTCTTCCTCTCTGGCAAAAACTCAGAATGCCAATTCATCGCCCATGAATGCCTGACAACTTCCTGCCAGAACGCAGCTTCCCACCACCGTCGGTTTTACTAATTTGTGTTTAAAACTCAAATTCAGAGAGATAGAAGTATTTTTTGGAGAAATTTGGTGACCAAACCGCCTTTGGCTATTTGTATGTCGTAATCTCGAAAAAATACCCAGATTCAAAAAAAAAAATCGCCTCAAACAGACAACCGTACGCAAGTTATGGCCATTCAAAGTTTTGTCATGCCAGCGCCCGTGACCAGTACCTCAGGCGTCGCCCAGCTGCCTAGGTGCGTCGACCCAGCCCTGTTCGACATCGCCTTCCACGAGCTCACCGCCTCCAGACACTCTGTGGGCGCCGACCCCTTGCTCCCAACCCGATGCGGCGTTGTCTGCATCGATGCCTGTGCCCAGGGCGCCACCTCCAACAAAGCCAATGCCTCCCTCCTGGGCGCCTCCTGCTTGGGCGCCTCCCTCTTGGGTGCCTCCCTCTTCGACGTCTCCCGCTTGGGCGCCTCCCTCTTCGGCGCCTCCCTCTTGGGTGCCTCCCCCTTGGGCGCCTTCCCCTTGGGCGCCTCCCTCTTTGGCGTCTTCGGTAACCCAGCATCTCCTACTGCCGAGGGCGTCGCCCATGGAGCTGGTGCCACCCAACACCTAGGGTTCCAAATGACAAGGACTTAATGGTGTCGCTTTCCACTCCAATAGCGTCGTCACTCACCACTCCTTCGTATCCCACACCATGGAAGTGGTCGTTCACGGTGTCGCCATCAGCACCAGGGACGCCGACCTTGCTGCCTTTTCTAACCATGCCAGCGATGGCTCGTTCTGTGCCGCCGATCTGCCCTCCGATTTACTTAGGATTGAGGAGTTCTATGGTACTAGCCTTGGGGTTCCCCATGGATTTCCCTAGCTTTGAGGGTCCATGGCAGAAGATGATCGTCATTGTAATGATGATACAAGATGGGAAAGAATTTTTGCAGAAACGGGGAAGACGAAGAAGCTACCGTGCAGAACAAGAAACTAAAAGTTCACTCATGCCCTCAACCCCCTTCTCTCGCAAGCAATTGGGGCTTGGGGCATAGGGGGCAAATGACGAGCCCAAATCCAACCGGGCTAGGCCCAATAAACCAAGTAAGCTCAAGTTAGCTAAAAGGCAAGTCAAGCCCAGTTCGTCAATCTGACCCAGTCCAAGATCCAAGGAGTCCATGAAGAAAAAAGCACGTGGTGAGAGATTATCGGGATACTCACTCTCGAATATCAAGGCTATCATGATTGTACTTACCTTTTGTAACTATCATCCCCGAAGAATTATTGCCCTCACACTCACGTCACTCCCTCACCATGCCTATAAATTGTAAATTATCTCCACATGAGAGGACACATCTTGGCATCTCACTACACATTGTGTTTTGTCTCTACACCTCTCTACTAACACATAGCTTCTCTCTCCTAGCTATTGTACCTCTCTCGGAGCACACATCTCCCTTACTTTATTCATCACTAAAGACCCCCGGCCACCGTTGCCATTTCCCGAAGTGGAGTAGGTCACCCGGACCGAACCACTATATATCTGTGTGTTGACTCAATATTTACATTACTGTCATTGATTGCTTATTTATTGTCCATTAATTTCACCCTGTCACACACTTGACTGTTGATCTTGCACGAGACAGTTTTGTGCATCATCATACATAAAAAAAAAAAAAAAGTATTTCGCATGGGATAACTCATTTAAATTTTAATTTAAAACCTTTTAACTATAATAACTCACTTAAATTTTAATAGTTTAATTATAATAACTCATTTAAATTTTACTTTTAATCAGAATAACTCAACACATTCATTAAAAAAAACATGCTTTACATGGATCACGCTAGTTTATATATATGATAAAACATGACTACATGCTACCTAGATAAGCAATTATGTAGTATCTATTTTCCATGTCATCAAGTACAACTATTTTTTAAAGAATAATAATATTTACACTTGATTTTTTTATTTTAATTATTAGCTAACCTAACTCATTGTGATTATTAAATTAATTGTTGGTCCTAATATTTGATAAAATGAACTTGTAATCAAACAAAGTAATATTCTGATTCTTTCTCTTTCAACATACAAATAAGAAATAAAAGAAAATTCAAGTATTTTGAAAATAGTGATAACTGTCATTGTTTAGTATCACGATCATTCGAAAAGCATTTCCATCTTTATTTTATTTGTCGGGTGACTCTTTGAGGCAATCGAATAACAAATCAATAATCATTGTCGGTCTAGCCTAATTGTCATCCCCTTCGCCTCCCAATTGAAAGATCGGAGGCTCAAGTCGTAAGAGCGATATCTACAAATGTGAAGGCTTGTAAAAATATAATTTTTATTTTGTTCAAAACTTGGGTTGCCTTTTCACCCATCTCTAAGCAGCTTCCTATCCCCCCCTCTTCTTAGAGTAAGTTAATAAACACTAACTTAAAATCGAAGTATGATGGTGAAAGTAATGATGATTGAACTCTACAGATTCATATCATAGTCCCAGTTTGTTTGTAAATAGTTGTCTTTATGGGCACAAGATTAGGGGTGTCAATTCGCTTTGTATTGTGTGATCTGTGTATTGATATTTTCGTATCATATCATTATTATTTGCATCGTGTTCGTTAAAATTCATGTAAAAAAAGTGAAAATATTACTGATGCGACATTTTCGAAATTTAATGGGGAGACGACACATGTCCTCGGCATGAACTCCCTTGGAGCATCCCTCTGCTTGACACGTGTCCTCGGCACGAAAGTCCCTTGGAGCGTCCTTTGCTTGACACGTGTCCTCAGCATGAAGGTCCCCCGGAGCATCCTCTAATTAACGCGTGTCCTCGGCACGAAGGTCTCTAGGAGCATTCCCTAAGTGACAATTATCCTCGGCGTCTTGGTCTCCAGGAGCGTTCCCGATGTGACACATGTCCTCGGCATGGGATAACTTGGAAGGATCCTTCCCCTTGACTCCATCCTCAGAGCCTAGGCATCAGGCCATTCATACCAGCGAAATATGAACATCTATTTTGATGGTTATCTCCCACCAAATGATGATGTTAAATTCCCAAAGAAAGATGGGAAGGTTAGTTGATGCAAGTATACCCACGATCGAGGCAAAGCAGAGCATCATTACTTGGGAATAGGGTTGGCTATCAATCATCAAGCACCCATCCCAAGGCAGCTAAAATGGTTGGAAAGACAGTTCAGTAACCAATGGGGAAGCCGTACGGAGTACGAGACATTTAATTCCTAACTCTTGGGGGTGATATATGAAATTGCCTCTACGCATGCACAGATACAACCAGGGCACATTAAATGAACCCACAGAAGGATGGGACATGTTTATTACTTGACGAAGTCAGAAAAGCGAGCATTAATTGCTCGAGATCCAAGTATTAAATGTAGAAGTTTCTGCCACGTGAGGGGGAAGACGTTCTGCTCAAGGTCTGTGCACCATGTGCTGCCCTCCTAATAAACCAATCAGGCATCTTCCCTCCAAGGGACCCAACCATCCTCAATGATTAACTCTATAAAGGTATAAATAATACTCTCAAGCTCAAATCTAAGGTATGCAACCCCTTAACCAAGCAATAGAATAGTGTTTTCAAACCCTCTCTCAAATACTGACTTGATCGTCGGAGGGGTCACACAGGAAAACACTCTTGCGCCCTTCTAACCCTTCTTTTTGAGTGACAGGACTTTGTTCGAGGACTTACGAGTGAGTAGATCGTTGGTAGAGAATTTCATCACCGTTCATTTCGTTTTCTCAATAGTCATTTGTTGTGGAGCATTCAACTTTCCAGGCAAACTCAAGCTCATCAGGGGAGAGATCTGTCATCTTAGTCATTGTGCTAGAATGATCCCACACAATTTAGCGTCATCTGTGGGAAACGACTAAGTTTTCTAGTGACAGTGACCATGGTGAACAAGCATTTGAAAAGAAAGGGTCCTCAATAAAAGAATTAAGACATGTCAGCTCCTTCCATATTGAAAATGAAGGATCAATTTGAAAGTGTCAACAAGGAACATCCAATCCACTATAGAGAAAGAACCCACCAAAGTGAACTAAGTCTTGGGGGTGAAAGGGAGGGGCCCCCGGCCCGTCAACTCATCAATCTCATCAAGGAACGGTTGGGGAACCGTCTAAAGCAAATCGAGGAGAACAATGTAAATATACTCAATAGACTCGATGAGTTCGTACTCTCCAACGGGGTTTCTCAAAGCATACGACCATCCAGGGAGTCCCCTATTAAAAAGGTGGGGGCTAGTGATTTGATAAATCGTCTTAGCAGTGAAGCAGGAGGCTCTAAGGCTCCGAAATGCCCAAGGGCCAATGGATAGGACCTGAAGCTCCCAGCTAAAAGAGGCAGACCCTTGGCTTGGAACGACCTCCATCGGAGACTATCCGGATGAGGAGGCAGCGATGAGTCTGATAAGGGGTCAACCCTCTTTTTGAAGGACGGAGGAGCCAGGCGACATTCAACGCGCCATGACCTTGGTGAGAGGATACACCACAAAGATGAGGAAGACTTGAGGTCCAAATTAGAATCAATGAGGATGGATAGGTCCACCTGTTATTTCGACGTCGATACGGGCAACGAGGCCATCCAATCACCATTCACTAAGAACATCACGGAGGTGGAGGTACCAAAGAAGTTCATCGTATCATGGTTTAAGGTTTACGATGGGCGTTCCAACCCAGAGGCTCACCTCCAACAATATAAGTAGTTGATATCCTTGTACCACTTAGACCATAGGCTATTGCATCGGGTATTCTCAATGAGCCTAGGCGATACAGCCATGAAGTGGTTCAAGACCCTCCCACCAAATAGTATAGGGTCTTGAAAAGAGCTAACCAGAAAATTCTTCGCGCGATTCATCACAGGGAGCAAATGCCCCAAGGATGTGGGATCCTTGTTGACTTTCCAACAGAAAGAGGGTGAGACGCTCCACCAATATGTCACTCGCTATTGAGAGGAGTTGAACGAGGTAAAAGGATGCTCCAAAGTCATGGCAACGGCCTTTTTTCGACTTAGTTTATCCCAAGACACAAACTTTTACAGATCCTTGACGAAGCGAACGTTGGTGGACATGGGTAAGTTGATGGCCCATATCAACAAGTATTTAAGGATAGAAGACGAGTTCACAGGAAGTAAAGGAAAAAATTTAGCTCCTAAGAAAAAGGATAAGGAAAAAGAGGGGTCCCCTCCTAAGAAAGGTTTGATTCCGGCATTGAGGAATTCCTTTAGGGGGATTCACACCTTGTTCAAGGAACCTATCTACAAACTATTACAAAGATTAAGAAAGAGTCGTTCTTCAAGTGGCTGCCCAAGATGTAGGGTGATCCTTCTAGCAGAAATCAGAACCCCAGATGTTCATACCACAACGATGTGAGGCACCTCATCGAGGATTATCGAGTATACAAGTCCTTCCTGGAGAAGTTGGTCCAAGAAGGACACCTCTAGGAGTATATTGAGAAGGAGACACTGAGGGTGACAAATGCCACCGTGGACAATGCCATTGTCCATGACAATGTAATCGACGTCATTCACGTCTGCCCTTCAGAACGGCCGACAACCAACACTCTCAGGTCCAACTTGAAAAGAGTAGCCTTCGCTTAGAAAGGTAGAGGAAAAAGACGGAGGCCAAACAAGTAAGAAGCCGCGGAAGGATCAAGGTGGCATCACCTTCTCAAATGCCGATCTAGCAGGCGTGGCACTTCCCCATGAAGATACCCTGATCATAACTCTGTGTATTTCAAACTTCGACGTCAAGAGGGTCCTAGTTGACTCAAGGAGCTCCTCAGAGGTAATGTTCCTTGACGTGCTCAAACGGATAGGCCTTGGGTCCAAAGATCTGACCACCGTCAAGACACCCCTTGTCGGGTTCAATGGATAGTTCACTCTAGTTATAGAGAAGATTATTCTACCGGTCACCACAGGACCTGTCACGATCGATACAAATTTCGTGATGATCGATTCTGATTCACCGTACAGCATAATCATGGGACGGACTTGGTTGTACTCACTTGGAGCAGTGCATTCCACTTACCACTAGAAATTGAAGTTCCCCACTCTAGAGGGGATAATGAAGATCTACAGAGACCAAGCCTCATCAAAAATTTATTTTTATGTCACCATGAATGCCTCATCAAAAAGTTCCAAGGAAAGTGAGCTTGCCCTGGAGGAAGTTTTGAATAAATAGAAACTACAGTCGGGGTAGTTGGGCGTCGATGAGCTGCAGATTAACCTAACTGACCACTCCGTGGAAGACTCCGAAAGGTACTCCTAAAAGAAGGGGACGATTTCATGAGAAGGAAAAAGGACTCATCCTTTGTTGCATCTGTCACGAGCTGATAAAGAAAGAGCTTCGTTTATCGGTGAACAGTGGATTGACGGAGCTCTTGGCATTGCTTTGTTTTTCTCTATTTTACTATCAGCGAGTTCCAACCCTTTTGTTCAAAAAAAAATTCATTTGTACTGAACCGCAAGAGATACTTCCTAATCAACTCAACCATGTCCATGGCCGAGCAGGGAGAGAGAACAAACTCCTTGCAGAAAAATGTGTTTGCATGGGACGCCACAGAGATGAAAGGCATAAGTCTTGATGTTATAGCCCATAAGCTCCATGTCGACCCCAATCAAAAGCCCATTAAATAAAAGCCTCGGCATGCAATACCGCATCATGCCCAGGCAATGAATGAAGAGGTAGAGTGGCTCTTGGAAGTCGACGCTATCCGAGAGGTGCAATTTTTTAAATGGTTATCAAACGCTGTCTGCGCAAAAAAGAAGAGTGGGAAGTGGCGTGTCTGTGTGGATTTCACATATTTGAATAAGGCTTGTCCAAAAGACGAATATCCCCTCCCCAAGGTTGATCAATTATTCGATGCTACGGTGGGACACGAGCGCATGACCTTCATGGACGCCCGAGCTGGTTACCACTAGATCCCCGTCTATCCATCTGATCAGGAGAAGACTGTAAACTGGATGTTCAAGTGACAAATGGGGAATATCATGGATGTGTACATCGATGATATGTTGGTTATACGCAAGCATCGAGGCGACCATATCGCGAACCTGGAGGATGCCTTTGGCACTCTACGTGAGTACGGGCTAAAGCTGAATGCGACTAAGTGTTCCTTTGGGGTCGGCTCTAGAAAGTTCCTAGGGTATTTGGTGAGTCAGCATGGCGTCGAGGCCAACCCGGAGCAGATACAGGCTATTATGGATGTGTATTGCCCCCAAACTGTCTGGGACGTTCAAAAACTCGCAGGAGTGCTGGCCGCCTTGAATCATTTTCATATCCCGATCATCAGATAAATACAAGTCTTTATTTGGCATGATCAAGAGGTCTGAGAAAGACACTTGGAATGGGGAATGAGAAAAGGCACTCGAAGGGATCAAGGAATATCTCAGGGTCCTCCTGACCTTGTCAGTCCCAGAAAGAAAGGAGATGCTACTTCTCTGCTTGGCTATTTCTGAGTTCTCCGTCAGCAGCGTACTAGTCCACAAGCATGAGCATGAACAGAAGCTAGTGTACTATGTGAGCAAGGCCCTTCTAGACCCAGAAACGAGATACCTGCCTTTGAAAAAAATTGTATTAGCACAAGTCACGACCACACAAAAGTTGAGGCATTATTTTCAAGCACACTCCATCATTGTCCTGACGGATTAGCCTCTGAGAACCATCTTGAGGAAAGCGGATCTTTCCGGGCGAATAGCAAAATGAGCGATGGAGTTGGGCGAACACAACATTCATTATAGGCCCCGCACGACGATAAATGGTCAAGTACTAATATAATTCATTGCCGAGTTTACGCAAGGGGATCCACTTCCTCCCAAGGAAGAACCTTTGGTAGATAGCCAGTGGAATCTTGGAAGCTGTGCGTGGACGGATTCCCCAACAGCAAAGGATCCAAAATTGGAGTGTTATTGGTCTCCCACGATGGATTAGTCATGGAGCAGGCTGTGCGCTTAGGTTTCAAGGCATCTAACAACGAAGATGAGTACAAAGCTCTCATCTCAGGACTAAACCTTGCCAATACAGCTTGGGCCGCTGAGCTGTCGATCCTTTGTGACTCCTTACTAATGATCAACCAGATCAACAGAGAGTTTAAAGTGAGGGATTCAAGGATGAAGGCCTATCACCATAAGGTGGTGACTTTGCTAAAGAAATTCAAGAAGGTGGAAGTCAAGCAGGTCCCACGAGATAGAAATTCTCACACCGACGCATTGGCATGCCTGGCATCGACCTTGGACTTTGACATGACATGAAGGATCACGATAGAGTACCTTCCTAACTCCAGCATAGACATCGTTCCCAGAGTGATTGCGGTTCAGGAAAAGGGAAGCCCCCAAATTGGATAGATCCTCTCCTTAGATTCCTTGTTAAGGGTGAGCTCCCGGAATGTCCCAAGGAAGCTAGAAAGATAAAACTGAGAGCACCAAGGTTATGGTCCTCCTTGGATCAAAAGTTGTACTGGAAGTCCTTTTGAGGGCCCTATTTGCTTTGTGTCCGCGAAGGTAAAGTCGAGCCCCTCCTATATGAAGTGCACGAAGGCATATGTGGGGGCACTCAAGTGGAAGATCCATGGCCCATCGGATCATGTCACAAGGGTATTGATAGCCACGGATGCAGAGGGATGCACAAGCTTACGTTCAAAAATGCAACCAATGTCAAAAGTTTGCCCCCGCCATCAAGCAACGGGCGAGAGATTTGCACCCACTGACCAGTCCTTGGTCGTTCGCCCAATGGAGACTAGATTTGGTCGGACCCCTCCCAAAGGCCCCCGAGAATAAGAGGTTCCTAATAGTCGAGACCAATTACTTCACAAAATGGGTTGAAGTTGAGCCGTTAACGCACATCAGAGACACGGACACCAAAAGATTCGTATGAAAGAACATAGAGACGAGATTTGGCATCCCCCCATGCGCTTGTATCAAACAACGGGACTCAGTTTGACAATGGGCATTACTACTCTATGCCTTCGTACCCTCAAGCCAATGGATAGGCAGAGTCTTTAAAAAAGACTATCATCAAAGGAATTAAGAAGAGGCTGGAGAAAGCTAAGGGAAAGTAGGTGGAGGAGCTCCTGAACGTCCTCTGGTCTTATAGGACGACTCTACGCACCTTGACGGGCGAGACACCTTATGCCCCGCCTACAGAGTAAAAGCAATTATCCCGTTGGAAGTTGGCCTCCCCACTATAAGGACACAAGCTTTTGATACGGGAAAGAACGATCAGCAACTCAGCCTGGACTTGGATCTCACAGAGGAAAGAAGAGAAATGGTCGTCTTGCGATTAGCAAAATACCAAGTCAGAGTGTCTAAACTCTACAATAAGAAAGTTAACCCTCGAGAATTCTAAGTAAGCGACCTGGTGCTCAGAAGGGTAGTCGAGAACACTCATGACCAAGCCGATGGAAATATGAGACCTAACTGGGAGGGACCGTACAGAGTCATATCAGTGGGGGGCTTCAGATCATACAAACTAGAGGACATGGAAGGAAATGCCTTACTACGGCTCTGGAATGTAATGAACCTGAAAAAGTACTATTTTTGAATAGAAGAACTTATTTTGGCTAAGTGTGTTGTCCAGGAAGGGGCATGGCCCTAAAGGTAAGGCACACATGCATCCCTCACCGTTGAAAGATATAAGGGAATGGAACTTCCCGAGGGGGGCATGGCCGCGGAGGCAAGGATGTTAGAAAGACTCTTGCTCCCAAAAAAGACCCAAGGAGCGAAGCCTCCCAAAGTGGGCATGGCCCCGAGGACAAAGATTTCAAAAAAGACTTGCCCCTAAAAAAGAAGACCAAGGGAACAAAGCTTCCAAGAAGGCTACGACCCCCGAGATCAAGACCGTCGAAGCACACCAAAACCCTGACGTAAGAAAAAGAAACCAAATATACATGTAGAAGAAAATGTGTTCATATATTCAAAACAAAGAGGGCCTTGCATCCCTCAAGCTACAAATATAAATCTTAAGAAAATTACAAAAAATAACTCTAAGGGGGACCGCTGACATCGCCCTTGATGCCCCCCTCAATGTTGTCAAAGAGCTCATTAATACTAGTCGAACAGGAGTTGGTGCTTTGAGGAATGAGAGCAGCGTTGGCTAGAATGGAGGAGGCATCGTTCTGAGGAACAGGAACAGCGCCGACGGGAGTGGAGGAGACATTGGTCTGAGGGGAATGAACATCATCAACAGAAGCAGAGGGTACATCGGCCTGAAGGGCAAGATAAACATCGGCGGGAGTAGAGGAGACTTCATCCTGAGTGATAGGAACAGAGGCAGCGTTCTCAGCCAACGGGTTTTGATCTGGAATCAGAAGGACCCCGATGTCTTCGGCCCTAATATCGGTCGTTGCTTGCTCCATTTCAACGGAAGGAAAGTATATTCATGTTGTTTGAAGAGTGGGGACTCGGTAGGAACCCTGGCGGCCCGAAGTGCCTCATCCTATCCATTTTTTAAGAACTCCCTCTTCGTATCCTCAAATGCCACCATGATGTCATCAGCATAGCAGTTGACTATCTCCTCCTCCGACAGACTCCAAGCCTCCAGCTCAAACCTCAGTTTGTCTAACTCTTGGGTGAGGGAGGCACAGGTTTGCTCTGACTCAGACACCTTTGCCTCGGTCACAAATGCCAACTTTGCAACCTCGGTCATCCTCCTCTCGGCATCGACAAGCAGGGCCTTGATATTTTCGGTTTCTGCCTTGGCATTTTAACCTTCTTTGAAGAGCTCAACAATTTATATTCCTTGAGTCTCCAAAGTCTTGTCCTGAGCCACCACCTCCTCCTTGGCTGCAGCAAGCTCCCCTTGGACTTTCTCAAGGTCGATGCAAAGTTTCTCGCATTCTTGGACCTTGGCCCAATGAGCATGAAAACGCTCCGCAATGACGGTAACCTGTTGTGCCGCTTGGAAGACGAAAGTAGGAAATTAAATGCAAAGGAATTCATAAACATGAAAATCCACACAAGTTTTGTAAACTTACCACCAGAGAGTTCTGGATGAGGGAGCGGAATAGTTGGTTACTCCCACACACCCAATGGACCTCTATATCGACATTAAAATGAAGGGCTTCACTCACGGCGTAGGCAACATGAGGAGAGCCAACAATGGAGTCAGACACCCGAATTAGTTCATTGTTACAATCTCGAGCCCAAGCACGCCATTCTGGAGTTGGAGCAGCGACTGGCCCAATCTGACCACTAGTAGGCATTGGTGTCGGTGTCGGTATCGGTGTCGGTGTCGGCGTCGGCGTCGGAGAATGAGCACCTCTGTCGCGGCAAGCCCAATCATGATTTTGTTTTATCCTACTCTCCTCAACATAAGGATCTCTACTATGGACGCGGCCAATACCAGGTGGTGTCGGCACCATTGGAGCATCGGCTGGAGATGGACCAGGTGGCGGAGTCACCCTCGGCATCATAACCTCGGAAGAACAAGTTCGTCCCTAGTTGGAGGAAGTGTCCTTAGGCCTCGAACCGCATCCTCGACCAGTAGCGAGTGCGGCTCTGGCTTTGATCATGCCGAGTGTAAGTCGAGGTGGATTGGACATGGTAATCTCTAGGGCATTTTCCTCCTCGAAATTTTGAAGATTTTCAAATTCTGGCCAGTTGTCCCTGCTTGGAATACTCGCCTTAGCGTCGACAGTGGTGGATGGTGCTTTTTTTACCTCGGCGTCGACAGTAGTGGCTTGTGCTCTTTCTACCTCGGCGTCGGCGATAGTGATTTGTGCTCTCTCTACCTCAGCGTCAGCGGCTCGATTAGGGTCTTCCTCCAATTTCTCGTCAGTTAGCACCCTCCACCTTGCTGGATCAAAATCTTGGGGGTCTGAGCAAAATTTATATACCCCAAAGTGTAATCTAGCAACACATGAGCAGCTCAGCTAAAATCGTTGCCCACATATCCCCAAACGGTGAGGAGTCAGCAAGGTTGACAAGATTCCGAGGAGGAGGGGAAGACTCAACGTCAGTGACTCCTGCAAAAGGAAAAAAAGAGATTAGAAACAAAGTATAAATGTACCGAGGTACTGTAATTCGAAAAGAGAGAGAAGCCGACGTACTCGTAGTCCACCATTGCTTGGGGCACCACAAATCGGCGTACTCGGGGTTGACTCCTCTCTCCCATTGGCCACCAAAGATAAGCAAGTCATCCTTGTACTCTTTGTCGGAGTCCGGTAGGTGTGTTACGAGGTACATGGTTGAATCTCGAGCTTTGAGGTAGAACCTTTGTTAAGGTATCACCCTCACCAAAGTGTAACAGAATATAATGTCTTCCAAGCCGTGGTTGACTTGAAGATGCTCATTCAAGGTGACCACTCCCATGATGATCCTAGAAGTGTTTAAGCTACACTGCCCCAGGAAGAGACGGAATTGGGACAGGAAGCAAAGAAAGATAGGGTGGAGGGGAAATCTTATGCCACCCTCTATAATGGCCTTGGTGAAAAAGTGCATGGCTGCCTCAGTCACCCCAATGGGAATCGAATAGTGGGTCTTGAAGTTTGTGATTTGCTAGCAACCTTTGACCGTGTATTTCCTTTGTCTCGAGGAACCAGGCTCATAGGCACCAGCACAAGTATTCCGATGATGCCTCGTCATGGAAAGACAGAAGAGGACTCAGGAATGGGATCCTAAAGGTGGATCAACGAAAAAAGGGAGGCAGAAAAGGGATGATCACTGCTAAAAAGGAAAGAGAAAGTAGTTACTCACCAATAGGATCGATTGAAACCTAAAGACAAACAAAGAGCAGTTCTCCCCACGAACAGAGCTTTAAAAGAGATGGGGAGTGGTAATCGGCGTTCTTCTCCAGCGAACACAAAGAAGGTGATTACTTTTCGATAAACTATCTCCTCTCAGTAGGAACTCCGGCAAAGACACTCTTGAACTCACTGGATTGGCAAAAGTGGAGGAAGAAGGGGAAGGCTCTTTTTAAATATGGCTAAGAGTCATCATTACTCATAATAAATGAAAAGGCGCATTAAATGTGGCATAGAACCCAAAGGCGGGAAAGCGGCTGCGTGAGAAGACAAGAGGTTCAAGCCCTTTCATCTTCCTCCGCCACGTCATACAGTCCGTATGAAGATCAAGGGCAGGGGCAGTTGATGGGACGTTTCCAAAGTTTAATGGGGAGACGACATGTGTCCTCGGCATGAACTCCCTCAGAGCATCCCTCTACTTAACACGTGTCCTCGACACAAAGGTCCCCCGAAGCGCCCTCTGCTTGACACGTGTCCTCGGCACAATGGTCCCTCGGGGCATCCTCTGATTGACACGTGTCCTTGGCACAAATGTCCTCGGAGCGTCCTCTAATTGACACGTGTCCTCGGTACGAAGGTTCCAGGAGCATTCCCTAAGTGACATGTGTCCTCAGCTGTTTGGTCTCCAGGAACGCTCATTGAGTGACACGTGTCCTCAGCTGCTTGGTCTCCAGGAGCATTTCCTATGTGACACGTGTCCTCAGCATGGGATAACTTGGAAGGATCCTTCCTCTTGATGCCATCCTTAGAGCCTAGGCATCACGCCATTCACACCGGAGAAATATGAACAGTTGTTTTGGCGGTTATCTCTTGCCAAATGATGATGTTAAATTCTCAAAGAAAGAGGGGAAATTCAGTTGATGCAAGTATACCCACGATCAAGGGAAAGCAAAGCATCATTACTTGGGAATAGAGTTGGCTATCAATCATCAAGCACCCTTCCCAAGGCAGCCAGAATAGTTGAAAAGGCAATTCAATAACCAATGAGGAAGGCATACCGAGTACGAGACATTTAATTCCTGACCCCTTAAGGGGTGATGGACGAAATTGCCCCTACGCATGCGCAACCACTACCAGAGCACATTAAATGACCCCACATAAGGGTAGGGCATGTTTATTGTTCGGCGAAGTTAGAAAAAGCGAGCATTAATTGCTCGGGGATTCGAGCATTAAATGCAGAAGCTTCTGCCACATGAGGGGGAAGGCGTTCTGCTCAAGGTCTGTACATCATATGCTGCCCTCCTAATAAACCAATCAGGTATCTTCCCTCCAAGGGACCCGCCATCCGTAATGATTAACTCCATAGATGTATAAATAATACTCTCAAGCTCAAATCTAAGGTATGCTACCTCTTACCCAAGCAATAGAATAATGTTTTCAAACCCTCTCTCAAATACTGGCTTGATCGTCGAAGGGGTCACACCAAAAAATACTCTGGCGCCCTTCTAATCCTTCTTTTTGAGTGACGGGACTCTGTTCAAGAACTTACGAATGACTAGATCGTTGGTAGAGAGTTTCATCACCGTTCATTACGTTTTCTCAATAGTCATTCGCTGTGAAGCATTCAACTTTCCAGGCAAACTCAAACTCATCAAGAGAGAGATTTTTCATCTTATTCATTATACTAGAATCATCTCGCACAATTACTATAATATTATTGATGGCGTCAAACTGTGTGTATGAGCTATGGGATTGGATTGTGTGGTATGTACGATCTGCGTAGGGCTGGGTATGATATCTGAACTACAAGGCTCGTGAATTGGTGGATAACCGCTCTAATCAATCGATGTGTAGTGTGTGAAATGCAGTAAAAGTATAGTGGTTCACCGGCTAATGAGCTCGGCTAATCCACTCTCTAATGGAGGCTCTTGCTCCCTTCTCTTTATTGATGAATTGAACGTCTTACAGTAGAATACTCGGGGGCCTCCCTTAATGGAGGTTGTCCCTCCCTTATTATAGCCTCATGCTTACCTCTAATTCGGAATTATCCTACATTGAAGGGATTGCTCCCTTTCTTCATCTCTAATTCCGGAGTTACCCAAACTCCTTATGGCTGGTTTCAAACGGAGAGATCATTGCCTTCTTCCACGGGATTTTTCTTAGTTTTTAGGAGGGGATCATGGTTGAATACGGGTTTTATGCCTTGGATTGGTTCTACTTCCTTTGTAAGGGTATCCGTTGTCATCTTGCTGGCCCCTTGGCATCTCTCATCTCGAATCTTTAGCAGGGAGTGTCAATGCTGGCTGGGCGAGCTCAGCCCATGGCTAGGGGGGAGCTCAGCTTATTTTACCTGAGCTCCCGAGCTGAGCTCACTAACTGAGCACGTGTCAGTTTTATTCTTGGCATCATCAGTTGCCCCCCAGCCTTCGTCTTAGGTTAGCTAAGGCAGGGGCTGACCTACACAGACTGAGTTAGGCCCGCATGTGGCTAGCACGTGGCTTGAGGATTTTTGACGGTTTGCAGCAATCATGTCTTTCCTCGATTCTCGCGCAGGTCTCAGCCCACGTCCCTCAAGCTTTAAATACTCAAAACGGCTATCTGAACCGTCTCTTCACACTGTTCATCTTCCTCGCTGCCCTTTGTCCCTGTTCTCTCTGTGATTTCGGACTTTCTTGCTCAGAACTTTCTATTCCCTTGTCTGAAATCGAATTTCCAGCCCTCGTGTCGAAGATTCGCATCGTCTCTTTCCCCCGATTTTGCTCCAAGTTCCTGCTTGCCGCTGTTCCTGAGTTAGGTACGTTCTTCGCCCCTTTCACCTCTTCCTCTGCTTTGGATCCCTCGGATTCGAGGTGGTTGCTACATTTTTGGGCCTTTCGGTTCTTTTATTTTTGGAATCGTGACCATTGCCTAGCCCCACTTCCTCATTTCGTAGATTGGAGCTCTATAGTCCACATTCTTGCCGTCGGGAGTTACTGTGCTGACCCAAGGGTCATTAGGGAGAGTTTGATCAGTGTTCCCCCTCTTTATCGCTCCTTTAATCTTCCTTTTTCTCTTCCCACTATGTCGGCTTCTTCTGGAGCCACTCGCTTCTCTGTTTCGCTACTAGGGGGTCGATCTGAAGACACCGATTTGGGGGATATTGGCGATGAAATTGACAACTTTCCCTGTGTGGGAGAGGCCGAGGTCGGCACCGAGGAACCCCCTTCCTCCTCTTCTCCTATGCCCCCCAGACCTGATAAAGGCAAAGTTAAGGTGAGTGGAGTCGGGGTTGAAGAAAAAGTTTCGTACTTGGGGTCTGCCTTCAGGCATTCCGAGTCTGTGGGCTACAGTAAAGAAGCCCCTGAGCTAATGAAAATCTATAAGGTTCGGTATGGTTTTCCTCCTGGGGTCGAGCCCTGGTGCCCAGATAAATCCGTCTACTATGTAGAACAAGTACGCAATAGGGTCTGCTTCTTTCTTGCCGCCTTTGATAACGGTCTTCGCTTTCCTTTACACCCCTTCATCAAGGCTGTTCTGCAACATTTTCATGTGTGTCTTTCCCAGATTTCCCCCAACTTCTATGGTGTCATGGTTGGTTTTCTAGTCATCTTCAGGAAGCATAAACTTGGGGTTCCTAGCGTTCCTCTATTTCTAGAGTTCTTTAACGTTAAGCCGACCTCTGAAGGCTTCTTGTATGCCTCTAAGCGTGCCAACGTTAGGCAGCTTATTTCTAACATTCCATCCTCTCATAAGCACTGGAAGGAGCATTTCTTTTTCGTCGGGGGCACCAACTGGGAGTATAATCCTGCTGATAAGACAGACACTCTCGGTATCCCCACGGCTTGGGCTGAACCAGACAACTTGCGTGAGTCTTTTCTTGAGTCGACTGAGCTCTGGTCTGGAATTCATAGGCCTCTTGTCTTTTTCTTACTTGCACACTTTCTTCTTTTCAGGTGAACGTTTTGAGCTCAGCCCTGAAGATAAGAAGGTGCTAGCGAAGTTGGCGAAGATCAAGCCGGAGAAGTACGCCGACCTGATTGATTCAAGATATTTGGTGCAGCTAGGTCTGAGCCTTCCTGTGGTGACTTTAGCGATTCCATTATCTGTTTTAGGGGCTGACGAAGGTAATTTCATCGTCACTTGCCATTAGTTTTCTTGACGAGAACCACATTTGCCAACCAAGTAGGGTAGTCAACTTCCCTGATGGCCTTGGCATGGAGGAGCTTGCTGACCTCCTCATTAATCGCCTTAACTGATGGCGTCAAACTGTGTGTATGAGCTATGGGATTGGATTGTGTGGTATGTACGATATGCGTAGGGCTGGGTATGATATCTGAACTACAAGGCTCGTGAATTGGTGGATAACCGCTCTAATCAATCGATGTGTAGTGTGTGAAATGCAGTAAAAGTATAGTGGTTCACCGGCTAATGAGCTCGGCTAATCCACTCTCTAATGGAGGCTCTTGCTCCCTATCTTCATCTCTTTCCTTCTCTTCTTTTTTTTTTTTTTTTTTTACATTTCCCTACTTTTTCCAGACCTCCCAGGTCCTTCTACCATGAAGGCTACTCCAGAAGAGCTTCAGGCCAAAATTGCAGAGCTGATGGAGGGTGGCAGGCCTGGTAAGCGCAAGGCTCGGGTAGGCTCTGGGAGTGGTCCAGACACTCGAGCTAAAATCCCCAGATTGGAAGTGCCTCCTTCCCCCTCTACTACTACAGAATTGGTTCCTACCAAGGCACCGCCCTCCTCATCCGGCACCCCTCAACATGCAGTCATCTCTCCTCCTCCAGTGGCCCCTCCTGGGTCGGGGCCTGCTCACAAGGGAGATCAGGTTTCCCCTTCCTCCTCTGAGGTTAAGGAAGCTTTGGGAGTGATCCCTGACCTCCAACCCGGAAAGTTCTCATACACTGCTTCTGGGAAGACTGAGAAAAAATCTGAAGGAGATGAGGATTCCTTTTTTGACAACATGGATCTTGCCGCAGGGGCTCTCTCTTCTATTTTCTCTGAGTCTGATGTTCTGAAGGCTGCTTCTATGCCTCTTGAGGAGTCTATTTCTTCAGCTCTCCAGGGGGCAGCTACTGTAAGCGCTACCACTTCTCCTCCTTCACCTATTTTTGTTTTGTGGACTCATGCGTTCTTTCGCTTTTTCAGGCTGTCCTTCATGTGAATGGTCTACTGCATCGGGTTCGGTCCCAAGAGAGCTCTTTTCAGGTCTTGAGGAAGTATAAGACCAAGGTTTCTGAATTGTCTCTTGAGAACGAAGATCTCAGAGCTCGGGTGAAGAGCCTCAAAGAGCAGATGGAGACCCTCAATGAGCAGACGGTGAAGCAAGCCTCCGACCTCAAACACACACTGACAGTCAAGGTCAGAGCTGAGGAGGGGGAGAAGAAAGCTCGAGATGAGCTGAAGTTGGTTAAGGAAGACCTGCAGCTTAAGGTCGAGGCGTGGTCCAAGGCTAACCAGGAGGCCTTTGATGCCAAGAAAGAGCTCATCCAGGCCAATCAAGATTATCTTGCTCTCAGTGAAGCTAACGGCAAACTCTGTGAGGAGCTCGAGGAGCAGAAAGGTTTGGTTCAACAGAAGGGCAAAGAGGTCGCTGAGCTGAGAGATGAGGCCACCACCTTGTGGGCTACTGGATGGCTTGCCTTTAGGCGCAAGGCTATCAAAGCTTTTCCAGATCTTGACTTCAATTTCTCTATTCCCACCGAAGAAGAAACGGAAGAATCTAGCTCTGACAATGAGGAGGGTGCCTTGGTTCCTTCAGCTGCAGCCTTGAGTCAAGACATACCTGCCCCTGGGACCTCTGGAGCTCTTATCGTACCTTCTGAGCCTCCGACGGTGATTCCTGAGCTCCTAGCTGCAGATCCTGCTGTTCCTGTTTCCCTTGCTTCTGTTGCTGAGGGCTCATCTGCCGAGCTGCGAGATCCTTCATTTACTTCTCATCCAGAAACTTAGCTATTTTTACTTGTAATTAAAAAAAAAATTTGTAAGGAATTCTTTGAGATGTAACTTTGACTTTGGCTAGGACCTTGTGCTCCATTGCCGTTTTACCATATTCATATATACCTCGGACTTTCGTTCGCACACTTACTTGTTTTGCTTTGTTTTGATTTTATGCTTTATACACATATTCTCCTTCCCCCTTTGCTTTGAGGGGTGATGTGTACTTCTTGAAGCAAAATTACTAGATTTGAAGAGTACAGGAGACTTGGTGCTATGCTCAACGGCTTCTCCTGAGCTTTTGAGCTCGGTAGTTTGTCTCTTAGGGATCCAGTCCCTATTCTTCTTTATTCTGAGCCGCTTAGCTTGGTATTCTGAACTGGTGTGCTCCTTTTGAGCTACATAGCTGGAGTTTGTGAGCCTACGAGCTCTCGCTGAGCTATTCAGCTCGTCTTTTGAGACTAAAAGATCTGACTGAGGTTTTTGGCTCTTTTTTGTGAACTTTAAAAGTTCTTTTATGGCTCCCTTGTCTGAAATAGATAATAAATTTCAATGCTCCATATTTCTGAGAATAAGAGATTTTCTCCTACGTTTCACATTTCTCTTCCCCCCACCTTGCTTTGAGGAGTGTTTTAGGCCTTCTTTAAGCAAGGCTATGAACTTTTATACGCTGTTAAGTTTCTTTGAGGTATCGAGGAATCCAGCAGGAACTCTTCCTCTCCAACGTGTGTAGGGCCCTTAGAATTGCAGGCCCTCGAGACTTGTTACACAAGTGCTCCTGTTTTTAACTGGGCTGAGCTCAAATATGGAGGACATGTTGCTTGGTTGGGTCAGAATTCTTGTAGGTTGTTTTGAGTGCAAATAGGGAGTGATCTTGTACCAATTTCTTTTCCCGCGTTTTTCTCCCAACCGTTTTCCATAACCGCAACCACTTTCCATAACCGCAACAACCTTTACTAATTAGGAAACTAAACAGGCAACTGCTTCCCCCCTTGCTTGACTCTTGATTTCCTGAAAAGCTCCCAACTTTTCCTAAGCTTCTTACCATCTGTTAGATTCCCCTTTCCTTTTCTTGTATGAAATATTCTCGCCTTTCTTCTTGATTTCTTGCGTCTTTCCCTTACCAGCACTTCCGATGGCTGTTTCTGCTTCTTCTCTGTTCCAGGAACGCACCTCCTTTGGAATCGAATGGAAGTCGCATTGTCGCTATCTGCCTCCTTCAATACTTGGATCTACTGATTTGGTGGATATCAAGAAACGGTTTTTTCCTGATCTTGACTTGCCTTTGCGAGTCCCTACCCCTGACGAGCCCTGCAACTACCTCCCTCGAGAGGAAGTCTGCATCTTTGAAGGTGCTCTGGACATGGGACTTCGCCTTCCCATTCATCCGGCCGTTGGGCGAGTTCTTGCCTACTATGGCCTGTGTCCTTCTCGCCTTTCTCCACGAGGATGGGCTGTTATGGTAAGCTTTTTCTTGTTCTGCCGCCTGCACGCCCTTGGCAGGTTCCCTTTCGTCTCTGAGTTTCTATACTTCTTCGAGATTGAAGAAGATGATGCCCCGTGCTTCAGTTTCTTCCGTTGGAGGAATTTCAGTTTACGTCATTTGGTTCTAGATCTTCCCTCCAATCCTGAAGGGTGGTCTAAGCGTTTTTTCTTCGCCTCTGGAGAGTCCTGGAGGTCTCCTGAGGATTGCTGCCGTAAAGTTAGGATCCCTCGGTCCTGGAAGAGCTTCTCTCGCATTGGTAAGCTCAAGCCGAGCTCTTTTGAACACTTCCTTTGGAAGGTATGCTCTTACCATGTTTTGGGTTTCGCAGGTCCACCTGATCTGGATGTGCCAGGGATGGTGAATATCAACGAGCTGCTGCTTGCTGAGTCTAAGACTTACTCCGAGCTAATGACGAGCGCAAACCTCTATCTGCTTGGGGCTGAGGCTACTGAATTTGAGTTTTCTTCCGTCCCCTATTCTTCCTGGACCTCTTTCTCTGATTCTGATGAGGAAGGGGATTCTGACGAGGACGGGGATGCTGGAGCTAGTTCAAAGAGGCGTAGGAGGGATGGCTCCTTTTCCCCTGACTCTTTATCCACTATCTTTCTCACCCCAGTAGGTCAAGAGCTTCTTGACTCTCTCCATAAGGCCAAGCAAGAGAGGGATGAGCTGAAGGAGGAGAATGCTCGCCTGAAGGAGGAAGTGGCCGAGCTGAAGTCGTTGTTTAAGAAGAACTAAGATTTTTGTTTCCTCGTATCTTTCTTTCTTTTCTTGAATGATGCCAAACTATAATCTTTCCCCATAATTTTCTGAATATTTGTACTTTGGATACTCTTGATTATCAGATCTTTCATTTTTTTTTTTTTTTTACATGCGCAATTCTTTATGAGTTGAGGGGTGCGTCTCGAATTCTTGCTCTTGTGTTTGATTCCATAGGTCGGACTACGAATGTTGATGGAAAACAGAAGACCATGCTGATACTGACCTTACTTTTCATCTGACCTCGTAGGTGTTCTCTGTTGCTCTGGACCTCTCGAGGTCTTTGAGGGTGTAGGCAGTGCACAAGGATCACTAGTAGTGGGGGAAAGACCGTTGGTGTCTCCAAGAAGAGTTCAGCCTTGAATTTGACTGTTGGTGTCTTCAAGAAGAGACCAGTCTTGAATTTTATGAGCCTTGAAGCTTGTATGAGCTGCAGAGCTCATCTTTTATTTATAAGCTTTGAAGCTTATCATGTATTTATGAGCTGAAGAGCTCATCTTTCATTCATAAGCTTTTGAAGCTTATCGTGTATTTATGAGCTGAAGAGCTCATCTTTTATTTATAAGCTCTGAAGGTTATCGTGTATTTATGAGCTAAAGAGCTCATCTTTCATTCATAAGCTTTGAAGCTTATCGTGTATTTATGAGCTGAAGAGCTCATCTTTCATTCATAAACTTTGAAGCTTATCGTGTATTTATGAGCTGAAGAGCTCATCTTTCATTCATAAGCTTTGAAGCTTATCGTGTATTTATGAGCTGAAGAGCTCATCTTTCATTCATAAGTTTTGAAGCTTATCGTGTATTTATGAGCTGAAGAGCTCATCTTTACTTTGGGAGCCATTGAAGGATGAATAAAAGACTTGCTCATTCTTATTTAAAAGTAGCTCTATTACAGATAACACTTACTGAAAGAACTTCTTAAGGTGCTCAGCATTCCACGAGTGAGGTAGGACTTTTCCCTCCTCTGTCTGCAGTTCGTAATTCCCGGGTCGGATTACCCTTGACACGATATAGGGCCCTTCCCAGTTGGGCCCCAATTTTCCATGCGTGGGATCCTTTCTTGCAAGCAGAAGCCTCCTAAGTACCAAGTCTCCAGCCTTGAAGCTTCGGTGCCTTACCTTCCTGTCGTAATACCTTGCAGTTTTCCTTTGGTAAATGCGGACGCGATGCAGAGCTCTGTCCCTTTTTTCATCCAAGAGATCGAGGTTTAACAGAAGGGATTCATCATTGTGCTCGGCATCTGCAAATTCCACCCTTGGTGATTGGAGCCCTATCTCCACAGGGGCTACTGCCTCGGTTCCAAAGGTCAGAGCAAAGGGGGTTTCCTGAGTTGCAGATCTGACGGTGGTCCTGTAGGCCCACAATACCTCAGGGACGTATTCCACCCACTTGCCCTTTAGGTTTTCTAGTTTGGTCTTCAAAGCTGACTTTATTGTTCTGATTGTGACCTCTGCCTGCCCATTGGACTGAGGATGAGCAGGAGCTGAGAAGTAGTTCTTGATCCCGAGCTCTGCACAAAAGCTTTTAAATTTTGAGTTATCAAACTGTTTTCCGTTGTCAGATACGAACGCTCTGGGAACTCCAAACCTGCAAACTATTGACTTCCAAACGAAGTTCTGAACTTTTTGCTCTGTGATGGTTGCTAAAGGTTCGACCTCTGCCCATTTGGTGAAGTAGTCTACTCCTATGATGGCAAACTTGCACTGCCCCACACCGGTGGGAAGGGGTCCCAGAATGTCCAAACCCCACTGCTGGAAAGGCCATGGGCTTACCACCGAGCTTAGGGGCTCGAGAGGACAGTGGGACACATTGGCATGCTCCTGACAAGTCTTGCATTTTCTTACTAAGTCGGTGGCATTTTTGAGCATGGTGGGCCAATAATACCCTTGCCTCAGCACTTTTCCTGCCAAGGCCCGAGCTCCTATGTGATTGCCACATATTCCTTCATGTACCTCTCTGAGTATGTAGTTGGCATCCTCATCTCCTACGCATTTAAGGAGAGGCGTTGAGAATCCACGTTTGTACAGACTTCCTTGTAGCAGTGAAAATCTGGCAGACCTGGTCTTCAGCTTGGATGCCTCCTTAGCATCACTTGGCAAAGCCCCATTCTGCAGGTACCCTATGATGGGGTCCATCCAGCTCGGCTGAGCCTCGACTGATAGCATGTCCTCTTCTTCGACACTCACTGAAGGCTCCGGGAGGTGTTCCACTGGTATTAGTCTATCCAAGTCTTCTTGCGAGGCAGTGGCTAATCTTGCCAACGCATCTGCTCGTGAATTTTCTGCTCTGGGCACATGTCTAACCTTAACTTGCACAAATTTTTTTATTATTTCTCGTACCTTTTTGAGGTAAAGGACCATCTTTTCGCCTCTTGCTTCGTAGGCCTCTTCTATCTGTTTCACCACCAGTTGAGAATCGCTGCAGATCTCCAGCTGCTCTGCTTCCATAGAATAAGCAAGATTAAGCCCAGCAATGACGGCTTCATATTCTGCCTCATTATTTGAAGCTTTGAACCCAAATCTGAGGGCGTATTCGACGTCTATTCCTTCTGGGGAGGTCAGGATCATTCCTGCACCGCTTCCCTGCGCATTAGCAGCCCCATCCACTGAGAGTCTCCATATGGGGAGGTCCGGTATTAAATCTGTGGTCTCCACAGGTGCTGCCGCTGTGAACTCCGCAATAAAATCCGCCAAAATTTGCCCTTTGATGGCAGTTCTTGGTTTGTACCTTATGTCAAACTCACTGAGCTCTATGGCCCATTTAACCAACCTCCCCGAGGACTCTGGCTTATTTAGTACTTGCCTCATTGGCTGGTCTGTTGGAACCACGATAGTATGAGCCTGGAAATAAGGCCTGAGTCTTCTGGCTGTTGTCACCAACGCTAAGACGAGCTTCTCCATCTTTGGGTATCTCTCCCTTTGATGGCAGTTCTTGGTTTGTACCTTATGTCAAACTCACTGAGCTCTATGGCCCATTTAACCAACCTCCCCGAGGACTCTGGCTTATGTAGTACTTGCCTCATTGGCTGGTCTGTTGGAACCTCGATAGTATGAGCCTGGAAATAAGGCCTGAGTCTTCTGGCTGTTGTCACCAACGCTAAGACGAGCTTCTCCATCTTTGGGTATCTCTCCTCTGCCCCCCTCAGAGCTCTGCTACAATAGTAGACTGGTTGCTGAGCTCTGTCTCGCTCCCTGACCAGCGCTGCGCTTGTCGAAAACTCTGAAACCGCCAGGTATAGAGTAAGGACCTCCCCTTCTAAAGGGCTCACCAGTACGGGAGGAGAGCTCATATAATCTTTCAGGGCTTTAAATGCTTCTTCACACTTGGCATCCCACTGGAACGCCTTTTTTAATATCTGAAAGAACGACTGGCATTTATCACTTGATCTAGACACGAAACGGCTCAAGGCAGCTATCCTGCCTGTCAAGCGTTGCACCTCCCTTGTATTGGATGGTGACTGCATCTCCATCATTGCCCTAACCTTCTCTGGGTTAGCTTCAATTCCTCTGCTACTAACTATAAAACCCAGGAATTTTCCTGCCGAGACCCCAAACGCGCATTTCGCAGGGTTGAGCTTCATTCTGTACTCCTTTAGGATTCGGAACGAATCTGCTAAGTGCTCGATGTGGAGCTCTGCTTTTAGTGACTTTACTAGCATATCATCTATGTAAACTTCCATGGATGCTCCTATCTGTTTTTGGAACATCCTATTTACCAGCCGCTGGTAAGTGGCTCCAGCATTCTTCAACCCGAAGGGCATGACCTGGTAACAGTATGTTCCTTGTTCTGTTACGAAGGAGGTCTTCTCCTGATCGCCTGGATCCATCCTGATCTGGTTGTATCCTGAGAAGGCATCCATGAAGCTAAGGAGCTCATGCCCGGCTGTGGCGTCCACTATTAAGTCAATCCGAGGTAAAGGAAAGCTATCCTTGGGGCATGCTCGGTTGAGATCAGTAAAGTCAATGCACAATCGCCACTTGCCATTAGTTTTCTTGACGAGAACCACATTCGCCAACCAAGTAGGGTAGTCAACTTCCCTGATGGCCTTGGCATGGAGGAACTTGCTGACCTCCTCATTAATCGCCTTTTGCCTTTCTGGGGCAAAACTTCTCCTCTTTTGTTTGACGGGTTTGTAAGCTGGATTCACACTCAGCTTATGGGTGATAACCGAAGGGTCAATTCCCTCCATGTCTTCCTGCTTCCACGCAAACACTCCCATATTCTCCTTTAGGAACTGGATAAGGAGACCTTTGAGCTCTGCGTTTAGTCTGGAACCCACATAAACGAGGTGCTCTGGCTTCTCATCAAGCTGAACTGGTTTCAGCTCTTCCGATGGCATTGGTCTTGTCTCCATTTCGTCTCTCATGTCGAGCTCATCCAGTTGGATGTTCTCAACCTCCTTCCTTTTCACAGAAGCCATGTAGCATTCCCTTGCCACCCGCTGGTCTCCTCGGACTACTCCGATTCCATTGTCCGTAGGAAATTTCACGACTAAATGGTAGGCAGATGGGATTGCCTTCATAGAATTAAGGGATGGCCTCCCAAGCAAGATGTTGTATGCAGAGGGTGCATCGACCACTAGGAAATTTACGGTGGTAGTGGCTTGGCAAGGTGGGTCCCCTAGGGTGAGCACGAGCTGGATTGAGCCTAGGGGAAGCACCCTTTCCCCGGAGAATCCCAGCAAGTGAGTGCTTACTGGCTCGAGTCTCTCCCTTCCTATATCCATCTTATCAAACGCAGGTGCGAAAATGATATCTGCCGAGCTCCCATTATCGATTAGAACACGATGAATAGTTCTATTAGCCACCACTGCTCGCACCACCAATGGGTCATCATGCGGGTACTGGCATCCCTCCAAATCAGCGTCCGAAAAAGTGATAGCTGTATTTATGCGTGGTGCTTTGGATACAGCGTACACTTCGAGAGCTTCTTCGGCTCTGATCCGGCGGAGGTGCGCTTTCCTGGCCGAGCTAGATTCTCCGCCTCTTGCGAACCCTCCTGATATTACTCTGATCTCCCCTAGAGGCTGCTGGTGCGGTGCCGGTGCCTGCTGTCGGGGTGGTGGAGGGGGAAGAGCTCGGTTCTAGTTGTCATTGGCTACAAAACGACGTAACTGACCTCGTTGGATCAAAAACTCGATCTCCTTCTTTAGTTGAATGCAGTCATCAGTGTGGTGACCATGGTCTCTATGGTAATCGCAGTACTTGGTGGGGTCTCTTTTGGCTGGATCTGCCTTCATTCGAGGTGGCCATCTTAAGAACTTCTCGTTTTGGACCTCGTACAGAACTTGCGACACAGCGGCGGTGAGTGGGGTGAATCGCTAGGGTCCATATCTGGGCTGCAGTTCAGGCTGCATGGGGCCCAGGCGGTCTCTGACATTTCCTCTTCTCTTTGGCGAGCGGTCCCTATCTTTTCTGGGGGACCTCTCTCGCCCTTTTTCCTTCCTGGGACTCCTGTCTCTTCTCTTCTCTTCTTTTTCCTTCTCCTTTCGTGAGGATGTTCCTCCTACTTTAGAAAGGAGTGCCTCTTCGCCATTTATATACTTTTCTGCCTTGGCTAACACCTCAGCCATGCTTGCCTGAGGGTTCTTTGATATAGAAAACATCAAGTCCTTTGACTGCACTCCCAGTCCTGCAATGAAAGCAGTTATGGCGAATTTTTCGTCTGGGACGTCTACCTTCAATGTCTCTGAGTTAAACCTTTGGACATAAGACCTCAGGTTCTCTTGGGGACCCTGCTTCACGTTCAGCAGATGGTAGCTTGGTTTTCTGTATATCCGGGCTCCTATAAAGTGAGATACGAAAGCAATGGAGAGCTCTTTAAATGATGAGATCGAGGCTGGTGGGAGCCTGTGAAACCAGGCTAAGGCTGAGCCTTTCAATGTGATGGCAAAAGCTCTGCAGCGTACGGGATCCTGGTATCCATGTAGTTCTTGTAAGTGTTGAGATGATCTACGGGATCTTTAGACCCATCAAAGACCTCTATTTGAGGCATCCTGAACTTCGGTGGGAGAGGGAAGTGTAGCACCCCCGTGGTGAATGGGGACTCGGTTTGCTGAACCAAGACATCCATTGTAACCGGAGCTTTACTCCTTACAGCCTCCTTCATGTGGCTGAGCTCTTGTTGGATGTCTTTGAAGCGTTGCTCCCAGCGCTGCTCTTTCCTGTCCGGCGGATAAGGGAAAGAATCATCCCTATCGCCCCCGTCGTTCTGACTTTGCATCTCGTCGTTATGGCCATTCCTAGGGGGCACATAGGGAGCATGCCCCCTGGTCTGGCTGCTTTCTCCTCCTTCGTCGACCTCTCTGAGGGGGTCCCAGTGTCGCCGTTCCCTGTAAGGGGGGTTATTCTGGCCTTCTTGGGCCGGTCGTGCCTCCTGTGGGCGTTGTACGAGCTTTGATAGCTCTGCATTTTCCTTTAGTAATTGTTGGTTGACGAGGCGAAGGGCCTCCAACTCGTTATTAATGGGGGAATTCGTCTCCTGGATGTTCCCGGGTTGTCTGCCGTTGGTGGCTTCCTGCTGATCTTGCATTCGTGGTAGGTTTGTTTGACTTCTGCTCATATTTCGAGTTGTTACCATCAGTCACTGAGGAATCAGTTTATTTGTAACAGGAACAGTCGTTCCCACAGACGGCGCCAAACTGATGGCGTCAAACTGTGTGTATGAGCTATGAGATTGGATTGTGTGGTATGTACGATCTGCGTAGGGCTGGGTATGATATCTGAACTACAAGGCTCGTGAATTGGTGGATAACCGCTCTAATCAATCGATGTGTAGTGTGTGAAATGCAGTAAAAGTATAGTGGTTCACCGGCTAATGAGCTCGGCTAATCCACTCTCTAATGGAGGCTCTTGCTCCCTTCTCTTTATTGATGAATTGAACGTCTTACAGTAGAATACTCGGGGGCCTCCCTTAATGGAGGTTGTCCCTCCCTTATTATAGCCTCATGCTTACCTCTAATTCGGAATTATCCTACATTGAAGGGATTGCTCTCTATCTTCATCTCTAATTCCGGAGTTACCCAAACTCCTTATGGCTGGTTTCAAACGGAGAGATCCTTGCCTTCTTCCACGGGATTTTTCTTAGTTTTTAGGAGGGGATCATGGTTGAATACGGGTTTTATGCCTTGGATTGGTTCTACTTCCTTTGTAAGGGTATCCGTTGTCATCTTGCTGGCCCCTTGGCATCTCTCATCTCGAATCTTTAGTAAGGAGTGTCAATGCTGGCTGGGCGAGCTCAGCCCATGGCTAGGGGGGGAGCTCAGCTTATTTTACCTGAGCTCCCGAGCTGAGCTCACTAACTGAGCACGTGTCAGTTTTATTCTTGGCATCATCAATTATGATCTTTTTTCTAAATTACCATACTATTTTATAGTTAATTAGGCGCTGTTTCTTCTTATCGGTATCGTGTTCATCAAAACCCAATAAAAAAAAGTGAGAATATTACTATAATATTATGATCCTTTTCTTAATTAGCATACTATTTTATAGTTAATCAGGCCGTGAAAGCTGATTCTTGTCTTTGGTCGGAAGCAAATAATGAAAGGCAACCACGTGTAAGCCAGTGGGCTACTGGCTTGGGTCTATTGATGTCTCATTACTTGTTTTGACAGACTTTGCTCTTTTCTGCAAATTTAAAATTATCAACATGAAATTCTGGTCATATATCATTATCATGCATGCATGGCATCAAGGAGGATAAAAACAATGCACTACAATTCATCTAATTTAATAGGAACTCTTATTTGTCGGCAGTGATTGGACTTAGAATAGATTTACTTCTGCTTTTATCTCATCAAAAGAGATTGCAATAGAAATAAAACTTGTATTTTGTGAAAATATATAAAATTCATGAAAAAAAAAAAAGTTGATGAGATAACATACTTGTCGGAAGAATATTTTTGAATCGATTACTTTATATATATTATAGATCAAGCTCTTTTTGAATTAAGAAAAGATTTGAACAATTTAAAACTTATGAAATTATTTTTTTGGATTTTTATTTAGTTTTGAAAAATTAAAATCTTTAGATGAAAATAATTTGCAAAAACATTGTCTTAAGCTTGAAATTTTTCTAAAACATGATGTATCTTTTAATATTGATGGTTTAGATCTACTTTCAGAATTAAAAATTTTATAAAAATTAAAATCAACACTCCAATTGAAAAGAGTTTTTCAAAACTAAAATTAATAAAATCTTATTTACGGTCAATTATGTCACAAGAAATATTGAATGAATTAACTATATTATCTATTGAGAAAGATTTATTGACAAAACTTGAATATAAGAATTTAATCAATATTTTTATATATCAAAAAGTAAGACAAATAATTTTTAAATAAATAAAAAATCAAATTACAATAATTAAAAATAATATATATATATATATATACACAAAATATTAATAAGGCTCCGTGTAAACTTTTCGCCTAGGACTCTCGTTTACGTTGGCCGCCCCTAGTTGGATTTATTATTATGCGTCTTATCTCCTGTTTTTAATTAGTATAGAGGCTCAAATACCTCACTGGACACTTCTTCTTTTAAGAGGTTGTATCTAGTATGTGTTCAAACAAAATTAGTATAGAGGCTCAATTTGCCATGCAAAATAAAAGTACATGTACTTGCATGTGTAATCCAACGATGTGGAGTTGGACTTAGACAAATTATAGACTTAGACGTTAAAAGTTTGATATTTGTTGGTATCTCTCAAATTTAACTGATAATTGTAATTTATGAGTAATTACAAATATTCAAATTTATTCACACAAGGACAAGTCTAAAACAATGTTGCCTTAAAGAGGTTCTAAACGAAAATACATGCAACTTTAAGAGTCTCAATAGGTTCATGAGCTCAGCTGGGAACTAAAGCTGCAATCCAATTAATAACAGTCTCATTCCGAGCAACTCATACACACCCTTAGATATGCCATCAAAGCACTGTCAAAGATTCACAGCCTGAGAAGGATTAGGACAGATTAATAAAGTCGTTCTATCGTAATTTGGGAGTCAAGAGTTCAAATCGAATACACAATCTTTACGTTACAAGCTAAAATTATATATATCTAACCTTCTCTAGACAGACTGCCCTATGATGGCTTCTTGTTACCTGGAAGAGTCCAAAGACTGGTGCATGATATTGCTTCCTTTGTTTTTTTTCTCCCAACTGGACACCACATTATTAGAGCATCTTCAGCCTTTACACTTTTTTTATATTCAAATTTAAATTTGGGTAAAAATAGTTTAAAATATTTCTCCAATATTAGACTCATACCGATACCAAATGAACGAAAAATTTTTTAAAATCCAAATCAAGGGAGACCTTTTTTTAAATCTAAATTTTTAATAGTGAAATTACACCCTCTTTTAAACATCAAATGGTCATATTTTACCCTCCTTTAAATTTGAGTTTCTCTTTTTCTTTAAATTTGAGTTTTTCCATTGGAGAAGTTTATACCAAATCAAGCATTTTATCTTTTTTTTTGCTCAAATTTGTGTAAGAATTTAATTTTTCATTAGAGATGGTCTTATTTCAGAGAATTCATTAAAAAATTAATCTAATCACTATCAAACTACATTATACAATTCTGATCCCAAAAAAAAAAAAGCAAAAATTACGTTATACAAGCTTTGTATGTACATATTGTTGAAAGAAAATAATAAACATGACTTTTCATGTTCTAGGAGTTATTTTTATGCATTTAGTTTTTTGTATTAGTGGGTCATCAATATGGTATTAGTGGGGGACAAAGTAATTGTGGTATTTTAATTCTCCAAGTAATGGAGGAGTGGGGTCTTTATTATTGCATTATGTAGTGGGGTTATTTTGTATGTCATGTGTTATATATGAGTATCTATATATATCATATGTAATACATCCATTTGAATATGAGTGAATAGAAAGAGTTCTTCCTATCTTCAATAGTCTCTTCCATTATTTTTTGTGAGTGTGTGATAGTCCTCTAGATTCCAACAAAGTGGTATCAGAGCTAGGCTTGAGTGTTGAAAAAGAGAGAGTGAGAGAGAGATGGCGAATGGAATGCTTCCATTTCAAATGCCTCGATTCATCAAAGATAACTATGATAATTGGTGTATCCGCATGAAGGCAATTCTTGGATCTCAAGACTTATGGGAGATTGTAACAATTGGTTACACAGCACCGCAAGATGAAGATTCCTTAAGTCAAGCCCAAAAGGAAGTCTTGCAAGCTACAAAGAAGAAGGATCAAAAGGCTCTTTCACTCATCCATCAATGTTTGGATGATGCAATGTTACAAAAGGTTGCTAGTGCAACCACATCCAAGCAAACATGGGATGTTCTGAAAACCGCTCATAGTGGAGTGGAAAAAGTCAAGAAAGTTCGCCTCCAAACTCTACGAGGTGAATTTGAGGCTTTACGTATGAAGGAATCCGAATTAATTTCAGATTATTTCACAAGAATCTTGGTGGTTGTGAATAATTTGAGAACTTATGGTGATGATCACTATGATGATACCCGGGTGATAGAAAAAATCCTTCGTTCATTGGACCCCAAGTTTGACTACATTGTCGTAGCCATTGAAGAGTCTAAAGATTTAGACACAATGACGATTGACGAACTCATGGGATCGTTGTTAGCCCATGAAGAACGGCTAGGCAAGAAGAAGCAAGATTCGTTGGAACAAGTGCTACAAACCAAGCTTTCTTTCAAAGAAAAAGAAAGAAGGCAAGATGGAAGTCAAAGAGGTAGAGGGCGTGGACGTGGAGGTGGAGGTCGTGGTGGACGTGGTCGAGGTAGAGGGGAAAACTTTGGCCAAAATGCATCCAACAAAGAAGAAAGAGGTCAAGAATCACATCGTGGAAGAGGACGTGGAAGAGGCAACCATTCAAAGTCATATGGAGGGAGGTATGACAAATCTCATATTCAATGTTATAATTGTCATCGATATGGCCATTTTGCTTCCGAGTGTAGAAATGATTTTGTGGAAGAAAGAGCACACTTTGTTGAAGACAAAGTCGAAGAGGTGGAGCCGACCTTGTTGTTGGCATACAAAGAAGAACAAAAGGGAGACAAGAACGTGTGGTACCTTGGCTCCGGTGCTAGTAATCACATGTGTGGAAACAAAGAGATGTTTGTGGAGCTTGATGAATCGGTAAGTGGAAAAGTCACTTTTGGAGATTCTTCTCAAATTCCAGTAATGGGAAGAGGTAATATTTTGATTCGTTTGAAGGATGGAAGGCATCAAGTTATTTCTAATATTTTTTATGTGCCAAACATGAAAAATAATATTTTGAGTTTGGGACAACTCTTAGAGAAAGGTTATGATATTTGCATGAAAAATCATAATCTTTCAATAAGAGATGGAAACGGGAATTTGATTGCTAAAGTGCCGATGACAAGAAATAGAATGTTTTTGTTAAATATTCAAAGTGATGTGGCAAAATGCTTGAAAGCATGTGTTAAAGATTCTTCTTGGTTATGGCACTTGAGATTTGGACACTTGAATTTTGGAGGACTAACCTTGTTGTCTAGAAAGAAGATGGTGAAATGATTGCCTTCTATCAACCACCCGGATCAACTTTGTGAGGGATGTCTAATTGGAAAGCAAGCTAGAAAGAGCTTTCCCAAAGAATCCATTTCAAGAGCAACCAAACCACTTCAACTTGTTCACTCGGATGTTTGCGGCCCTATAGACCCACCATCATTTGGTAAGAACCGGTATTTTCTTCTCTTTATTGATGATTTTAGCCGGAAAACATGGGTTTATTTTCTAAAACAAAAATCGGAGGTGTTTGGTGTTTTCAAAAGGTTTAAGGCTTTGATTGAAAAACAAAGTGGGTATGAAGTTAAGGCAATTAGATCCGATAGAGGAGGTGAATTCACATCAAATGAATTCAAAATTTTTTGTGAAGAAAATGGAATTCACCATCCTCTAACGGTTCCAAGATCACCACAACAAAATGGTGTTGCCGAAAGGAAGAACCGAACCATTCTTGACATGGCTCGGAGTATGTTGAAGAGTAAAAAAATGCCCAAGGAGTTTTGGGCGGAAGCTATTGATTGTGCCATCTACTTGTTAAATCGGTGTCCCACTAAAAGTGTTCAAGACAAAACACCACAAGAAGTATGGGGAGGAATCAAACCAAATGTTTCTCATTTGCGGGTCTTTGGAAGTGTATGCTATGCACATGTGCCGGATGAGAAACGGACCAAACTAGATGACAAGAGTGAAAAGTTTATCTTCATTGGTTATGATTCAAGAAGCAAAGGTTATAAGCTTTACAACCCAATCAATGGCAAGATAATCATTAGTAGAGATGTTGAGTTTGATGAAGAAGATGAATGGGATTGGAACACTCCACAAGAAGACTATGATTTTTTCCCATTCTTTGAAGAAGAGGAGGAGCCCAATGAGATCATGGAGCTGCCCATTTATTCTCCTCCACCATCACCACCAATACCCACCAATGTGCAAGCATCTCCATCATCATCTGAAGCAAGCTCAAGTGAGAGGCCACCTCGCATGAGGAGTCTTCGAGATATCTATGAAGAAACCGAAGAGGTAACTCAAAGATTTAGTGATCTAACACTATTTTGCCTATTTGCCGATTGTGATCCCATAGGCTATGAGAAAGCGGCACAAGACAAGAAGTGGAGGAGTGCCATGAATAAAGAAATTGAAGCAATTGAAAGAAATGGAACATGGGAACTTGCCACACTCCCTAGAGGACAAAAGGCCATTGGAGTGAAGTGGGTGTACAAGACAAAGAAAAATGCCAATGGTGAAGTGGAGAGGTACGAAGCAAGATTGGTTGCAAAAGGCTATAGTCAAAGACCGGGTATTGACTATGATGAGGTATTTGCACCCGTTGCTCGTTTGGAAACAATTAGATTGATTATTTCTTTAGCCGCTCTAAATGATTGGAAAATTCATCAAATGGATGTAAAGTCCGCTTTTTTGAATGGTTTTCTTGATGAAAAGGTGTATGTTGAACAACCCTTGGGTTATGTTGTGAAAGGACAAGGAGAGAAAATCTTGAAATTAAAAAAGGCTTTGTATGGTTTGAAGCAAGCACCAAGGGCTTGGAATAGTAGACTTGACAAGTACTTTCAAGCAAATAATTTCACCAAGTGTCCCCATGAACATGCTCTTTATGCCAAGGTGAATGATAATGGTGATATACTCTATGCTTGTTTGTATGTGGATGACTTGATCTTCACAGGAAATTGTCCAAGAATGTTTGAAGATTTCAAGAGAGCGATGGCTAAAGAATTTGAGATGACCGATATTGGACTTATGTCATACTACCTTGGCATTGAAGTGAAGCAAATGAAGGAAGGTATTTTCATCTCTCAAGAAGGTTATGCTAAAGAAATTTTGGCAAAATTCGAGATGCAAGATTGTAAGCCGGTATGCACACCCGTTGAATGTGGTGTAAAATTGTCAAAATATGAAGATGGAGAGCATGTGGATTCCACCCATTTCAAGAGCCTAGTGGGAAGCTTGAGGTACTTAACATGCACAAGGCCGGATATTCTTTTTGGTGTTGGTCTTGTAAGTCGCTATATGGAAGCTCCTACCATGACCCATTTGAAGGCGGCGAAAAGAATTCTTAGATACATCAAAGGTACACTTGATTATGGATTACTATATTCTTGTTCTAACAATTCCAAGCTTGCGGGTTATTGTGATAGTGATTGGGCCGGAGATATGGATGATAGAAAAAGTACTACCGGGTATGTTTTTTTCATGGGAGATACCGCATTTGCTTGGAGTTCAAAGAAGCAACCCATTGTGACTCTTTCGACTTGTGAAGCCGAGTATGTGGCGGCTACATCATGTGTTTGTCAAGCCATTTGGCTTAGAAATTTGTTGAAGGAGCTTCATTTGCCTCAAGATGAATCGACGGAGATCTTCATTGACAACAAATCGGCACTAGCATTGGCAAAGAATCCGGTGTTTCATGATCGTAGTAAGCATATTGACACAAGGTTCCATTTCATTAGAGAATATGTGACCAAGAAAGAGGTGGAGCTCAAGTTTGTGAAGTCTCAAGATCAAATTGCCGATATTTTCACTAAGCCCCTCAAGGAGGATGTCTTTTGCAAATTGAGAAGTTTGCTTGGAGTTGAGAAGAAAAATCATGTTTAAGGGGGGGTGTTGAAAGAAAATAATAAACATGACTTTTCATGTTCTAGGAGTTATTTTTATGCATTTAGTTTTTTGTATTAGTGGGTCATCAATATGGTATTAGTGGGGGACAAAGTAATTGTGGTATTTTAATTCTCCAAGTAATGGAGGAGTGGGGTCTTTATTATTGCATTATGTAGTGGGGTTATTTTGTATGTCATGTGTTATATATGAGTATCTATATATATCATATGTAATACATCCATTTGAATATGAGTGAATAGAAAGAGTTCTTCCTATCTTCAATAGTCTCTTCCATTATTTTTTGTGAGTGTGTGATAGTCCTCTAGATTCCAACACATATTGTAAAAAACTCTTATTATATGTTATTAGTTTTTAATTTCTCTTGAGTGACCTAGAAAGAGTCACTTCCAAGTTGTAACTATTTAACTTGCTCTACAAGACACATGCAAACCAACAAAAAAACTGAAAGTTTTTACTCCAAGACTGACGTAGCTGATTCGACACCCACGGCAGCTACCAACTAATTTATTAACGTCGGCCAGTAGTTTGTGACTCATCATCCAATAAAAACTGAACATATCACCCATAGTGTCTGCCTTGCCCACGTATGCCCCTCAAAACAGTATCTATTAGATACAACACTTTGGGTGGGCAAACTTCACTCTCTCACCTGGGCAATCCGATGATTTATAAGTACTATTTATTAGGGGTGTCAAACATGTTAGGTTGAGTTATTTTGTGTCAAGTTGATTTTGAGTTTGTGTCAAAAATCTCAAAACTCAAATAAGACATGTTAATAATCGTGTCGAGATGTGTAAACACTAACCTGACTTGGTCATTAAACGGGTCACCTGAACTCTATTTAACACGTTTAATAAACAAGTCGTTTTCGGGTTAACACACATAACATGATTTGTTTAACTTGTTTAGCATATATAACATAGACCTTTTTAACAGACATAACTTGTTTTTACACCAGTTCATTACCATTAAATACATCATTCAATCATTAATCCAAAATTTCAAATAATTTTTTTAAAAATAACATATCACATCTCATCAATGAAATTAACTAAAATGCATTCAAGTTTTAACCCAAAAATTAAAGCAAGAACTATACTAGTATACAGTCATAATAATGTTAAGAACTATACTGTTAATTATCATAATACAAGCAAGAATTAATAAGTAATAATGTTAAGATCACATCAGTCATACATAATAGACAAATTATACTGTCATAAACGGGTTAAACGGGTCTACAATGGGTTATGTTGGGTTCGTGTTCAAATCATGTCAGCCCGTTTAAAATATACGGGTTAATCAAGTCAAAATCAAGTTGACCTGATTTTAACATAAACCCGACATGATTTTTTTCGTGTTTGAGTGTGTTGACCTGTTTTAACTCATTAACTCGTTTAATTTCGTGTTCGACCAATTAATTTCGTGTTCGGTTCGTGTCGTGTCGAAAATTGACAGCCCTACTATTTATTGTCTGTGGATGAAGGCACGGAATAATAAAAAAATTATCAATCATAAATATATTTGTATTCATACTCAAAATTCAATCACAAACATAAAAGAGAGAGAAATGAATTTAAATATTGATTGTAATGAGAGTGAGCAGTGGTAGTGGTGGTGAGCAGCAGTGGTTGTGGTGACAAACGGTGATTGTTGTGGTGGGCGACGATGACCGTAGTGGTGGTGAAAACCGTTAGTGGCAACGATACTGTCGTGGTGGTGGGTTTTGGGTAACGATGGTGATGGTGGTAGCCATGGGGTGACGATAGTGGTGGTGGTGGTGAGCGACAATGATGATGGTTGACAGCGGTAGTGGTGGGGCAACGACGGTGAAGGTGAGTAGTGATGATGGTGGTGGTTGTTGTGAATGGTAGTGGGGCGACGATGGGTGTTTGTGGGCAACGATGGTGGTGGGTGGTGGCTAATGGCGGTGGTGGTGGCAGGTGTGGTGGGGGTGGGTGACAGTGGGTGGCAGTAGTGGTGGGCGATGACGGGTGATGACAGTGGGTGGCGATAGCGGTGGGCGACAACGAATTGTGGTGGGACACGATGGTGGTGGTTAGTAGTGGCGGTAGGCGATGGTGATAATGGGAATAAATATAAGAATGAGATAATGATGGTGGTGGTGGTGGGTGGTGACAGTGGGCGGCGGTGTTAACAATCGATGGTGGGTAATGACAACAGCGATGGTGGGGGTGGGAGTGGGGGTGGGGGTGGTGGGATGGTGGCAGTGATGGTGGGGCGGTGGTGATGGTGGTGAAGTGTTTTGTAGAGAAATTGTTTTAAAAAAATTAAAAAAAAATTAACTTTTACTTACTTATTTAAGTGGTAAAACTATTTTTGACTTATTTGGAAGTAATTAAAATAAATTGTTACAAACACTACTTATTTTTTTTAAATTGCTCATGAGAAATTATAAATTCCAGAAGCACTTTTGAAAAGTCACCCCAATTACACCCTTAAATGGCCTATTTTCCTTATTAAATTTGGAGAGTTAATATTAGCCGTTGGATTAACATTAAAATAAAATTTAAAACAATCTCAATAATAAAAAACAAAAGTCATTTTTTATATTGTACTTTATTACATATATGTGTATATTCACTAATAATTCATTAAATTTATTCAATCAACGACGTTCCAAACATCATCACTAAGATATTAGCATAGTAAAACTAGTAAACTAAAATTTAAGAGTTAAACATAATAAAAAATTAAAAATTGATTGACACATTGTAAATATAATAATCAATATTTGAATAAAAATAAAGATGATTTCTCATAGAAAAAAAAAAGTTAAATGAAAGTCAATTTCAAAAACTTTTGCTTACAAAAATTCATAAATAATAAAATTGAGGTGATCTGAAAAAAGCCTTAATACAATAAAAAAGATTAAATAATTGAAATAAGAAAATTATGGGGTGGGCACAAGTGAAAAATATATTTATAATTCTTAGAATATGTAATTATGAGTATACATATAATATTTTTTTAAAAAATTTGAGTTGTGTAGCTTTGCCCATGATCCCGTGCAATGTACGGTCAAGTATGTATTCTTTTTTTTTTTTTTATATTATGGTTAAAATATAAGTGAGTGATTAAAATATTTACTATGTTTAAAATGTAAATGAGTGGTTGAAATATAAGTATTGTTTTAATTATGAGAACGACAATTAGTTCTAATTTTTTACAATGATGATAATTAGTCATTTTTTTTACATATATAATATACAATATTTTTTTAACAATTTTTTATGTTAAATGGACTTCATGTATCAAGTATTATATAATAAATATAAACATATTATATAGTTTGATTAGTTATGAGGAAAAAAATTAAAGTGCATAATTGAAGTATCCACTTTAAACAAAATTTCTGGCTTTGCTCTTGCACGGGATACCTAAAAATACTTTATGGAAGAACAAACAATCCAATGCTTAGCTTAAAAAAATGATTTAAAAAAAAAAAAAAATTTGTTGTTTCTAGACTGGTTCTTCTTGTTTCATAAGGATACTATAATCTCAAGACTCCCTGCTCTCTTCTCCTCCAGAGAATAGCACATTTAGCTTTTAGCAGCCGTTAAACAACATACGAGGTACTCTTATCCTGTCTTTTCAGACCTTAAACAAAGGTTATTGTTCTACATGGTATAAGATTATAAGCAGAGGAGGAGAAATGCATGTTGAAATTAAACTTGGACCCACAGACTGGGCGGTTGGCAACCCAAACAGAACCAATGCATGCGCACTTGACTTTGCTTAATGGATTACTTGAACCCCTTCGTCGCTCTTGGCCGGCTGTCGGCCCCATCTTGTGTCCCCGTCTGCCTGTGTTGCTTACTTTAATTCCCTTATAAATAGAACCCAATGCACCTCCCTCCCCCCAAGTTTTCTACGGGACATCACTTGATCGTACTATTCTAAGCCTTACCTGTCCGAGCAGTCTCTCCTTCTCTAAAACAGCCCAAAATCCTTGCAATGGCTGCTAGAACATACTCTTACGCCAGAGTCCTCCTCTTTCTGCTCTTCAAGTTACAGCTACATAGCACTATAGCCGATTATGGAGACTGGCAAAGTGCTCACGCCACATTCTATGGTGGCGGTGATGCTTCGGGCACAATGGGTAAGTCCGGCCATGTAATTAGGCCTCACAATATTAGACACAGATGTGCATCTTCGATACAAAATCAACATGGATTAGCATGTCTTGGTTTAGCCTTAGGAAGTTCGATGGTGAAAGGGTGAACCTGCCAAATCCAACAAAAATGGTTTAGTCATATAAACTAAGTAAACACAACATGAACTCTGCTTAACACAGTTTATATACGATACCAACATGACGCCACATAAATTTGACTATATGACACGACTTAAAAACATGATCAACCCAACCCATTAACATCCCCACATATAATTCTCCACTTCCATCTTTTCCTTTCCAGGACAAATGGAATGTAAATGCTTAAACGGGGCTTTGGATTTGCAGGAGGAGCATGTGGCTACGGGAACCTGTACAGTCAAGGGTATGGAACAAACACTGCAGCACTCAGCACAGCATTGTTCAACAATGGCTTGAGCTGTGGAGCGTGTTACCAGATGCAATGCAATGACGACCCCAAATGGTGCAACTCCGGCACCATCACTGTCACGGCTACCAACTTTTGCCCCCCAAACTATGCCTTGCCTAACAACAATGGTGGCTGGTGCAATCCTCCCCTTCAGCACTTTGACTTGGCAGAGCCTGCTTTCTTGCAAATTGCTCAATACCGCGCTGGAATTGTGCCTGTAGCCTTCAGAAGGTAAGAGTAGTATTAGCTCTGCTCTATCTGGCCAAAGTGACAAGTTTGCTAAAACAAACATGACTAATGCTTATAAAGTCAGATTATATACAGAATCTATCCTACAAAATTATGTGACTCCATGGGTTCAATTCACTTAATTTGAACTTTAGAGAGATTGATTTCCAGACTCCATCTCGTAGTAAAAAAATGGTGCCGAATTTCCAATTTCATTATTATCACTTTACAATCACAAAAAACAAAAATAAAGTTCACTATGATTAGGTCTTCATTCAGTTTTTTGGATTTGGCAGGGTTCCTTGTGTGAAGAAGGGAGGAATTAGATTTACCATCAATGGCCACTCTTACTTTGACTTGGTCCTGATCACCAATGTAGCAGGTGCAGGAGATGTCCATGCAGTGTCGATTAAGGGGTCCAAAACGGGCTGGCAGACCATGTCAAGAAACTGGGGTCAAAACTGGCAGAGCAACTCATACCTCAATGGGCAGAGCCTTTCATTTCAAGTCACCGCCAGTGATGGTAGGACTGTGACGAGCTACAACGTGGTGCCTGCTAATTGGCAATTTGGTCAGACCTTCGAAGGGGGCCAATTCTAAGTTCCATTGTTGGGTAGTTTATTTGGTGGAAATTTAGAATATTAACAAGTGATTTTTGCATCTGTAAGTAAGAGCAAGAATAGGTAGTGGAGGTTTGGGAGGCAGGCCCCCAGAGCTGAGGTAGCTAAATAGCACCCACTGGGCCTTAGATATTAATATATTTTTGAGAAATATAAATATTTTATCTAGTGTTGCTATTCCCACCAAAAGCCTCTTACGTATCATCTGTCCAAACAATATATTGCGAGTTCGAAATCAGTTTCTTCAAATTGGATGTAAAGTTGTCCACCACTCACCTCTCCCAAGTCTGTTATAAGTATGGACCTTTTTGCACTGGACACATTTGACGTCCCTGTTACATAGGATTGGAATGTACAAATTCCTATTGGAAAACAGATGAACAGGATAAATAAGTTAAATTACTAGGTTATACGTAATTAATTCTAAAAATTTGAGGAACACCGCAATACAATCATACAAAACATGATGTACAATATAGAACTCACAACTTGATGCCACAAACCAAGTATGAGGGGCAAAAAGATATTATGAATCAGAATTATGACAGTAAGTTCCCCTGGGATTTCGAATATGACAAGATGAATAAACTTCCCCTTCATGGGAAGTGCAATGAAAAGCTAGCTAGATGGTATTAATGGTTGCCCATTCAATAAAATCACCAACTGCATAGTTCTACCTAGAGATATTAACCAGCCTCTGATTGGTAGTTGAGAGGCTTAAATTACCACCTGCCCTGTAGCCAAACAATTTTTTTTGCTGGGAAACAATTAAATAAGACATAAATACTATAGTTTCAAGTAATGGAGGCCCCAGCCATATAAGCTGCAGTTCATGGAGGCAAATGCAAGTTGTTTCTATGGCCCAGGAACACGGGCTAACTAGAAGATTCCATTGCATATATGGGCAGGCTCAGCCCTCACATTTCTTATGTTAGCTAGGGAAGTTTAGACTAATGTTCAGGGGGACTATGTGGTCGTGGACTCGTTATCTTCTAACTTCAAGTCCTTGCAGAATGCAGGAAACATCAAATAACTTCTATCCACCACCTTATCAATGAACCAGAAAAAAAAGCTGCTGAATATAGACTGTTTGTTGCTTTCCAGAGACGTCAATCTAAAGTGACTGATCTTCAAAATATTGTCCTGTATCTATGAACTAACAAACGTACCAACTCCTAGAGCAATCACAGCACTTTTAAAGTTTTAACATGTGAATTTATAGCAATCTACCCCTCCCCCACCTGAATTGCGACATTGCTTTGCCCATTCCAAAGTCAGGGTTGTTCTTCCTTAAAAGTGAAAATTTCAAGGGAATTGTCCATCTTTCAGCAGGCTATACAAGCATATTCAGCAAATCACTTCTTTTCTCCTTGGAGAATAATGATTTGTAACATTTAATTAGTCAACTCATTTAAGATTACTTGAGCATGTATGTGTACCTCATAATTATAATAAGACTGACGAGCTCTGTGAATTAATGATTATCTAATAATACGCATAAAACAATAACCTTGATGGTGATAGATGTTTGTTCAAAAAAAATAAAAAAATTTGGTGATAGATGTAAGCTCCACGTATAACCAATGAGAAATGGATGTTGTTGAATCTCGGGAAAAAAAAAAAAAAAAAACTACGAAAAGCAGAGAAAGATGGTTTAATAAGGCCAAATGAGGCAGGGTAAGCAGGCTGCAAGTTGGAAAGGGGCTCGAAATTTGGCCAATTATAGTAATTAATAGCAAACCAATCTCTATCAAAGCTATAAGCATCAACCTTTTGATTATTATGCTGCATTTGCTTAACACGGTGTCAGTATGACGCATAGTAATGGCATGTAACTGCAGGGTCACATCCTAGTTTGCAGGACGGGGGGGGGGGGGGAATTTAAAACCGATTAAGATACCAAGAATTCTAGTAGGCGTCATCAAATGACAAACTAATAATTCTAAAAAACAATCCAAAGTGACAACAAATCTCTTGTCATGGCGATAATTATATATTGCAAGTGGTAGTTGATATTATATGCCGTCGCTTACCAGGTTCCGTGTTGAGTCAAATTAGGCCACAGGCTCTACTACTGGTGGTGCCCTTCTATCAATTTCTTTAAGTTTCAACCTTGTAACCATACTCCCCCAAAACCCAAAAAATTTGATTTCTCGTAAGGTGCCGGCGGAGTCTTGAAAGCAACATCCGTTGATCCCCGATCGGCATTGTTTATGGTTGAGAGTGGGACTAGGACGGGATCTGATCATCTTCGAACCCTCAACTTTTGTTCTTGATTAATGAAAGCATCTTTGACAAATGTTTTCGCAGTTGTTCGTCTTTTATAAATCCAAAAATTTTACCACTGATTATGAAATACAAATGTCCCCGACTGTCCATGTTAATCATTACTCCGATCCCAAAGGTCAGCACAATATGACCAAAATCCTCTAATGTTATCACATGCTAATGTATCCAGTGCGTAGGCTTGCTTTGAACACTCTAATTTCTTCAAAGTAACTGCACCAAAGGAACAACTCGGCCAGTTAAGGCCAGAAGCGCATCATCGGTAGAAGGAACGAGACGACCAGTGCACACCGTAAGGCGAACTAGTCGACTCAACCCAAAATCCAACTACGAGCTTTTTAACTACAACAACTTAAATATACGTTATTGGAGCTTGAATTACCGCGACTGCAAAAACCAGACTTGCCCTTTAATGGATCCTCGTTAAGGGATTACATTCCAATTACCAGACTCGAAGAGCCCGGTATTGTTATTTATTGTCACTATCTCCCCCAGTCAAGATTGGGTAATTTGCACGCCTGCTGCCTTCCTTGGATGTGGTAGCCGTTTCTCAGGCTCTCTCAGCAATCGAACTCTAATTCTCCATCACCCGTCATCACCATCGTAGGCAACTATCCTACTATCGAAAGTTGATAGGGCAAAAATTTGAATGATGTGTTATTGGCAAAAAGA